>BROG01000039.1:427500-1027500 GCA_030159075.1 Atrina japonica | reverse complement strand
TTGTGGAAAAAAGTATTTCACAGAAATATGGATTTAAGTTCACATTCAATGTTGAGACACAAAAGAGGAGAAAAGAACAGTCTGTCATAGAACATTCCATGGTGGGCGCCAATATCCCTCTGGGATCTCTTGTTACAGAAGCGTGTAAATCAGATGTAGATATTTAAAAATTCTAAACAGCTTTTAGAACATTTGAAGACGAACCATTTTTCTCAAATTCATTTTATCAAAACATACTACTTTTCTACTCTTTCCACATAAAAAAATAAAAGAGAGACTTTTGGCATGATCGACAACTGGTTTTTTTTTTACTAAAAGTGGTACCCAGAAATTTAGATATTTACTCATTGGTTATTGTTAATGTTACTGATTTCGTCCAACACCACTCTAATTCTACACATAAATTGAAGTTGACGTAAAAAGACGCTGGAATTTCTAATTGACAATATATTTATAATGTTTGGAGACCAGGGCCCGTAGTCACCAAATTTACTCAGTACTCAAGCTCAACTAACTTTTCTTGATTTTAAGGAAGAAACAAGCAAAATTTATTCTGTAACTGGACATGTTTGTATATTGATGGCATACAACTGTAAATAATGGTGGAAGTTATTGCTCATTCGTAGAAAACTTCAGATATATCAAAAAATTGTTTGAGTACGTACTCAAAATTTTGAGTACCGTACTCAACGAATTTATTCATTTTTTACAGGAATATCATAAGTGTGACACAAAAAGTTATATGTGACTGATGTAAAATTATAACATGTTCACTATTCACTCAAATTTGAAGTTTTATGAGCGATTTTGTAGTCAAAATAATAAAATAAAAGTTGAGCTTGAGTATTGAGTAAATTTGGTGACTTGGGGCCCAGGTCTTTCAGCAAACTGTCGGCATTCCCATGGGAACCAGTTGTGCCCTTTTATTGGCTGCCGGACCTGTTCCTTTAATCAAACAAAGCAGACTTCATTCAGAAGGTTCTGAATCAAAAGGAGACAAAGCTAGCGGTAGCCTTATAATTACATTTAGATATATCGACGACGTTTTGTCAATTGATAATAACAATTTTTATTCATGTGTCAATGCGATATATCCCAACGGACTATAAATTAAAGACACAACAGAATCAATCACACACGCTTCCTGCTTGAACATTTTACTTACTTACGATAGATACTGACGAGAAATTAACAACCAGGTTATGCGACAAACGGGGCGATTTCGGTTTTCCCATCGTAAATTTTCCACATTTAGATAGTAATATCCCGCAATCACCTGCATATGGTGTTTATATCTCACAAATGATCCGATATTACAGCGTGTGTTCAACATATGAACATTTCATAGACAGAGGTAAACTACTTACTGAAAAGTTATTGACATAGGGATATCGAAAATCGCGTTTGATGTCAAATTTTGGTCGGTATAATATTCTTGTTTGCGATTACTCTATTTTACTAAATGAAATGTTCAGTTACCTGTTCGATAGCGCTTGGTGACGAGGATTTGTTCCAAACTTATTTCGTTTGAAATTGACTGTGGACTCACGGCGGATATGACCGGTCAACAGGAAATGCTTAGTCCTCCATGGTACCTGATCCTACCTCTGGATTTCCAGTTGTACATATTTTCCCCCAAATTCACCATTTGTATAATTATGTGTCCTGGACATCTTGAAGGTTTATACTTTGGTATCTGATATTTTCATACTGTAACATTTTGTTGTTGTTTTAAATATGGTTTTATATGAAATATATAGAGAAAATAACAATGTTGCATCAAGTGACCTATCGCCAAATGTCTGACACTTGGCTCTCCATGTGCGTTTTAGACGTAATTCGATTGTGACGTCATAATCACATATATGCTTGACGGGCCATTTGATTGTGACGTCATAATGGAAAAGTTTGCCAAAAGGTGCCGTGTCGGGCATTTGACGATAGGTCAATTTTGGCACGTCACTGTAGATCGTCTGCACTTTGCCTTTTCCCGGCAACGTCTCCGTAAAGCTGACAGCTCCAAAACAACCTTTACTTATATTTTGTTTTGTTAATTGGTCAAATAAATTAAAAGGGAAGAGCAGGTAGGCATAAATGTATACACAACGGCATAAAAGCATTTGGTAAAGCTGAGAAACAGTCAAAATGTTCAGCTTGACATATACACAATGTATTTTATTCTGCCAATTTCAAATACTGCGTTCGTTTCGGGAGAAAGAAATACGTGAAAATTACAACCCGTGAAATTAACTCCATATACAGTCGACCGTCATCAATATGCAATTGAGCATGCTTTTCCGGGCCCCTACAGACCCCATCTACGACTTCTCATACTGTTTACGTATCTTGTTCACAGGTACACGAGAACAAGAATGCTGCATTTTGTTAAAGTTTGTAAATTTATCATTACATGTTTTTTTTTCTTCTAAAAATCAACAGCATATAAAAACATTATTGGATAGTATTACAAATGAAAATAGATTAACACAATAGAAAAATATACATTCCTGTGCTCAAGTACGTATGTTCTTCTTTTTTTTTTTTTTAATTGTTGTTGTTGTTTTTTCTTCTATTCCACACTGACATAAAGTTACAACATAACGTTGTCACTTAGTTGTGATGAGTTCTGTCTATATTTACCATCCCCCAGTATAGATCCCATATCTTATCTTTATTTACTGACTTAGTATTTGCAGGACACGTTAAAATATTTCAGACACAAACAAAAAGCATTATACATTGATTAATTTATTTTATCCATTAATATTTCATTATTATAATTGTTTATTTTAGTGCCCCGACGGTAAACGATGGAATTAAATGACATAACAGACGCTCGGGGTGAAATTCCTCTCTCATATTTTATCTTTTATTCTATTTTTCCCCAGTTTTGTTCAGATGAAATAGGGGCTTACACTTTTAAAGATTCGACCCATTTTCACCGGGGTTTTTGTTTGTTTGTCTCTTGTTGTTGCTTTTGTTTTCAAGCTGTTTAATGATCTACCATATATAGAGATCGAGTTCAACGAATATCTAATCATCTGAAGATGAGAGAGATAAAGAAAAGATAAGAATTTTAAAATCTTCGCTCTGAGAGACAATGGGGACGTCTCTAATAGTTCCATATTCGATCCAAATGGTCAAACCACAGGAGTTGAGAATTTTACAGATAAAATTTCTAGTTCAAGTGGTCAAACTGTAAAGGAATTTGAAATTGATAATTTTGTGTAAAGTATTATAGAAACAGTCAAAGAGTAATGTAGAACAACAGCACAATTAGTGCAGATATATATGTACACGAAAAAATAAAGAGAATAAAAATAGATAATAGATAAAGAAATAAATAGTGAATGAATAATGATTAAAGAAACGTCCATAAACAAAAATAATTTTGAACATGTAGGTCTACATACATTTTTAAATTGATTAAAATGTCTTAAAGTTTCCGCGACTTTCCTCATAGCCGATATTTTAAAAGTGCATTTGATTATAAATGCCCCCAATGAAGATAATAACCGAACATTTAGAAACATGAACGTGGTTGCGTTCAGATGAAATGGCATAGGCTCAAGAAAAAAAATTATACGGGTTCGGTATACAATCTATCTATTAGGTACCAAGGGAGACAAGTCTTTGTAGAAAGAAATTTGGCGCACGTGTGCAGAAGAAATGGCAGAGCCGGAGGAAAAAATAAGTAAAAGGTTCATAGCAGTACTGGTATAATCACAAATATCTTGTTACATAAATATTTCAGCTGTTACCTTCCAGCAAAAGGGAAGCTGAAACCTGACCAGTCCGTTGAATGACTTAAAAGGTCCAGCCGCCGATCAAGCCATATTCAATGATATTGGGCTTTATAAAGTTTACTGTATTGACGCCAATGAAGGATGTATAAATATTGCATCATCTTGTAGTTCTAAGATTTTTTTTAATTTCACGACAGCTTCGTTGCATCATACCAATAACAACAATTATAAATGGTTGAAATAGAGCTTCCTTTAAGCATACTGTTGTTGTTAAGTCAAATTTAATTTGGAATTGGAAACTAAATAATGGTGTATAGTCTGAGTCACATTAACTGTGTCCACTGGTTTTGGCTGATTAAAATAAGATGGTTGATACCTACCTCTTAAATTTAACGTAGCAGTATTCTATGCATACTGACTTATCCATGCCCATGACAAATAAAAATCAGTCCATTTTGTTCTAAATATATTCACACTCAAATTACCCCTACAGGACTTTTGCACAGGTAATGGCTGCCATCCAAAAGCGAAAGTGAAAGAAAGGGAATGTTTATTTGTCATACTGATTAAGCCTGGCTCATTGATTGACTAAATATGATTGGGTGAGGATCCCATGCTAATACTAAATAAAATCATCTGATAGCAGTCTACACCAAATTATTTTGGCTTCTACAGGTCATTTGGACTTGTGTGGTAGGGTTCCACACAGGTCCAAACCAAAATTACAAGGATAGTCGATAAACCACAAGGATTTTCAATAAGACTAAGAGGTGGCCAAAGGCTGAATTGACAATTGAGAAACGAACTTTGGCCACTTAAAAATCCTGCAGCTATCATAACTGATGGGTTTTGAAAATATACCGTAGTGAGGTGGGGACTCCTTCATTCCATATTTGGCCTCTTAAGTGAAATCCTATTGAAAACCCAGCACAATTATTTCATAGCCTTTATGGAATCCTGATCATGCAGGTAGTCACTTTGACATGCAGTGCTCTACAACAACAAGAACCAACAGTTTTACTAGCTAGCCAGGAATTTTTAATAAATACAGTGGAACCTCACTATTAAGACCACCCAACTGACTGACCCAAAGTGGTCTGATTAGCGAGGTGGTCTCTTAAGCGAGGGTCTAGACTATTCATTGTCAAATCTCTATATCGTATTATTTTACATGTTGTACTTGTATTATTGTACTCAAATACTGTATACCATTATCATACAATGTGCATCCCTTACTTATGATGTAGTGACAAAATAAAAAAAAAGTCATAATATTCAGTGCATAAATATGTTTAATTTTCATGAAATTAAAAATAAGAGAAGTACAATTTTATGTTTAGTTAGTTCTACATGTATCTCACTGACATTACATTGTATAGCCTTTTTATATAGCTATCTGGTACGAGTTTATAGAATTACACAAAGTTTTAAATCGCATCAGCCATCCATTTGATGCCTTAAAATCACTGAGACCAGTATCGCTGGCAAACTGAATAACTTTTTCTTGAATAAGTGGTCCTGATATAGGTATACCTGATTCACGTTTAACTGTAAACCAGTTCCACATAAGTTCGTCAATTTTTGTCAACAAATCTTCCTATGGTCTAATACAAACTCGCTTCCGATCCCGATTGTCATTTTTCTCATAAATGTCCATGATTTCAGCTTTTCGTTTCAAAATTTACTGGACTTGTAATTTTTTCAGGTGTTTTTGAATTTATCAGCTAATGTACCGTTGCGATAGCCCTACACTTTCCTGTATAAGCTGGACTTTCATGGCGAGTGAAAGTTCATTCCGTTTCCTCGGAACGGGTGAGGCAGACATCGTGCGTAAAATCCTAGTGCAGTGAAAATATTTGCGTGCTGATGTTCAAATGGTCTTGCCATGAAACAGTCTTGCCATGAAACAGTGCGAGCATATGGCAATGGCAGATACATCTCTGCCATTTCTAGTGATGCTCTGTAAAAGATGGAGTTGCCCAAAAGGAATATGTCAAGCGGATGCAGAAATCCAAGGACTATTATTTAAGTCAATTTAATGGTGTCATAACACATTGCATTTGGCATTTGAAAGTGTCAAGCTGAAAATCATACAAATATGGCAGCACACAACTTGCTTTTTAGACAGTAATCAACTTGAGGTAGACGCTTTAATTTATCGAAAATGAATAGTCAAATGCATTGTTGTAAAGTGCATAACAGACCATGATTTCAATGATGTAATTTCAGAGTGAAAACAGAAAACTTTCGATTTCTGGTTTGGTAAAAACTAGTTGAGATATGCGATTGGTTTGTAAGTAAACACTCGCCAAAATTTTGTACATGTGCCAATCTTGTTTTGCACTTGGCTATTCAGTGTGGTTAATCGGACCCTGCCCTTTCTACAGTGTTAATGTCATATTGGATGATTCTAGAGATATCTATCCTCGTGTATAATCATGAATTTGTATAAATCAATCGCTGCTTGAACAAGGGATATGGCCACTGGTGTGTTCTATGATAATCTGCAGATTTAATTCATCAACCCCTGAAAACAATGGGATCTTCTGTAAATCAATTACACAGTGAATTAGTCCAGTCCAAATGTGTGTTTAGAGGTGAAGGATATAAACCATGTTCATTAAGAAGCTCATAATTTTGAAGTTTTATCAATAGAAACTGATTAGAGAAATTATCTTGATTAAGAATTGCTCAAACCAGAAATTCATATTTAATCATAATATATATACTACATGTAATTGCTGCGGGTATCTCTTTATATAACCGAGACCAAATTTCTGTCTCATTCCCAATGCAAAACCATCACTTTTTTTTTAAAAAAAAAAACGATGATAAATTAATAATATAAAAATTCGGTTTTTTATGGTCTCTGCATATTTAAGTAGTAATTATATTCCAGAGAAAGTTATTTTGTGGCTCCAGTAAATGCTGAGTATTCCTGATGACCTCGTTTAGTCAAAAATATATTAAAATAATATATCAAAATGTCTTGACACAAGTTGATTTCTTTATTTTGGATAGGGTTTCCACATGACCAAGTTTAGAGAATAGGACAAAAGTGAAATGAAAATTTTGTCGAAAAGCAAAGCGGTGGTTTCGTGTATCTTGCGGAACTGCACGCATCGGGTAGTTCGTCAGCCCTCTAAAATCTCCAGTCATGAAAAGATACATGGGACTTACTTGGAAAAGCTTGCAATCCACACTTCTGCTTTGAACTGGAGGTAAATTATGTGTATATCTAGAGTTTGTTTGGAATATTTAGCAGATGTGGATAGTCAATTTCATAGCCTTAGTTATGATAAGACCATTTCAAAATTCTGATATTTAAGTTAGTACTCCTTGTCTTCACTTGTATATATGTATATGTGTCATACATGTATATATACAGATCTATCACAATCCCACGGAGTAATTAAATCCAACCAGAGACAAACTTGTGCATTATGTAATGTATCATATATCCAGTATCAGTACGGGGCCTAGAGCATCTCACTTTATGCCACGAAGTCGTCAATAAGTTAATGCTGTCTTTAATTTCAGTGAGCTAAAACGGCGTATGAAAGCTGAGAAAAAGGCGCAGGAAAAGGCCGAAAAAAGCAAACAACAGGCACAACAACAGCAGTCCAAACCTAAACAGGAAAGCGATGGATTGGAGGGTGATGACATTGATCCAAATGTATGTTTAGTAGTATTATATGTCGATTAACTGTAAGCTTATTATATATAGTTGAGTCAATTTACTTTTGCATTGTGAATTTAGCCATTGAAATTTGAATTTGAATGTTTTTCTTGTGTACCAATCTTAGTAAATTAATTTGAGATAATCTTATATTGCCTGTAATATCTCATGATTCCCTACCATCCAAAACGCTCATTTCTTATTACAGTTGAACCTCACCTGAAGACCACCCCCACCCACCCCACTGCAGCGCTTAGGAGACCACCTCGCATTTAAGACCCTATTGTAGGGGACCAAAATAAGGCCCCAATCCCAACTTTAAAAAATGCAGTTTTATCCAAAAAAAGTCCAGGCCCCATTCCCAAAAGAGTGTGGAAAATCCTGGCTACTCTGCTAAACAGACCACTTTTAGTCAGTCAGATAGTTGGCCTTAATATTGAAGTTCCACTGTATACATTCCTCCATAAATTTGTGCAATTGAAGTTTTGTAAAAAAAAAAAAAAAATGTGTGTGTGTGTATGTATATATATATACATAATTTTTTTTACTCTTTCCCCATGATGATTTTCATTTGAGACATATTCAATATTTACAGCAGAATGAAATTATTTTTCGCTTTCACAACCCATAAATATTTTATTTGTTTTACTTTCAGGAATACTTTAAGTTACGGTCGAAAGCAATTTCCAATTTGAAAGATGCTGGCGATAATCCATACCCACATAAGTTTCACGTGAGTCTATCACTCACAGAGTTCATAGAAAGATATGATAATGTTGAAGTTGGTGGAATGCTCGAAGAAGAAGTCAGTGTCTCAGGTATTTTGTTATAAACTTTACATTCTTACGACATGTAACTATCTGAGACATAGGAGCAAGCTCTTAGGTGTATGAAACACAATGTTTTAGGTATCCTATTACGGCCTTGACCCATACCATGAGTTTACAGTAATTCTTTTTAATTCTTGTTTATGACAGTACGGTATCATAGTTTTTTGAAAAGTCAGTCTTTTCAAATTCACTTTGTTCTGCACTGCTGGAATCGTTTGGTCAACACCGTCAATTCACCTAAAAGATGATGTAAGTACATTGTTAGTATAAATAAAATGGATGACAATTAAGCATAAGCTTGGAGTCACAGTGGACAATAACGCAAGGTGAACCCCCTCTGAAAATATTGACTGCTTTTTTACAAATGCTTAAAAGCAAGTTCACAGAACAGTGTCATGATGCCTGCATAACCAGAAGCAATTCAGCCGAATATGACACATTCTTCACATTGTGCTCTTGCACAGTTGCATATCTGACCAAATTTTTCCAAGTGAGCGCCTTAAGGACCATGGGCCGATCGTTCATTTTGAACATATATATACTAGCCGTATGTATCCATAGATTAACAGAAAGAGGGCTTTTCACATATGTCTTAAATTAATATTGAATGACATCATGATTTCATATATGAAACTGTACAATCTAACCAGGCTCTCTCCTCCATCATCAAAAACTGGATGCAACCATGATATGACTGAAAAATTGTTGAGTGTGGCGTAAAACAGCATCCATACAAACAAACCAAACTGTAAATGGTCTAAGTCTTCCTAACGGTAGCAGGTATTGTAAAATGTCTATTATTTGTTAAAGACATAGTATCTACGAAAATGGTTATTTTTTTTAGTCGGCAATTTTGCGGAAATATCGAAGATATGACTGAATAATGATCTTCCACGTCGACACTTTTTTGTATAATTAGCGTAATTAACGGATAAATGCTGATTTGTTGTCGTCGTCTGTAAGAATCAAACTCATTAATTATGCACAGAAACAATCCCAGAAGCACACGCAATGACCTAGATCGTATCGATATCAATCAATGGATGCTGGGTAAGCACGTGTTGATTTATTTTGAGATCCTACATTTAGACGGTCCTTGAGGCTTATCCATCGATCATGCTCCTTTCCAATATTTATCTTGGTCTTGTTGTATTTCGCCAGAACTTCTTTCCGATTTCTTTTTTTAGCTGAATCTGTCAATTTAACAGGTCGGCCACGATTTGTTTTTGCTTTGGACGCCATGCTTTTCACTATCAACAATGGAAATGCGCATGCGCAAATACAGGTCACGCGCTAAGGTTATATGAATATGGGCGGGCTTGCAAACGAATTTTTTTGTCGTACCGACAAAAAAATAAAAAAAACGTGGAAAGTTTTTACAATAAAACTATACTTCTATGTGTTTTAATTCAACAATTTTTCGTTTTTTATCTCCAAATATTAACATATTTGACCCAAACAATTGAGATTGAAATATTTGAGGAAATCGTAGATACTATGTCTTTAAATGTAAGTCATGCATAACTTTCAGTGTTCACCTCTTAATTTTGCAGGGCGCATTCATGCCAAAAGAGATTCTGGGGCAAAATTAGCATTTTATGACTTAAGAGGAGAAGGTGTTAAAATACAGATCATGGCAAATGCCAGGTAGGTTTTCATCTCGGAATCAGTGTGTTGTATCAGTGTTCCTACTGCTTTTTTATTCCATGGGTAGCAAGAATAGGTGTACAAGGATACAAATCAGGGGTGCACATACATTAAATTAAATCAAAAGCAAAAAAAAAAACCTGTTTAATTTTGCTCATCTCGACCCCCCATTAATAGACACAAGTGTCTCTGGATCTGGTGTAGATGTATAAATTGTGACGTGTGCATAATGCACTGTGTTTAACATCTGTTGACAACTACATGTAGTGCACTTTAGAGTATTTAGATTCTGAGTCAAAAATTGCATAATTAAAATCTGTAAAGATTTCATATCATTCCTTTATCTTGGCACCCTGCTGTGAAGTTGAAGTCTTCAGTCAGGACACTGCAAGCTGTGTTCAGTGGAACATGACCTTCAACTGATTAGAATCATGCGGCAGTCTTTGAGGTTCGGGAGGACTTGGAAAAAGTATTATTCAGACAAATACACTCAATTTTGAGGATTAATTGTTTTATAATCTCTGACAATATTTACAAAGTAAGGATCCAACACAGGGAACTGACATCGCTGTAGCATTACCATCACAATGACAGTATGAATGATAATGTGAAAGGCATTCACTTCATGAGAATATACGTGGTGTGTTTTGTTTTTGTGTGTGTTTTGTAATAAAACTGATTCACACAAGCTTTTGCTTGTCTGGGAATGCTGTTGGTACGATATGTGGGTTTTTTTTCTTTCTTTTTGCTCCTCAGTCTTTTAAATTAGATTGTAGTTGTCCTGTCACCTATTAAACTAACCTGGGATGAGATTTTTTTTCAGACTTTAGCTGCAATGATAAATCTTTAATTTCCCCATTTAACCCCAAACAACCAGCCGTTTTCTTCCATTTCACCATTATGGAAACTGAATTGCATCCCTGACCAACCCAAATCACTTCACTTATGGAGCCTGGAACATTGTTAAGAATGGCAATATTTACCAGAGTTATGGGACTTGAAACGTCTTCAAGAATGGCTTAGTTGTAATGGCATAGTGTTTCTCACGCTTTCAGTGTTATGATATACACTTTATAATAGGTATCTCATGCTTTCAATGTTACGATATACACTTTATAATAGGTGTCTCACGCTTTCAGTGTTACGATGTACACTTTATAATAGGTGTCTCACGCTTTCAGTGTTACGATGTACACTTTATAATAGGTGTCTCACGCTTTCAGTGTTACGATGTACACTTTATAATAGGTGTCTCACGCTTTCAGTGTTACTATGTACACTTTATAATAGGTGTCTCACGCTTTCAGTGTTACGATATACACTTTATAATTGGTGTTTATTATTTTTAAGGATACTCTGTAGTATTTCTTGGACCAAACTGATGACATGTCTCAGTATATGATGTCAATATGATTAAAATAATGACATTTGAAATTAATAACATTAAATTAATAACTCAATTAAATGTTTACTTTTTGTAGATTCTACTCCTCGGAGGAGGAATTTGCCACCATAAACAACAAAGTAAAAAGGGGCGACATTGTCGGAGTTGTTGGAAAACCAGGTCAGTTATTAATTACAGTGGAACCTGTCTTAAAAGACCTGGTGTGATGATAATCCTTTAAATACAACCACTTTTGGGAGACCACATTTCAGTGGTAGATCAGGGTCTGTCTCTCCAGACAGGTTCCAGTGTATCTAATGGTGATCCTACACAGAGCGCTGTAAAATTTGATTCAACATTTCATGCATCATATGGTTTATCTGTATTCTTAAGAAAATATCTTTCATTGCATTGTTTTATTTAATATCATCTCCAGTTAAAACACACAGGTGGACACAGGAACTACACCATCTTATGATGCTTTGTTAGCCGGCCTGGCCCAGTCGATAGCGCGCTCGACTCTCGATCATGAGGTTATGAGTTTGATTCCAGCCGGTGGCAGGTTGGTTTCCTGTCCTTCAGACTGAGATGGTAAAAACCAAGGTCCTGTGTCACACTAAGTTTCTGCACGTTAAAGAACCCTCACTGCTCAATGGCCGCAAGTGCCGAGCATAGGCCAATATTTGAAGCTCTTCACCGGCATTTGGTGACTTCTCCGTATGAGTGAAAGATTCTTCAGTGGGACGTTAAACAACAACAAACAAACAAACGATGCTTTGTGAACTCATACAAACTATATAAAACACATGCCAGAAAAATGTCAAATAACAGTCTTTTTAGATGTTTGTGTTGACTTCTGTTGATGTGGTTATGTTTGACTCATATAGTAATATTATGGTACCTAAAAGATGAATTTACAAGAAACTGAAATTTTCACAATAAACATGATTTCTTTATAAATCCATATTAACATATGTTTAAAGTGTCTGGGGTCACAAAGCAGTCACAGACTGAAAACCTTATTTAACATAATGTTAATAAGATCAAGATTATTTTGTAAGGAACTATTTCAGTATATACTTCTAGTAAAACATCTGATACTGCATTAGATGAGAGGCCTCCATGGCCGAGTGGTTAGAACATCGTGCTTTGAACCATAAAGTCTCTCACTTCTGGTCAACGCAGGTTCAAGGCCCGCTGGAACCTAAGCTAATTCTTTGTGAGGACGTATGCCAGTTTACTTGTGGACGGCTGGTGGTCTCTTCCTAGGTGCAACCGGGTTCTCTGTTCCACTATTAAAAGCTGGCTGCACCATATAATTGAAAATTTTTTGAGTGTGGCATAAAACACTATTCAAAATTCAAATTTCAATGCATTGGATAAAAGGTAGAAAAATCTGGACACAGAGTTCTAATTTTATAGTTAGTCAAAAGATTGCCTCGTGATTTTGGGGCCAATTTTTTTAGCTTGCTGGGACGAAAGTCCAGAGAGCTAATGCCATACCCCTGGCATCATCGCTGTCATTGTCGGCATCTGTAGACAAAACTTTAACCTGGCCTATAACTTTTGAATCGCCAGGGCAGGACTCTGATATTTCACAAATAGATTCCTTATGATGAGAGCTTTCATTTGGTACCTTGACTTTTGACCTACTTTTCAAAAACTTTAACCTTGGCTATAGCTTTTAAACCATAAGAGATAGGGCTTTGATATTTTGCATACAGATTTCTTATGACCAGAGCTTTCATTTGGCACCTTGACTTTTGACCTAGTGACCTTGAACTTTGACCTACTTTTCAAAAACTTTAACGGTGGCTATATCTTTTAAATCATGAGGAATAGGGCTTTGATATTTCACATATACATGTAGAGCCTTAATTTGGTACCTTGACTTTTAACCTAGTGAACTTGACCTAGGACTTTGACCTACTTTTCAAATTTTTTTACCTGAACTGAAGGAATCAAAATTTTAGCAGTCTTGTGATCTTAAAACCTGAGAGCTGTGGGTCAAATATCTATTTTGAAAATTTACACCCATTTCGGTGGGCTTTGTTGTCTTCTGTTGTCTCTTATCTCGTCCTAAAGTTTAAAATTGATATTGTAAGTGACTGTAGATATGAAATGAACAACAGCATGTGATCTATTTCAGGTAAAACAAAGAAAGGGGAGCTCAGTATTATACCAAAACAGATTGTGTTGTTATCACCATGTTTACACCAGTTGCCTCATTTATACTACGGAGTCAAAGTTAAGGTAACACCATCACAGAATTGCAATGATATTTTCTAACATACATGTATTTAAAGGAGTTGAATTCTGTATGTAATTAATGATTAATTGCTTTATCTTGTTTATAATGGGTGTTTTATACCATAGTGCTATTTGATAATTAGAAATTAAAACAATAAACACTCTATGATGACTGTCAGGGAAGCCCAGTTGAATATATCCAGGGATTAAAATCATCAACATGCGAGTCCAATAAAAGGCCCTATTCCCAATGCAAAATCTGCTATTTTTCCCCAATTTTGGGAAAAACATTTCCCAGTTATGTTCACCATGTCATTCACATTCGGTATTACAGAATAAGAATAATAATTTAGTACATGTATGAACACTTTGACGTCTTCAGATGAAATCCATGTTGTCAGTTAAATAAAAGAAGCTAAATGAATCACAAGGTTTGTGTCTTTATTCTTATGACTTAAATGACCAGTTACCTTTTTCCCAATTTGGCCCATTGCAATGCAAAATTCCCATTTGGAAGGGTACAAGACCCTGTCCGAAAAAGAGTCTATTAACCCTGTATGACATGAGTTAAAGTAAAATTTGTTTGATAAAAAGAAACCGATTATGTGTCCGATAATTGATGACTTTACTTCTTCCGGTTACATACTGATAATTGGTCGTAATTTCTGATACTGATCGCCCATCGCTATTGCTATGATAGGTTTCTATGGTTTGTTTGTTAAAAAAGGAGTGGCAATACATCTGCCTTGTCGAGATATATGATTTTTATTATTTTTATTTCACAGGAAACACGATTCAGACAACGGTACCTAGATTTGATTATAAATGAGCCTGTCAGACAGAAATTCATCAGTAGAGCCAAGATTATCAACTATGTCAGAAAATTCTTGGATGAATTAGGATTTTTAGAGGTGAGATTTTCTGTTAAATGTCAAATCTAAATTGTGTAGAATAGCCGTATAAATCCCTGGAATAGATACAGGTTTTAGAGGACAGATAGCTCGATCTAGGACAGATGTCAAGAATATACTGAAGATAAACCTTATATGTGTGAAGGAATTTTTGTGATATGCAGATATTTAAGTAAATCCTAACTTGATCAACCTGAAAGATAAGGAAGGAAGACTGCGATTTTATTTGGATCATGAAGCATGACACGGGAAGTTTCACAGTGTCTGAAGGAAGGGTTTATAGAAAGGAGGCTTTCAGCTGTCCTTGCGTTGCCATGTGATATTTCTGTTGTCACCTGGTGTCAAAGGGGACAAAAATAAACACTGAAATGTTGTCTACATACATGTTATTTACTTGTGTATCATGTATATGAGAATTTCAGACATGGTTAAACATCAGTAGTGAACATTTCCAAATATGGCCACTGTCATTTGTATGTCTTGAATTAACACGAACAATTTCAACTTTTTCTCAAAAAGCACAATTCCAAATGTCTTTCAATCTAGTACATGTAGCATGTCTAGAGAAAGGGATACTAAAACATGGGAATTTGGTTACCACTGAGTCAGGAGTTTTGTTGATAAGGGGACAGACAGTTATATACTTTGCTATACTTTTTATCATGTTTATGAAGTTCAGGGGGCTATATGCTATAACTTTGGCATCGGCATCTTGTTAAGGAAATTTGATTAGGTTAGTTTTTGTCTGCATCTATTGCTCATACAACAACTGGACTTGGATGGAATATATATCATATGATTCCTAACACACGCTATGTTTCAGATGCAAGAATAGTCCTGTATTGGGTGGGTGGGGGGGGCAAAAATGAAACAGCTTCGTATTATTTCTAAAGCTTTGGTTAAAATGATTGGTTGAGGTCAGGAAAATGGGGCGTTGGGGGTGTAAAATTTGTAGGTGTAGTGTTAAGTTTGTAATCTTGGATTACTCCATGTTTAACTTGTCAACCCCTGCAGTCACATTTAGCCTCACTCAAATCAATAAATAGTATGGTCTACTGTCATAATTCAGGTGTGAATAATTTCATATTGCATGTATAATTAATTAGAAATTTTGCTTCTAAATCACACACCCCTGAATTCTGACAGCGGACTTAACCATTCTTTGAAATGGGCAAGTCCAAATGTGACTACAGGTGTTGATGAGTTAAAGAACTGTTCTTGCAGCTTCATGCAATATTTCCTTTGTCACAGAATACCTATATGTACAGCATGGACTTTAATCGTCATGTTGAAGTCATTATCTGATATCAAAGAGAACTTGTCCTTGCGTTGCCATGTGATATTTCCGTTGTCATCTGGTGTCAAAGGGGACAAAAATAAACACTGAAATGTTGTCTACATACATGTTATTTACTTGTGTATCATGTATATGAGAATTTCAGACATGGTTAAACATCAGAAGTGGATATTTCCAAATATGGCCACTGGATCTTGTATCGTATTGTTACTTGGTGTTAAAATGAATGGTGTCAAGGAGACTGTCCTTGCATTGCCATGTGATACTGTAATTGTCACGTTATCATAGAGATTTTGTCCTTGCGTTGCCGTGTGATATTTCTGTTGTCATCTGGTGTCAAAGGGGACAAAAATAAACACTGAAATGTTGTCTACATACATGTTCTTTACTTGTGTATCATGTATATGAGAATTTCAGACAATTACAGCATCAGCGGTTAGTATTATTATTACACTGTATACTGTATTAACTGTGACCTATATTTTAATGTGTAGGTCACCTGAATCAATCAAGTTGTGTATTGTGATTCATTGCCGTCTTGTTGTGGACAGCAATCTAGATTTTAGTGCCATGTATGAATAATTGATTAGTAAGTTTTTTGTTTGTTATTTCTTTCCAGGTAGAGACGCCCATGATGAACATGATTCCAGGTGGCGCCACTGCTAAACCATTCATTACACATCACAATGACTTGAACATGGACTTGTACATGAGAGTTGCCCCAGAGCTGTACCTGAAGGTCAGATAGCAAATCAAATATAGAATCATTTCATTATACATCTAGAAGATTTATAATCTTGTGTTATTACAATACTGTAATTTGACCGCAAAATAATATCGTTAGATTTTATTTAACTCAATAACCCCTGAAAACAGTGGACTCTTCTGTAAGTCATTGACTTAGGCCAGTCCAAATGTGTCTTTAAGGGTAAAGGGTTAATCACATTTAGATGTTTGTTAATATTAATTTGGGAATGTTTTCCAAAGTGTTTCGAAGAACATGAAGCTTTTTTTATGTCCCCGGGCCTGAAAGGTCCACCAGGGGCATATAGTGTTTGGATCGTCCGTCTGTGTGTCTGTCCATCAGTAATTGCTTCCTGCTTACATATAAAGTTTGGATTGTGATACAGTAACCAAACTTGGACCATAAGTTCATCTAAGGGTTGCTCACACTTCTCTGACATCAAATGCCCCTGGGGGTGGGGTAGGGTCAAAATGTAGGACGTTGCAAAAAAATGTTTTGGACCGCAGGGCATTTGTGTTTCACAACCACATCTTGTTTTTGGAGAGTGTTTGGCAATCTAGCCCCCTTTCCCTTCAGCCATGCATGCTGCTTCTTTATCCAAAAATGTCCAGGCAGTAAGAGTTTTTTAACATGTCACACCTGTCATAATTTTGGATCTTGGTTTCAGCCTTAGTTGAAAGACTTGTGAATTTTATTTCTAATGCTGAGCTTCCCAGAAGAAATTGTCACAATCTCTATATCTAGGTGTCATAGAGGTATTCAGCATGCAATGTTTGTTTGAAAATGGTGGTTAAATCATTATTTTTATCGAAGCAAATGTTTCCTGGTATGTCCTTGCGTTGCCATGTGACATTCCAGTTGTCGCTTGGTGTCAAAGGGGACAGAAATGAAACTGATGTCTTGTCTACTTACATGATTCTGACCAGTGAATCAAGTATATGAAGCCTTCAGACAGGGGAGAAATCATTAATATTTTGTAAATAGAATAGTTCTTTAGCCTTCAGACAGGAGAAATCATTAATATATTTTAAATAGAATAATTCTCTTTTGTTTGAAATATACTAGTTGAGTTAGCTAAATATGAGGACTTGAGACGAGGGAGAAATCAGTAATATTTTGTAAGTGAAATAATTTGTTGGTTTTGTTTTGTTTTGTTTTTGTTTTTTTTTTTTGTCCTTTCTGATTTTTCTTTTTTTTACTCATTTAAAGTTGACATTAGCAACCGTTCCTTTGCTTAGTGTTCATCGTAAGTTTTTTGTTTTGTTTATGTCAGTGTTTTACGCCACACTCAAACCATTTTTTCAGCTAAATAATTAGTGATGAAGGAAAGAAACTGGTTACAGTGTACCCAGGATAAAACCACTGGCCTTCCACAAGTAAACTGGCGAGCTTTCTCGCCAAATCAGCTTAGGTTCCAGCACGGCTCAAACCCGCACTGACAAGTGAAAGACTTCATGGTTTAAAGCGTGATGCTCTAACCCCTTGGGCACAGAGGACCCCTCAGCATAAGAAGGGAAAGTCATGGATCCTTTGAAGGATTAATATCATCAACATGCGGGTCTGGTAAAAGGCCTCATTCCCAATGCCAAATCTGCTATTTTTTCCCCAATTTTGAGCAAAAATTTCCCAATTATGTTCACCCTGTTGTTCAAATTTGGTATTGAGCAATAAAAAGGAGAAGTGTGTGAACTGCACTTAGAAGTTTTCAGATGAAAACCATGTTTTCAGTTAAATAAGAGATACTTAATGTCGAATCACAACTTTCTGACCAAAAGTTTATTCTTATGAATTAAATGACCATAGTTACTTTTTCCCAATTTGGCTCATTATGATGTAAAATTCCCAATTGGAAGCGTACAGGATCCTGTCCCAAAAAGTCTATTATCCCTTGCCTTTGTATGAGACCCGATGTCTCTTGTCTTGGTAGGCGTGACACATTAAAGAACTCTCACTGTATTGGCATCAGTCCATTGCAACAGTAAATATTTATGGCACTTCACCTATAGCGGGTGACATCTCGATATAAGTGAAATGTTTATGTATTTAAAACAATAAAAACAAATTGTGATCCATACCAGTCATTTTAAGGAAAATATTGAACCACACAGATCCATATATTAAAAGAATATTGGATCTGTTCTACTCTGTTTGATGTATCTTAATCCTAAGTTAGTACTTATACGACTCACTTGTTTGACAGATGTTGGTAGTCGGCGGTTTAGACAGAGTATATGAGATTGGTCGCCAGTTTAGAAATGAAGGCATTGATATGACGCACAACCCAGAGTTTACAACATGCGAATTCTATATGGCGTACGCAGACTATCAGGATCTCATGACAATCACAGAGTCACTTGTGTCAGGTAAAGTACAACTTTAACTCAAATCTTATGACAATCACAGAGTCACTTGTGTCAGGTTAAGTACAACTTTAACCCTTTCAATACTGGAACATCACAGCTGCATAGTGACGTTATACACTGTAGCAGTTTACATTTTCTGCAGTCTGCTCACTGTAGCATATTTTCATCATGATGTTGTTTTACTGTGCAGTCTTGATTTTTAATTTATGGGTATAGAATGAATAAATTTGTGAGAGAAATTTTAAGAATATGATCTTATTTTAATAATGTACAAATTGAACTCTTGAATGAAAAACTTGAATAAATCAATACACTCTAAATACATGTATAGATTTTATTGTATACACAATTTTCCTTTGTGTTTCATATAAAAAATTGCATGTACACTCATCATGAAAAAGGAGATGAAAATATGCTAATTCACTTGTGACTTGATAAAATATCCAACTTGTAAGTTGGACCAATATTTTCAGCTGTAAATGTGTTAAATTTAACGCTTTGATTTAAATTATTTGTTGACACATATTCCACGAAGGAGGTTTCTGCATTGAATTGTCCATAAAATCATCGTCACCGCTAAAGTTTCATTCTGAATCGATATCTATCTTGGATTCTGTTTCCGTAGAAATAAGGTTTACAAGTTGTTCACGTGCAGAATCATCATTCAAATCAGATACTAAAAAGTCATTTTTAGAGTCAGAATCAAAGTTGAAAATATCTAAAACATCTTGGGGAAATCTTGGATGCATAAGCGGCAGCCATTTTTCAACAACTTTCAGTCACCGATTTCAAAATAATATCACTTTTATATCTGTCGTAACTTGCTTATTTTCGATGGGATCCATTACATGTACATGTGATAATACAGACTAAAGTCTCATCTAACTCTCGTTATAATCGTGATTTCCGATCCTTAACTGAAAGTGGGGGAAACACTAATTGAAAGTGAAGCCACTGAAGGAGAAACATGAGGCGGTTTACAATGTTCTCGTAATCATTGGTTGTATTTCTTTCTGGCGGCCGTGGACATTATCGTGAGTAGAGAAAAATAAATTTAGCTTGCGGTATAGGAAACTATGGTATTGAAAGGGTTAAACTACATGATGTCAACCATTTACTCACTTGAATCATGTGAGTCTATGTGACATTGATCATAGACTCACTTGTATCATGCGAGTCTATGATATTGACCATAGACTCACTTGTATCATGTGAGTCTATGTGATATTGACCGTATACTCACTTGTATCATGTGAGTATGTGATATTGACCGTATTCTCACTTGTATCATGTGAGTCTATGTTATATTGACTGCATACTCACTTGTATCATACGGGTCTATGTGATATTAACCGTATACTCACTTGTATCATGTGAGTTTATGTGATATTGACTGTATACTCACTTGTATCATGTGAGTCTATGTGATATTGACCGTATACTCACTTGTATCATGTGAGTTTATGTGATATTGACTGTATACTCACTTGTATCATGTGAGTCTATGTGATGTTCACATAGAATCACCTGTACACATGATTTTGACTACAGACTTTATTGTATCACATGATGCTGTGTCAATTGGTTTATAGTGTCATTACCTGTTAAGGCATTGTAATGTGACATTTTATTGATTGATCTATATGCACTACCCTGGTCTATACTTAAATGACTGTCTGGTAAATATTAAGTTATTCAGACCTTTTTTGGGGCTATTTTAAGAACAAACTATTGGTTATAGCTTGTACTCATTACATTTCAGCATTGTTTTGTCCAATTAGAGATAAGAATAATTTAAGTCTCGTAATGAAATCCTATGTCTTCCATTTACAGGTATGGTGAAACACATTACAGGGGGATACAAAGTAACATATCATTCTGAGGGACCAGAAGGAGAACCATGGGAAATCGACTTCACACCACCCTTCAAAAGGGTCAGCATGATCAAAGAGCTGGAATCCAGACTGAGCGTCAAATTCCCTGACCCCAGGGAATTCACTGATGAGAGTATGTACACACCTTTCTTTATAATTATCTTTGCAATATAACTTTAAGAGATTTACACACTCTTTTGGAAATGGGGCCTTGGCTTTTTGAATTGGGAATTTTAGCAAAATTGAAATTGGGGAATCTAGAAATCCACAAAACTGTTTGAAAATGCAAGAATCTCTTCAAATTCATTGTCATTTGACTGAAATTGGGAAATTTGGGAAATGTAGACTGCAAATTGGGGGGAAAATATATATTGTTTTTTGCATAGGAAATGGGGCCTTATTATGCCCCCCCCCCCACAATACGGTGAAAATCCCTGAATTTTCTCACAATATATAAAGGCTCGGTGATAAAATATTTTAAGGGGTCACTCTATTTTTTGTGTATTAAGTAAATTTGAATATTGATGAAATTGTCACAGTTCTATTTTATTTTGCTTTATATACTGTATTTAAACATTTATACTTGAAGTTGAGTTAAAATTTTAAATTAAGTCAGTTTGTTGTTTGATAAATATCTATTCTTGAAATTGAATAGAAATATGAATGAAATATTAAAATTTTGCCATAGAATTTTTTCTTTAATTGTTTTGAAGGCTAGATTCTTTTATTTTGTTAAAATATGTATATGCTATTAGTAACTCTCTATAAACATTACGATAGTGCCGATTGAGGTAATGCGAGAATTTATTATATATGCATGACACAAGAGTATGGAAGGGAGACAATTAATTCTCTCCAAAACAAAATCCAAGAACAAATTTCACAAGTGTTTGAACTCGGTGACAGTAACAAATAATAGATGACCATCAAAGTAAAAATGGTGACTGTCATGTGTGAGCGGCATTGCCTAATAAATATGAAGGAAATGCATGAATTTTTAAGGATCTTTCAGCTTTTTGTCTACAGGATGAAATCACTCAAATAACCACGAACACCGCTCTATTAAAATTTGTAAGTGAATATCAATATCTTGGACTTAATCGGCAAATACCCTTGGTCAAGCACAGGTAAATTCAAGTGTAATCAAAAGTTTGGTCCAAAGTTTTTAGTCCTTGTCTGGGGCAAGTCCATTTTGCTGTCAGACTAGTAAATCTTACTTCTTACTTGTCCAGCACAGGTGAAATTGTTGACAACGAAAAATTATTTCAGTAAAAATTACTTGTTTAAACACAAAACGAATGTTACACTCCATTTTCGGACAAGTAATTTTTACACGCCCATCAATTTTGACGGGACGTATTATGGTATACTGTTGTCTGTCCATCCATACATCCGTACGTCGTCCACACTGCAAACGATATTTCAAAAACGCCTCAACAGATTTCAATGAATGTTTGGTTTCTTACCATAAATTCAAGCTCCCTTTGGGTTTTGATTAAATTCTGATTTTCCGTTGCTGAGTTATGGTCCTTGGAAATACGTAAATATTTGAAAAACAAAAGTTTTTCTTTGTAATGCTTCAACATAGTGAGTTGATATTTGGTTATATCTAGATGATGATTTACAGATCAAGTTCAAATTTGGTTCCGGTCGGATGATTTTATGCAGAGTTATGGCCCCGGGACTTTTTAAAAAAATATCCCTTTTTGCACCTTTTCTTTCCTTGGATGATTTTGTGCAGAGTTATGACCCTTCGATAACAATTGCAAGCAATAATACCTATATTAACAGCATATTGAAATTGCAACTCAACTTGTACACCCTGGTGCCATATAGATTTTGACAATTGTTTGTGTCAATAAGTTCATGTTCCCTTTTAATTGTGATTTGTATAAACAAGCCTAATGGATTTATAATTTTCAGTTAATTAAACTTTTGAAAGAAATTTTACGATGCAGATTGGAGATGCTGACTGATTTTATATTGAAAACTGATCATGTAACATGGTATTAAAAGTCTCATATTTCATTTCAAATGTATTTGAAAAGACCTCAAGGTAGATGGGCGTATCATGCGCTCTGAAAGCGCAGCTCTTTATTGCATTTGGACAAGTAGATTTCAATACTACTGACCCTGCAGGACAAGTACAACTTTTTATGATTGTAAAATCCTTCATTAAGGCTTTCTCTGTCATAAGATGAATAATTATGAAAATTCATTTGATTTTCTTTTTTCTCGTGTCACTTTCAAAAGATTGCAACAATTTCAAATTGTTGAATCTGTTTGTCTGTCTGTATTTTGGTCATTGACTATACTCAGTGATAGATGCCTTTTTTTGTTGGTTCCAAAAATGTTTGGCCCTGTTATCGTGACAAAATGAGAAATGTTTACATTTTAATTTTGTATTTTGTATATTTTCAGGTACGAGGAAATTTTTGGATGACCTTTGTGTAAAACATGAAGTTGAATGTCCACCTCCTAGGACTTCAGCTAGACTGCTAGACAAGGTAAATAGTGTTTGTACTGCCCAGTTCAGTAAACAAAATGGCTGTCACTGGGGATGGGGATAAGGAGTTGGGTTCTTGCATTCAAGGGAAATAACTCTTTATATTCTACAGTGAAGAAAGTGACCCTACTGCACTTAATATGCATTGTTTCAGTTACTGTGATTTTTAGTAAAATATAATTTTTTTTGTACAGTGGAATCTGTCTTTTAAGACCACCACATCTGTCTCTGAAATGTAGTCTTACAGATAGGTGGTCTCTATACAGATTTTGTCAGCAGGATTAACTAACTAGGTAATTTTTAGAACATAGCCTGTGTATCGATTGATTTCCATTGTTTGTGAAAACTTGCACCAGAATTTGACCCATTTTGGGCTTAGTCTATTTCATTGCTGTGGTGAGATGTGAGTTGAGCTTTGTGATCTTTGAATATTCCATGTTTTGGACATGTATTTACATATTTATGTAACGTGTATGGCCAATTCTCCACCTCACCTCACCTATCCTCTTTGTGCCTGATGGTGCCCTAAGGCCCCAATACAATACACTGCATACACCCCTCTCTGTCTCTAGCCAAGCTTTAGCCGACACCCAACTGTTCCATCCCAGCATTGATCTCTCCTGCTCAGTTGTCCTTCTCCATGTTTTTGGCCGATTTTTCACATGGAGAGACAGAATTCATTGAAGTAATGTATACTGTGTACCCTATTAGTTGTTTAAGAACTTGTCTCTGCGTTGCTCTGTTTGACAGATCAGTTGTCAATTGGTGTCGAAAGGGGCGTAAAGAAATTGAATGTTGATCTATAAAAACACGTTTTTCTTTTTTAAATGAATCACGTGTATACAACAATTTCAGATATGCCACTTGAAAGCATTTCTTCTTTTTTATAAACATTCATCTAATTTCTTCTCCATTCAATCTCTGTCTCATGAACAAACACACACAGCAGTCACACACAGACACACATACAGACACACACCACACACTTATGATAACTGATAGGGTATGTTACATAATTACATCTTAAATCTGATGAAATTTAAAGTACATGTGTGAAATTTTAATCATATTTTGCAGTCGATGTAAAGTGATATGTTCACACTTCTTAGTTGATGTTGTAAGGTGTTTCAGCTCTGTATAAACTAGGACTGGAACTGTGACAGTATGGGCTTACGCTAACTAGTGTAAACTGTACACCTGGAAATTTTCGCCCCTGGTTATTTTTGCCCCTTTTACAACAGAAAACAGTTTCTTCCCGTCATAAGTATTTCATGTCATTTAATGTCAGTGAGGTCTTGTTTCTACATTCTCATGTGATGTCTTTGTTTTTATAGAGCTGTCCATGTAGTTTCATGTCCCAGTTTACAGGTCGTTGAAAACCTGACCCACAACTGGGTCTTGTATCAAAGTGTTACTTGGTGTTAAAATGAATGTTGTCAAGGAGACTTTCCTTACATTGCCATGTGATACTGTAATTGTCACATTATCAAAGAGAACATGTCCTTGCGTTGCCATGTGATATTTCTGTTGTCATCTGGTGTCAAAGGGGACAAAAATAAACACTGAAATGTTGTCTACATACATGTTATTTACTTGTGTATCATTGGGGTATCAATGAGAATTTCAGGACATGGTTAAAAACATCAGTAGTGAACACATTTCCAAATATGGCCACTGTCAATTGTATGTCTTGAATTAACACGAACAATTTTTCAACTTTTTCTCAAAAAGCACAATTCCAAATGTCTTTCAATCTAGTACATGTAGCATGTTTAGAGAAAGGGATACTAAAACATGGGAATTTGGTTACCACTGAGTCAGGAGTTTTGTTGATAAGGGGAGGGTATGTATATTAATGGGAACGACTTTTTGGCCTCTTTTATATACTGTACCTGGAAATTTTGGCTCCTGTTTAATTTTCGCCCATAGATGAGGGGCTAATTAAAAATGAAAGCCTAAAGTCCCACTTTGAATAATTGAAGCACAGACATTCTCCATCCATGTAGACTATGTGATTTAGGGCCAATTTAAGATGGCATGACTGTGTTTTCTGTCATGATAGAGCGAAAATATTGGTGTTATTATACAGCATATGGTATGCAGTAATCATGTTTGATTTGAGCTCCAACTTTGTAAATCACCTATATCCAAATATGGATCAACATATGGCCATCTTAACTCTTTCAACCCTACGGACCATAATAGACTGGTCTGAGACAATAGAAAAAAGCATACCATTCAGATATTAAGGGGTGAAAGAGTTAATATCATATCCTATATAAGTCTGAGAGTTCACAGGATCGTAGGTCAGATATGAGGTCAAGGGTCAATATGGGATATGGTATGAAAATGGTCATATATGTAGTATAAATTTTTGTCATAGACTCAAGTAACAAAACAAAGTGTTCTATTCCTGACATTTTTATGTACTAACTTTCTTTCCATGATATAACTGTTTCTAGTGTTTGGATTTTCTAGTGTCATTGTTTCTGTGTTGTCATTTTTTAATATTTTCAAAAAACTTTATAATTTCTTTGTCAATGAGATAGTGCAGTTCCATAATCCTGTTTCCATTAGAATTCAATATGTCCATCCCATTAGATGGCATTTTCCAGTGTATTTTTTTTAAATGACATAAAACGGAAGTCTAATTATGATGTTGATGAGATGGGTAATAGTTATCACACCCCCTGATCTGGATTTACAATCCATATCACACATACTGATATGCATTGCAAAATGTGATACCACAATAGGCAAAATCCTAGTGTTGTTCTGTGATACTGTAATCATCATATTCATTATTCTATCGAAGAAAACATGTCCTTGCGTTGCCATGTGATATTTCTGTTTTCACCTGGTGTCAAAGGGGACAAAAATAAACACTGAAATGTTGTCTACATATATGTTATTTACTTGTGTATCATGTATATGTGAATTTCAGACATGGTTAAACATCAGTAGTATGTGAACTATTTTCCAAATATGGCCACTGTCATTTGTATGTCCTGAATTAACACGAAACAATTTCAACTTTTTCTCAAAAAGCACAATTGTCAAATGTCTTTCAATCTAGTACATGTAGCATGTTTAGAGAAAGGGATACTAAAACATGGGAATTTGGTTACCACTGAGTCAGGAGTTTTGTCGATAAGGGGAGGGTCTGTATATTAATGGGAACGACTTTTTGGCCTCTTTTATATACTGTATACCTGGAAATTTTGGCTCCTGTTTAATTTTCGCCCTTAGATGAGGGGCTAATTCAAAATGAAACCCTAAAGTCGTCCCACTTTAAATAATTGAAGCACGGACATTCTCCATCCATGTAGACTATGTGATTTAGGGCCAATTTAAGATGGGCATGGACTGATGTTTTCCTGTCATGATAGAGCGAAAATTTTGGTGTTATTATACAGCATTATGGTATGCAGTAATCATTGTTTGATTTGAGCTCCAACTTTATAAATCACACCTATATCCCAAATATGGATCAACATATGGCCATCTTAACTCTTTCAACCCTACGGACCATAATAGACTGGTCTGAGACAATAGAAAAAAGCATACCATTCAGATATTAAGGGGTGAAAAAGTTAATATCTTATCCTATATAAGTCTGAGAGTTCACAGGATTGGAGGTCAGATATAAGGTCAAGGGTCAATATGGGATATGGTATGAAAATGGTCATATATGTATTATAAATTTTTGTCATAGACTCAAGTAACAAAACAAAGTGTTCTATTCCTGACATTTTTATGTACGAACTTTCTTTCCATGATATAACTGTTTCTAGTGTTTGGATTTTCTAGTGTCATTGTTTCTGTGTTGTCATTTTTAATATTTCAACAAACTTTATAATTTCTTTGTCAATGAGATAGTGCAGTTCCATAATCCTGTTTCCATTAGAATTCAATATGTCCATCCCATTAGATGGCATTTTCCAGTGTATTTTTTTAAATGACATAAAACGGAAGTCTAATTATGATGTTGATGAGATGGGTAATAGTTATCACACCCCCTGATCCGGGTTTAGAATCCATATCACACCTACTGATATGCATTGCAAAATTTGATACCACAATAGGCAAAATCCTGGTGTTGTCCTGTCATACTGTAATCATCATATTCATTATTCTATCAAAGAAAACATGTCCTTGCGTTGCCATGTGATATTTCTGTTGTCACCTGGTGTCAAAGGGGACAAAAATAAACACTGAAATGTTGTCTACATACATGTTATTTACTTGTGTATCATGTATATGAGAATTTCAGACATGGTTAAACATCAGTAGTGAACATTTCCAAATATGGCCACTGTCATCTGTATGTCCTGAATTAACATGAACAATTTCAACTTTTTCTCAAAAAGCACAAAGTTTGTGATTTTCTATGTTTAGGTCATTAATACAGTGTTGAGTATAAGTGTGTTTTATATGGCTGTCCCACTACCTTTGATTAGTTAGTGACCAGATATATCCTATATTTTATTCTATGACTTGTGGATTTTCTGTCAGCTGATTGGTTGTAACTATGGCAATTTGTATTGATAAATCGAAGAAGTGGTACTTTCATTCATTCAACAGTCCAGAGGGCGTGGATTGTTATGTGGCCCTCTCGTGCTTCCATTCTTTTCCTATTTGTGTAAGCGTATATGACTGGATGAAGCAAATGCATAAACCAATAAAAAAGCAGCTCTCATTTAACCATCAGTCTTAATCATTCATGAAAAAGAACAGACTAAATATTTTGAAAATCGTTCTGTGCAGGATTAAATTAAATGTGAATCAAATTTGTTTTTTGGTTTGTTTTTTTTTTTAATTTTAAGTCATATAATAAAACATATTCTCTCTCTCTCTCTCTCTCTCTCTCTATATATATATATATATATATATATATCTATATCTATATATGTCACAGCTACCTAAGTGTCTTCTCTACATCCTATATTATGTCACAGCTAATCTATATGTGTCTTCTACACACACACACACACACACACACTCACACCCACAGCCTGCCTCATGAACAAACAAACTTGCACACACATATGATTTCATTTTGATATAATGTAAAGAAAGTATGTCTTAATTGTGGTGAAATTCAATATTTATGTCTGGTATTTTAGTGATATTTTGCAAGTGGTGTGTGTTTGTGTAATCATACCTGTTTAAATGATGTCGAAAGGTCAGTCAAAGCTGTATTAACTGGTAGCGTTGACAGTAAGTGTCTCTATGGCCAAGTAGTTCAAGCATCCTGCTTTAGACCATGAAATATCTCATCTCCAGTTAGCGTGGGTTCCCGCCAACTAGATTAGAACCTAAGCTGATTTTAAGGAAGTGGTCCCTCCCTCGGCACGTTGTAACTGGGTTCTCCCAGCCACCATAAAATTGAAAAAAATTGTTGAGTGTGGCATTAAAAACACCTTTCAGCCAAATATTGATAATATGAATATTACTTTTGTGTATATATCATTTGTTCATTTGATGTCGGCAAGACCTTGTATCCCATGATACAGATTTGGTATCCTCATCATACCTCCCTTTGAAATGGATTGCAAAATCACCTTTGTTCTAGTGTTGCCCTGTGATACTGTAATCGTCATGCTGTGAAAAGAACTCGTCCTTGCGTTGCCATGTGATATTTCTGTTGTCATCTGGTGTCAAAGGGGACAAAAATAAACACTGAAATGTTGTCTACATATATGTTATTTACTTGTGTATCATGTATATGAGAATTTCAGACAGTAGAAAAAAACAAAAGTGGACATTTTCATATTTGTGAAAAGAAATCAAATGTGAATAATGGACGATTAAACATTTGTAGTCTTACATGCATGGCAGGGATATTCTAGGCAATATATGCATTTGTTGAAATTTTCTAAGACGGTACATCATTAGTTGTTTTAATCAAAGTTTTAGTCTATCACTGGATCGGTCTTAAAAGTGCGAAAAGAAGCTGGGGCGAAAATTGCCAAGTTTCACGTCTTCTGAATCATACAGGAGATATCTTGTGATTTTTTGCGAACAATGTGATATCTAGTGTCAAAATGATCCTGTCCTTGCGTTGCCATGTGATATTTCTGTTGTCATCTGGTGTCAAAGGGGACAGAAATAAACACTGAAATGTTGTCTACATACATGTTATTTACTTGTGTATCATGTATATGAGAATTTCAGACAGCTATATATGTATGTTTTTAACTTGCCGTTATCATGTTTATGAAGTAGAGGTGGTCTCTGCTATTTTCCTAGTGTTTGGAGCTTGTTAAGATTTATTTGGTTTGTTTTGCCTGCATATACAACATCTGGACTTGTATGGCATTTACATCTTATAATTCCTAACAAATGCTTCAGATGCAGGATCAGATGTGTAATTTTATGGCCCAGTATCATACTGTTGTCAATGCTGTGTCTAAAAAGTTTAATTTCGAGCAGGTTAGTGTTTTATTTTGGGGGGGGGGGGGGGGGGGGGTATATTGGTGTGGTGTTAACTGTGTAATCTTGAATTACTCCATATTTATAGAACTGATTTTGCAGCTTCATGTGATATTTCATTTGTCAGAGAATACCTACATGTACAGCATGGACTTCAATCGCCATGTTGAAGTCATCTGATGTCAAAGACAACTTGTCCTTGCGTTGCCATGTGATATTTCTGTTGTCATCTGGTGTCAAAGGGGACAGAAATAAACACTGAAATGTTGTCTACATACATGTTATTTACTTGTGTATCATGTATATGAGAATTTCAGACAATTACATACTTTGCTGTATAAACTATTTTTGTTTATAAAACACTTGCATGCTTCTGTCTAAGGGTTCTGATATTGTCATTTGTTGTATATGCCAAAGGATCTAAAAGGAAAACTCAAATCAATGGGGGATCAGCTTGCTCAAAAACATTCAATTTTTGGGATTTTGATGACATGATTCGTGCAAATCATTTAAATTTATTTCTTAAATTTTGGTTCCTTATATCTGGTTTCAAAGTGATTTTGTCCATTGGGTAGTACATACTTGAGGTCGAAGTTCAGGAAACATAATTTTGGGGGCGTTTGTGTGTATGCAACATTTTTGTTTTTAGGCAAACATTTTTTGTGATATTTACCAGAGTTATAGGACTTATATTGTCATTAATACCATAGATTTTGGATCTTCATAGATCTTTTTTGATATTTACAATCTGGAGTTAAGGAACTTTAATATTGTCATTAATTCCATGGATCTTGGGGCATAGTGTCTCACAAAACATCTAGTTCCATGAAATGCCATTTGAATTTTTATCACAAATGACTTACACATAGTTAAGTCCATATAAGCTGGTGGGGCGGAGTTTTGTGAATCCTTTCTTGACCTGGACAAATTCAAATTTCTGGTAATACATTAAAATTACACTGACAAGAGTAATCCTTCCTACTTGTTATCATACATGTGGGTACGGTTAGTCGGTAATCAATTTCTTTTTGTAAAATGCTTTTCCGTACTTGTGAAGCCTGTCTTTACCAAAAAGTGAGTAGAATTAACAATATGATAATCAAAAGTAGGGCTGCCACAATACAGAGAGAGCGTACCATTATATATAGAAATATCTTATTTATGTATTGCGATATGTATTGCAATATATTGCCAACAATTAGCACCAGAAATAAAACATCTGTAAGCTGATTAAACACTGTACGTCAAATTTGAACACAACAAAACATTTAAATTCTACTCTTAATGTACTGCAATGAAACAAGATATCATTCAACATAAGATCTGTCGATCTACCACAATAGATCTACTACGACATTGTACCTTTTGCATACAACAACACCTGACATTACTTCTTGTGTTTTACATAAATGTTGCAAAGAAAAAATAATTCCCATGTGACACTCTTTGCTTTTTTGTAAGGAATCAACTCCAGATTTGCGATTGACACCTTAGGGTTGAAACACAATGTTGTTAAAGTGCTTATAGTTATACAGTGCAGTATTTTAGTACACTTACAAACGTTCATCTGATCGAGACTACTAAGGTTATGAAAGCGAAAGTAATTTGTCAATCAGTGTATATTTTGATGAAAACAATGGAAAATTGAGCTTCAATTTAGAGAAATTTCATAAAAACAAGAAGAAATGTTAAATTCATAATACAGTGAAACTTGTATATAACGACCTCCTTAGGGACACAAGAAAACTGGTCTTTACAGGGAGGTGGTCTTTATATAGAAGGTTGATTTGTCACAAATGGTACTATTGGGAACAGCAAAAAACAGTCTTTGTGACCAGGTGGTCTTTATATACAGGTGGTCACTAAAGCAGGTTTTACTGTATATGGCGATACACCGGTACACTGTGCTGTATCACTGTATCCATATTGTGGAGCAATATATTGCAACATGATGGTATATCTGTTTACCACGGCAACCCTAATGAAAAGGTGATGCCGCCCTGCCAAGTTATGTGAATCGGACAATACTCACATTGCGTTTTTGTTATCTACTAAAAATGTGTCCCTGGGTTGCCGTTTGATATCTGCCATTGTCATCTGGTTTCATTAGGGACAGACATTAAACCATAAAACAAAATGTGGACTCGGATTACATAAAGTATACTTACATGTATACACACAAATAGATTTTGTCCTACAATTACCATCTGGTATTTCAGTTGTCATCTGGTGTCAAAAGGGACAAACAATTCTAATGTTGTTTACTTCAGTGTTAACATATATTTACATACTGACTATTATTTTCTTCATTGCAAGTATACAGACTGTTTGCGTTGTATATTTAATGCTGGACACAGCTATTCAGCTGTTATGTCATATGAAAACGTCCCCATGCAAAGTCAGTTATATAGAATGAATTTTGTATCCAGCTTACTACAGTTTTACAGAAAATGGTAATAATTTATATAAACATAAGGATTGTTTTTCAGTTTTTTGAAGAAAACATGGAATGTACATGTACATGCAATGACTCATGGAAAAAAATTTGATGTACAGCAGTTTGTGCCACGACGTAACAAGATTTCACTGTATATACATGTATATGTATAATACACACACATACACACACACTCAATGGAATCTCATTATATAGAAATCAAATGAGTCAATTTCAGATTTATATGGATAGAAAAAATATGTTAATTATAATCTCTATCTTTCAGGTCTTTTTATGTAGTTTCCACAATATTCGGCCTCATTCTCAATGCAAAATATTGCAGATTTGATGAAAATAAATTCCAATTTTGGTGAACAGATTATCACCGTAACACACACAAAAAAAGAATTATTACGGTGGGGGGGATACATCTAAAATAGAGATTTCATTACATAACATATTCCATTTAATACATTCATATTTACAAGTGTGCAAACTATTGTTCCCAATTTAACACAAAGTCCCAATTGTGTTGCCAATGGTTTTTTCCAATAATTGGCAGAAAAAGACCTGGCTTTTGAGTCATACATGTATGTTATGTCGTCAGTTTCATGTACTGCAGTGTTTTTAACATTCATTTTTTTTTTTATCTTATAGTTAGTGGGTGACTTCATAGAAGAAAAGTGTGTCAATCCAACATTTATCATTGATCATCCACAAGTAATGAGTCCCTTAGCTAAATGGTAAGATTTTTCTAATCCTTCTGTTGTATTTTCCACAAGAACTGTAGATTTTTTTTGTGGATATTTTTTATTGTATCATATTATGTTTCTATTTTATGGGCTGTAGGTTTTGTTGTCAGCTGTCAACCTGTCCGGTTAACATATCAACCCCTGAAAAACAATGGACTCTTCTGTAAATCAATGACTTAGACCAATCCAAATGTGTCTTTAGGGGTGAATGAGTCTAGGGGTTTGGTTAAAATTTTGTAATTGCTCACCATTCACATAATTATAGTTTCACAGGTAAGGAATGTGTAATGATTCATCAGTACTCTCAGAATGCTCGTTTATTCTTATGAAATGACTTGGTATGGGGAGGAGGAGGGGGAATCAGTGAAAGCTTCCTCTGTTAAGTGAAATAGCATTTTCTTCATCAGTGGGACTGATTGAGCTTGATTCCTCAGCCGAAACCCACCAATTTTTTTCAGTACTAAAGAAAGTTCAGCTAACGTTATATGATTATCTGACACAATGTATCATTTGAGTGAATAATGATAATGTGTTTCCTAGTATTTTTAAACAAATGTCTCAAATTTAGTATTTCTGTTTCAGTTACCGTAAAATGTTGTATATTATCTCAATTTTTCGGACCCTGGACCCAGAATTTAGGATATAGGAAAATCCCTGAAATTGAAAGGAAATAGACTTGTCTCTTTTACTTTGTTAAATTTCCTGAAAGTAAATTTTCACTTAAATGGAAATGTCATCAACGGTAGTTAAAATGTCATGTACTTTTCAATACAGTAGTCAAATGCCAACATGAAAAAATATTCTTTAAAATGACCCACATGTTTTTTTTTCAGGCATCGATCTATACCTGGTCTTACTGAGAGATTTGAATTGTTTGTGTGCAAAAAGGAAATTTGCAATGCTTATACAGAGTTGAATGACCCAGTGGTACAGAGAGAGAGATTTGAACAACAGGCCAAGGTAACATTTTTTATATTGTAATATGTTTATTGTGTCAAAGCCTATTGACACCGGACAGAAAGTGAAAGCTTTCTTTAACTCATCAACCCCTAAAAGACAATGGACTGTTCTGTAAATCAATGACTTGGACCAGTCCAATTGTGTCTTTAGGGGTAAATGAGTTAATTGAAACCTAGTGGCAATAAACACTTAAATTACATTTTGCATGGTAAAATATCCATATAGCCACACAAAATCAATGAAGTGTTACAGTGACATAGCCACACAAAATCAGTGAAGTATTACAGCCATATAGCCACACATATTCAGTGAAGGGTTAGTCATGTAGACACTAAACCAGTGAAGTTTTACAGTCTTAGCAACACAAAATCGGTGAAGTGTTACAGTCATTGTCACACAAAATCAGTGAAGTGTTACAGTCATAGCCACATAGAATCAGTGAAGTTTCGGTCATAGCCACATAACATCAATGAAGTGTCACAGTCATAGCCACATAAAGTCAGTGAAGTGTTACAGTTATAGCCACATAAAATCAATGAAGAGTCACAGTCAAAACCACAAAGTCAGTGAAGTGTTACAGTCATAGCCACATAAAATCAGTGAACTGTAACAATCATAACCACACAAAATAAGTGAAGTGTTAGTCATAGCCACATAAAATCAGTGAAGTATAACAGTCATAGCCACACAAAATCATTTAAGTGTTACAGTTATATATCCACACAAAATCAGTGAAGTGTTAGATCCATAGAGCTAGACAAAATTAGTAAATTGTAGCCAGACAAATTTGTTGCCACACAAAACTGTTGAAGTATTTTCATTACAGTATTAACTGCTTCATTTACAGGACAAAGCAGCTGGCGATGATGAAGCTATGTTTGTTGATGAGAATTTCTGCACAGCTCTAGAATATGGACTTCCCCCAACAGCTGGTTGGGGAATGGGGATCGATAGATTGGCCATGTTTCTAACAGACTCTAATAACATCAAGGTACGTTTATCATGTATTTGCATTGTTGAAGACATAATGAAGATAATATCGCTCCAAACATTTCAAATGAAAATTAAGTTTCATTATAAATTTCTCTCGTCAATAACATTGTCAACACATTTGGCCGAAATTGATCATATTTATTGCCAGTTTTGGGAGCAGAGAGGCACTAAGATATAAAGATTATACCTGTAGAAAAAAAGCCATACTGTGATTTTTTTTAAGTATAGACACTATTTATGGCAGCTTAAAAGTTCAATATAATTTTTTATACCAACATTATTCATGAATTCTAATTTTACTAAATCTACATCCATCTTAACCCTTTCTACCCTACAGACCATAATATATTGGCCCTAAACAATACAAAAGTGCATACCACTCAGGTATTCAGGGGAGAAAGCGATAAAGTGCTCTATCACAGAATTTCATTAAGAATTATTTTTATTAGCCAAAAAGTTAAATTAATTAACTTAATTAAATTTAATTGTATGTAAGAAAAAATATGCATATGCAGTTAAGATATACCGGATGAAAAAGAAGGAGCTACAATTTGTAATACGTGTTGCGAGTTTTTTGTATGATCTTCATAGTACAAAAATGATGAATTACAGACTTTCTATTTTACTATATTGTTGATGTAAATGTAGTTTATATTCAACTCCAAGTAATTACCACAAAACTTCTCTACTTGTGGACATCTGGTGGTCTCTTGCTGGGTACATTGTAATCGAGTTCTCTCCTCCACCATTTAAAAAATGGCTACCTCCATATAACTGAAAAATTGTTGAGTGTGTCAGAAAACTTTAATAACATAAGTTTACGGGAAAATGAAACTTTGACCTCACGACCTGGAGCCTGGTGAAAAAGTTCGCTAAGACACTGACTGAGATTACGGAGTTCAAATTCAACAAAAATTTTTTATAAAGTTCTTTTGAGATTGTAATTGTTTTATAATATGTGTTTATGGTCAGTATAATTTGTGTTTTTACTTGATTTTTTTTTTTCATTAGGAAGTGCTACTGTTTCCTGCCATGAAACCAGACGACCAAAAGAAATCTCAAGAAGAGACCCCTGCAGATGGCGCTGTAAAACAGAGTTAATACCTGTGATACTGATACTGTTAAACCGATATTTGCTGATTAATTTTTTCTTATTTGTTACATGATGGTGTCTGTATTCTTATTGACAGAATTCATGAAAAAAAAAAAACAACAATATAATGTCCACTTTATGTAATTTGTTTGGTATAATTCATACTTTCAAACAAGTAAGGATGTATACAAAAGATATTCTCAGACAGAATATGGATATGAACTGTTATACTGAGATTGAGATATATATATATGTGTGTGTGTGTGTGTATATATATATAACATACAGAAAAAATATATACTAATATACTAATATGTTTTACTAGTAAATTCAAGTTGATTAAAATACCCATACCAAAATTGAAAGTCAATACTCCGATATACATATACTTTTAACTGTTGTAAAGATATTTCAGCAATACTCTAGCAACAAACATTCACGTAAGTGTAAAACTATGGACAAATACACTCTAGCTTTATCTTTCTGACTTTTTATTGTTTTTTGTGAACATTGAATGCAATGAAATGAAAGATACATCTTTAAAAAAAAGGGGTCTCTGAGGCAAGTGATCTCTGTATGAAGTTTTATAATGATTATTTATTATGGTGGTTCATCTAATTGTGGTTTTTTTTCAGATAGATGGACTTCTATTGATAGGTTCTATATGTCTGTAAATGTGATTATATTTACAGCCCAAGTTGACATTTTATTTCCGTTGGTCACATACCATTATATCTTGGTCCCAAAAGGGTGAAATATGTTGTTTCTGGAAATTGAAAAGTGTTTTTTTGTTTGTTTTTTTTGTCATTTCTGTTCATTCGTAAATATTCTTTGAATGAAATATCTCATACAGCAGATTAGATTTTCTTTTTAAATGAACTTGATTTATGAGAGTTAAAATTTTTGTGTAGCTTCCTTTTGAAAGAGGTAATTTATCATGTTCCTAATTTTTACAGATGGACAAATTTAGTTCCAGAAACCAAGATTGTGTTAGATTTAAGGTAATACACACATAAAAACTTTTGTTCATACTTAATTTATTCTGGATGTTAATTGTATTGACTCTTTTACCATGTAAATATATATACATGTATTGAAACATACTATTAACACTCATGTAAGAAAGTCCAAATAAATATGTCTACCACTAGATCTGTCTTATTATAATTTTCAATAATGTATTTATGTATCAGATACAGAATGTGTTTTACCTGTCAGGGTGTGTAATTAGCAATAGTCTGTGAGCATGTTGTCAGGTTTGGAATTGGCAATAGTCTGTCAGCCTGTCTTCAGGTTTTTTGAATTGGCAATAGTCTGCCAGCCTGTCTTCAGGTTTGGAATTGGCAATAGTCTGTCAGCCTGTCGTCAGGTTTGGATTTAGCAATAGTCTGTCAACCTGTCGTCAGGTTTGGAATTGGCAATAGTCTGTCATCAGGTTTGGAATTGGCAATAGTCTGCCAGCCTGTCTTCAGGTTGTAATTAGCAATAGTCTGCCAGCCTGTCGTCAGGTTTGGATTTAGCAATAGTCTATCAACCTGTCGTCAGGTTTGGAATTGGCAATAGTCTGTCGGCCTGTCGTCAGGTTTGGAATTGGCAATAGTCTGTCGGCCTGTCGTCAGGTTTGGATTTAGTAATAGTCTTCCAGCCTTTCGTCAGGTTTGGAATTGGCAATAGTCTGTCAGCCTGTCGTCAGGTTTGGATTTAGTAATAGTCTTCCAGCCATTCGTCAAGTTTGGAATTAGCAATAGTCTGTCAGCTTGTTGACAAGATGTATAATTAGCAATAGTTTGCTAGCCAGTTGTCTGACATTGAATTAGCAATAGTTTGCTAGTCTGGTGTCAAGATGTGTAATTAGCAATAGTCTGGTGTCAAGATGTGTAATTAGCAATAGTCTGGTGTCAAGATGTGTAATTAGCAATAGTCTGGTCGCCTGTTGTAAAGATTTGGAATTAGCAGTAGTCTGTTAGCCTATTATTAGAATGTTAAATAAGCATTATTCTGCTAGCCTGCAGTCAGGATGTGATTTGCAAAGCCAAAATAAAATGGTCTAGATATATTCCCAAATGCGTCTAAGTACGTAAGGTACAGCAGTTAATATCTTCTAAACTGTTGTTAGGATGTGAAATTAAAATCTGCTAGCCTGTTGTCGGGGCAAAAGTCTGCTAGCCTATTGTTAAATGTGATGTAAGCAATTAAATTAAAAATAATCTGCTCGCCTGTTGTGAAATAAGCAATTCCTGTCAGCTGGTTGCTAGGGCGTGAAATTGCAGTTGTCTAAAACCATTTGAAAAATTTGCGGACACCCTCTGTATATGCAGTGTTATGGTAAACTTGAATCATTTAGTTACATACGAAAAACATAAGCATGCACATCTATCATTACATACGATCTGAATTCGGGTAGGCCTACGTCAGTAACCTTAGATACTGGTCACGGAACAGTAGCCGGGTGTAATGTAGAAAAGTGACCCGTATAGAAATATTACCCGGGGTCAGTTTTCTACTTAGAAATCATACCCGAGCGCTAGTAGAAAATTTACCCATACTTGTAGAAACATTTTTCTACGAATTTAGAAATTGGAGAAGTACAAACCAAGGGAAATATGAATAATGAGTTTTTGGCATATAAATACCACGCGAGATTTCAGGGTATGGAATCACGTGATAGCTCAGCAATTGAGATCTTCGATTGATGATTATCTCATATCCGATATGTGGGTTTGAAACTCGCCAGGGGCAATAGGGGATTTTCGAGTTCTCAAATCGTCCGTTATTATTTTAGATTTTACGTGCTGCTACTCTGCTATCATGTGACTGTTATGCATCGCTACTTCCGGTTTACGTTGTTTGCATGGGTCATCAGAGCAGATGCTCGATTTCAAACAATAAATAAAAAATGTCACAATATTCCATATCTGATATGTTGTTCAGACGTTAATGTCAATTTGATTTTTACATAAAGGACTGATGACAATAATCTGGCCTCTAGGTTAACTGCATTTTATTTCTTGGTGGACGCAAAGACATACAACGGAAACCAATATGACTGTCAAAGTTGAAGCGGTGCACAAAAAGTCTGGATCCAGAAACGGATTACGTAACAACTCTAAATATCATAGAATTTTTCTCCATCAGATGAGAAAAAGTTGCCAGAAAATTGTGTTATTGTTATTTGTTAATGTTTAGCGTCCACAATCAAATCAAAATCCCCATCTTTCTATGAGGAAAAAACGACAGAAAACAATATATATTTTAGGAGAACAAATGCAATTTAATGGACATTTATGTATTTTACTGATGTGTTAACAAAAGAAAAACAGATCGAATTAAAATTATGAAACCTATATGTGACAAAAAATTATTTAAATAACCTATGAAATAATAGTTTTCACTTTGATGACAATAGATGTTCATGTTTAACTGTTCATATGAGAGCTATGTTGTACATTTTCCCTTAGATGTTCGTGATTTTTCGGTTAAATTATGATCTCAAAACCAAACCGCCCGCGGACGAAGGTAGACAGAAAAAAACTTGGAATGGCCAATTTTGTTTTCATTTACAAACTCTGTAGATATTTACATCATGCAAACAAAATTTGAAAGACATCTGATCATTGGTTCATGAGAAGAGTTCTTTAGATGTATACCATAATCGGTTTTGGTTCTTTTAGGCCTTTGGCCCGTTTGGGGTCCAATCGGGTCCTCCGAAGCCGAATATATGCACAATATTCGTGTTGATTTAATATGGGGGGAGGTAATTTTTCTATGGGGGTAACTTTTTCACGGGACGACTAACAGAAATGTTAAAGCCGGTCATTTTTCTACTTCTACCCGGGTAAGATTTCTATCGTAGAAAAGTGACCCATGGTAGCATTTCTACGACAGGTCAATTTTCCACGGCTGTCGCATGATTTCGGCTATTAAGACCACGATTTTGTTTTTAGATTTTTTGGGGATAATTTAGCCTACCAGATGATGGAAATTTTTCTTAAACAGAAGAAACAAAATTGTCGTCTACTATTATCTAGTATAGGTTTCTGTAATTAGTTCGAAATAAATATAACAACTTGCATAACATTAATATAGAACAATTTATTAAGTTAAGACTTGAAAACATGATTCAATCGAAAAATAGATAGATCTAGAAAGATATTTGATTCTACTAGGCTACATTTCACTTCAATCAAAATCTAGATCTACAGACTCTATTTTACTGTTTACAAACAATAAACAGTCAGTTAGCTGTACACCATTCATAAAGGCTAGAAAATGACGTTGTTTCAAATCCATTTGCAATCGAAGTAACTCACTAACTGTGTTGTCACTAAAACATAACTTTAACTTAATTAGATAGATCTGAGACTAAGTCAGCTTTCGCAGCCCCTCTCTGGATCAAATACATTATTTCTGAATTACATCTCCTGCAGCTAACCGTGTGCGATCTTGGAGTGCTGTGGGGGTTCCCGCTTTGGTAGAATTCAACGAGGTCTGCGAGACTGTGCTTGCTGATGTTGGTCCTTCCCCTGAAATGGCAGTGTCGGATCGAAATTGTCGGCCCCCGGCTACAACTGACTCAGAAGCAGACGCCCTCAAAAGCCTTTGGACAGGTTTTGCATTTAAGTTTCCAACTCTTGAGATCTTTGAGACATCAATCCCATTGATAATGTTTTTCTCAGGGTGGTAATGTGGCTCGTTGTTTAGGAAATGTCGGATATCCATTCTCTATGTTCAAATATGTCAGTAGATCTAAATCTAATGTTTTTCTCTTTTGTTGTGATAAAAGACGCACCCACAGGAAGTGACGTAAATCTATTCAAACTATTTTTTTTTAGCATATGACGTCATAAAAATGACCGAAATTCTGTGTACACTGGATGATGGACCTAAACTGGAGATTTTTTAAAAATCAAACTAGATCTAGATCTAATTGCAAAAGAAATAATTTATGATCTATGCGATTCCTTATGATGGTCTTAGGTGACATAAAAAATCCTCTAAAATCTTCTTGGTGAATCCCCCCGAAAATAGATATCAAATTCGGGCAAAATAATTAGATTCTAGGTCTTGTTGGAATTAGAGTGATATTTTGACTGGACTATAACAGCATATTCATAAATCATTCCCTCAATGCCTTGCCTTTCTTCAAAGGACGATAACTGATTATAAGCCTAGATCTCTAGAGAAGATGCACAAGTAGGCTAACCTAGATTTGAACGACCAGCGAGCGATGCACGGGGTTATGATATGAATCCATGACATCAGCGTCGGAAGCAAATTGAAAGTGGGGGGCTAAACCAACTTAAAACACATACACACGCCAGAAATGTCTATGTCCTATGTCTATATTTGCAAAAAAGTGTGTGTGTGGGGGGGGGGGGGCTAAGCCCCCGCCCCCCCCGGTTTCGACGCCTATGCATGTTTTATGTCACAGTTGTGTGTAACAGATATCCCTCCTTATCAAAAAAATGTTGCAATGTTTAAACTTTATATTCCCCATTAAACCCCTAAAATAACTCCTTTTACCTTTTTCACCATTAGGCCATATGGAATTACCTAATCCCTAAAATTCTGTTTCATTGTATCAGGATAGGCTAGCCTTACAACTTATTTGTTTTCATTCGTAAATTTTGTAGCCCCCCCTCCCTCGAGGCCCAGATCATATAATTACATATATTTTTATGGTATTCGTGTCGATGTCTCGTTTCCTGAAAATGTAGGGGGCATGGGCACTTTTCTACGGGAATCATTGTTACGTGACAAATAGCAATAAATTTTAATGTCATTTTTCTACGGGTATCCGGGTTAGATTTCTAAACCGCGGTTCATGGTAGAACACAAGAGTGTCAGCGGCCATACCTAACATACAACAAGCGGTGTAGGCGACTCAGCAACTGCTATCAAACAGGTAGGCCTAGATTCTAACTCAAAATTTCAGTTAGTGAAACATAGTAATTAGCTAATTGCAAACAAGGGTGTTCATTGCCGTGTACCAAAATATTGCACTCCCATTAAATATTCGCCTTTTCGTCCTTAGATGAGAGGGCGAACTTAAAAATAAAATAAAATTTTCAAGATAAATAATTGTAGCAAGGGCATGCGGACCATCCTTGAGACTACGCTGATTTAAGGCGAATTAAAGACGCTTTCTATCTTAAATGGGTGAAATTAACCAGAGGCGAAAATTTCACAGCCATACAGTAGGCCTATACCGACCGTACAATTTGTGATATATTGACTTTAGACGCGATTTCTCATAGTTTTTTTTCCTATCACTTAACAGTTGGTCTCTTTATATTGTATATGATTATCATATGTTTATCAATAATGTAGGCTATGTTTTTTGGTGGAATGAATAAATCCATTCATATATAATAACAAAACTGATATATTCAGGTCGTAGGGAATTCAGTTGAAAATAATTCTTCATCAAATATTTCGAACTTGAATATTCATTTTTCCATGGACATTTCCAGTAATTAAAAATGCCATTAACATTATTGCAAATCTCCCTTTCTACGTTCTAGCCTATTAGGCCTACACTATGTATGCTTTGGCTCATCTTCCCAAATCAAGGTTTTCTGATCAACTTTGTCTTGATTTATCGAGCGACGAGATTAAAAGCCCTTGCCACTCGTCCTTGTGTGGCGTCGCCATGTTGCGAAACCGAACTTCTGAACCAGCTAGAGTGTGTCCCATCGCATCGTCGTAAAACCACGGTCTGGATGATTATTTTACGACGGTGATCTCCTCGCAGCACCCGACGCACAAAACATCGACTCGTCCTATGCTTCAAGATCAGAAACCACCTACTTGATATTGTTCCTGAAATATATTACAGACTCGGGGATAACTGAACAAGAAATGGACTATCAGATACTAAATATACAAACCTACACATAAGTTTCCATCTGTATCACCAGACTACACGCGATCATTTTATTAGAGGATGGATTCAACTCGAGCTACACTCTTGTTGAATCCATCCGCTACATCGATCAAGTGCAGTCTGATGATACGGATAGTTTTGTATTTATTACATGTCCCTTTTCATCAATATGTGTACACAAATTTAAAATTCATCCCGCTTTTAACGACGCCATTAAATATTTTGGATGACATGAATACCAATTAGAAATGTAGCTCCAGTGAAATTTCCGTATCCAACTATGTGCAATACAACATTACGTATTGCATGGGCATATTGAACTCTGTATTGTAACTGTATGATTACATATGCATGTAATGAAAGTGACAGCTGCATCATCTCTTGAGGAGTTCAGGGTCTGGTTAGACAGCATATCCTGGACACAGTTGTACCCCTAGCAGACAACAACGTACCTTGCACAAAGTTATAAAACTTTAAACATTTTTAAAACTGAATAAGCCCCCTATTTCAACCGAACTCAAGTATGAGGTCAACTCCTTTACGCGTCTTTGTCTTTCTTGAGTGGTACGTATTCCCAACGGCTATTTAAGTGCCACATCGACTCATACAATTTCACGAATGTAATTAAGCTGCACAGCCTTAACCATTTACTCTCTATCTAGGCATAGAATTGTGCGGACAGGAGATGAAAACACGCCTCTGAAATCTGGCACAATCAGGGATCGAACTAGTACCCCCATGATGACGATCTCGCACTCACTCTGTCCGCTAAATATTGCAGATTATGTTTACTGTCCTTAATACATTTATTCTCTAGAATCTTTTTTAGAACTTTGGTGGCGACCAGTTTTTATTTGTGGAAAAGAGATCCAAGTTACAATGTACCTGGGACGAGACCACCGGCCTTCCGCAAGTTAACTTGCATACTCTCGAGGATATAATCGTCATTTACCATAAAATAACCAGTATCACTGAAATGTCATCATATTAACCTACAATCTAGTATTAGAGTGTACGACTCGAAAACGAGATGTCCCGTGTTCAAATCCGGTACCGGGTCATACCAAATACAAAATAAAATGCCTAGCGCTCGGTATACGAAGTGAAAGTCACGAGTCTTTTGGGTAAGACTTTAAAAAACCGAGGTCACGACAGGCGTGACCGTAAATGAATCCTCATTGCATGGCATCAAGCCATAGCACATAACCCGAATATTTCGCTCATTTCGATCACTACATTAACTGGAGGGACTTTGACCGGAAGAGGGCGCTGTAATCATTCGAGTTAAGCACAAACCAAAATTTGAAGCACTTAGACTAAAGCTGATGACAACACTATATTAGGGGTGGGGGCTATAAGCAAATAATTCTTGACGGGGTGTAAAAGAACAACAAAACATAAGAAATTTGTTTTAGATATTTACTAGCTGCGTAATGTAAGTACAATTATTTCTAAATCAATTTATTCAGTAGCCTGGTACCAGAGACCTTCCCAAGCACGAAGGAAGGCCACGGGTATCAGGTTATTTAATTAAAATTAAACATAAGATAACTGATTACATCAATTTCTAACTTGTATAATTCAGTCCTCAAATTTACATGTGACGAGTCTTATTTATCATTTTGACGATGTGTGGTTTTCTTATTTAGCAATATCTTGCACAGAGTTGTTGAGCCTTTCACTCTCAGGACCGACAACTCTGATTATTCACTCATTTGAAACTCACACTTTGAGACGTTGCAGACCGTTATCTTGTGCTATAAAAAGTCTTAAGACGCCAGTTTGCCCTTTGAATGAATTCCAAATTCTATTTTAAACACTGAATTCGTTAACATTTTCAATGTTGGCACCATATAGAATCGTATCTTCTTGCTTTCAAAACATCGAAAACATTTCCTCAAATGATTTCGGCTTACTCGGATAAAAATTCAACATGACATAGGCTTACTAGAATCTACTAGTATTAAACTGTCAAAATGCCGCAATCATATTTTTTTTCGAATGAGTTCAGTTTAAATAAACATTCATTATGACAATTACTACAGTAAAAATTCGTATTACACCGGTTTAAATACGACAGAATCTTCACACGCCCCCAACCGTTAACGTCGGCAAGGCAGGTCAACCGTGTATCATGTCTGAAGCACAGAGATCGAACTGATAACTTGAAACTCTTTTCCAGTGATTCATCGAAAGTCACTTAATCTTCTTCTTGTCTTCACAACACAACCACAATGTCTCTGGAAACTGTTTCTGATAAGTGAGTCCTGCGGTTGACTGTTCCTGCGATTCCCGTTCCTTGTTTTGAAAGATTCACCGTGGTATTTCCATAACGATAACATCGGTAACATGTTTATTCCTTTAATTCCGTCGTATGTTTTCCTACTGTCCTCTGCGTGCTCTTTTTTCTCTTCGTAACATTTGACACAAGACTGTATTTCCCATTCAGCGTCAGGAAAAGTCGGGAGCAACGAACACCGTCTTCTATTTAAGGCATTATAACTATAGTCAACACCTTGTGTCCAGTCGCCACCAGACGCCGAACTAGGACGATGTTTCCGGATGTATTTGACATACCGATCTTGTACCGTTGTTTCATCGGCCATGGATGGTCCCATTCGTATATTTTTTAGAATACAAAACTAATAGTATGAATCCAATAATGAAATCTCACACTTTTGGATGGACGTTTCTTTCACTTCAATTTTAAATAGACAAACAGAGCATCATTTCCTGTGATAGAATACGAATCCTGTATTTGTCGTTATAGCTGGGTATATAACTGTGTTTTCGTAGAAGTTCTAGACCTTTGTGGGCCAAACTAGTGACAATGTGATATTTATACTCCATGGTAGTGATTAATTTTGATTTATTTATTCACCTTTAATCTTCTTGGCCTGATTCAGTCCAGTCGCGGTAAACATATTGGAAGAGGCATATATAACACACACATATATTTGTTCATAATATAGGGTAGTCACACCTTTAAATGTTTCAAAACTGCTTTTGTCAGATCATTAACTTTGGATTAAGAATATACATGTAGTAAACATATTTTAAAGCTCAACATGTCGAAATATAATTTAGTAATGCAGTGACCACTTAAGGGACATTCTATCAAAATTTAATCCAGAAATACAATGTACAATGTGTAAGAAAAAAAAAAAAAACTCTTGTAAAACGTTGTTATTTTGTAAAGATTTTGAATTTGTTTGTTTTTCTTTACAGGCTTAGAAGTGAAGTCGCTTCATTCTGTTGTGGGAGGGAAGGAAAGGTTGGCTGCTGTCAAGTGGACTCTAAAACAGCGAAGTTCAGCAGACACGTTGATTTGCATGACTTAACATGAACTCAGCCTCTCTCTCTCTCTCTCTCTCTCTCTCTCTCTCTCTCTCTCTCTCTCTCTCTCTCTCTCTCTCTCTCTCTCTCTCTCTCTCTCTGCTTCTTACCTTCACACCTGTTCGTACCTGCCTGTGTGTCTATCGTACAGATAGCAAAAGCATAAAGAAGTCCAAACGACAGAATTGCATTCAAATATCAAATGTATTTAATTGTTATTTATAAATCAACGTTTCATTTTTACTTTTCAAAGTTGCTTTTCAGCAACAGTCACTGGCTAATAGATCCACGTTTACTAGGTGTGACTATTACTAATAAGATATGCATATTATGATCTCGTTCCAATGACAATTGGTTAACTAGATGTTATTAAAAACTTGAGAAAACATTTACTAGTCAGTAAAACGTATAGAAGGTATGATATTACGAGGGGGAGGGGGTACCAACTCTTCATGGACACCTGATTCCATGTCTGGGTTTTCTGGAGTTCTTTGTTAGTCCCGTATTCACCGAATTTGTATACTGTCGTTTGGACCTTAGTATACATGTATACTTCGAGATCTGTGATTTGTTAGACATGTTTGAAATTTAATTCCATTTGTATGACGTGTCCACAAAGAATTCCGTCTGCATATAAGCTTTTGTTATGTGTTCGAAATTTTACAGAAATACACAACGATTGTGTTGTTAGCTCATCTGTGTTGTTTTCTTCCATGTACCGATAATTTAGGGGAGATAATTTGAAAATACATAATATATGCGAATGGATTCTGATGAAAGTAAACATAAGCTCAGTTTAAATTTAAATATTAAAACTATTTTCTCGGCAAAGGAGCCTATCGGGGGATAGGCTCAAAATGCACCAACCGTCAGTACCAAGTGTCACCCCCAGTTTTTTATCCTAATGATTGTATAAGGCAATAGAAAACGGTCAAATATACAAGCACAAAGTCACTAGGTTAGTAAGTTAATTTTTATCTACATGGCGACATCACGGATTAATAGACTAAGTACACGTATATAGGCTAAATACCACTTGATGGCCGCGTGCAGGCTGATAGAATCGGTGTACAAAGTTCATTCACATTTGAGTAATATCCGCTATGGTTCTCAGTCTATGGTTGTTCCGGAGCAGGTGGTTTCGTGACCATGGCTTTTGGGTAAACGCGTGTAACAAATTGTCTTATATCACAGAACAGAGACCCGAACAAATAATTTTATAACCACGGTTTGAGGTCAAAAGTGTGGATCAGACTTATATCACAAGTAGGACCCAAAGCAAGTTGTTTTATAACCATTGGTTCTGAAGTCACCAAATTTACTCAATACTCAAGCTCAACTTTTATTTCGTTATTTTGACTTTAATCGTTTGAGAAATTTTTGGATTTGAATGATTTGGAAGCATATTATTATTTTTTATAATTCGCATATAAAGTTTTGCACCACACTTATTATTTTAATGTAAAAAATCAATAAATATGTCGAGTACGGTACTCAAAATTTGAGTATATACTCAAGGAGTTTTTAATATTTCTGAAGTTTTCTGCAAATGATAAACAATTTTTATCATTATTTACAATTGTATGCCGTCAATATACAAAAATGTCCAGTTACAGAATAATTTTTGCATATTCTTACCCTAAAATCATGAAAAGTTAGTTGATCTTGAATACTGAGTAAATTTGGTGACTTTGGGCCCTGTTTGAGGTTAAGATATGAAACCAACAGTTTGCAATTTTCTGTGGGAAAGTCTCGCTGTCTTTTCGATCAATGTACATTTTGGTATATGGTATTTTGCCAGAGATTTACCTACAATGAAATTTAGGTCAATCCACAAATCATCAACATTTATTGTAAATACCTCTGACTTTCAGACTCGCCACATTTTGTTTCGGAACACTACATTCGTTTTAAAATCGAGCTCAATTGATGAAGTCTTTTTGACAGAAACGATTGTCTTGAGCATTTGTTCTGTTTTTTGTTGTTGCAAAACTAAATGTTTGGTATTATAGTGGATATTTACTACCACTAGGTCGTTGCCACTGCTTGTGGACCATCGGAGTCCCCGGGGGTATACATAAACACAGTACACTTGTGTACTCGGTATTTCGATATTAGCTGATTGTTTTATATTATTTCGTTATTTTTTAAAGTTTTAAACTTCCCTAAAGCTAAGATGGTAATCGTTTTACAGTGGTTACTCTCAGATGGATTTAGGAATACAGTAATGTTATGTTTTTGCCTTGTATGGTACCACTTTTAGTTTCGGAACTATTCATCTACATGTATTTTAAATTCGAGCTGAACTGATGAAGTCTTGTTGACAGAAACGATCGTCTCGGACATTGGTTTGGTCTCTTTTCTAAAACTATTACCGTACATTAGTATTATTGAAAATACATATATTTCCAATAGCAAAGCAGATATGTAATTAATGTCGACTGCCACTTACTCCTCCAAGCTTCAAGAAGATAGAACTTTGGATATGAGGAATCAAGTTTACACATACACAGTATCAAAGTGACACCCGTAATCGAGCCTTGATAGATGCCCTAGAGATGTAATATTAAGATTCATATCATCTATATCACAACTGACGGTTATCTATTTAGTAAACATTTTTAATTTTTACTCTATCACTCAAAGTGTTGGTGGTACTCCAACCCTGCCTATAACCATTTGAAAAGCGGTACGACCTCACGGTTAGCAGCTGGCTTGTCCAAATAGTGGAGGGTGGCGCAGGCAGGACCCTAAAATCAAACACAGAAACGCCTAATCACAATCACCATAGGGTTATATTTGTTTTTAATCACTCTTCTATCCTATCTTAGGTAGCTAGGAAGCGTATTTTATTGATTTCAGTATTTATTTCAACATCTCTAGGTTACTTAACCAAGACATGTTACTAAGACTAAACCCCGGTCAGAACCTCCCTTCTAGCTGGTGACATGTCTCAGAGATTTTTTATTTATTATACATTTTATTTTTTATCCTTACATATTCATTTAATACGCCAAAAAAAAAATCACAAACAACTAAATGAAATAAAGGATACATTTTTTTCAATACGATCACTCAAAGTGTTGGTGGTACTCCAACCCTGCCTATAACCATTTGAAAAGCGGTACGACCTAACGGTTAGCAGCTGGCTTGTCCAAATAGTGGAGTGTACTTTTTTGGTAATGTTTGTATGCGATTTTAAGCTATCATTTAATGATGATAAAAGTACTATAGATATCATCCAGACGTACGAACCACCAAATGTGCAATATAGTTTTCGATTGTCTCTTGTTTAAGAATTCCAGTATTCACAGGTATTTTTACCTGAATGATAAGGTTTTAGTTTGTAAGTCAGTTACAATCCTTTCATTTATTACGTTTTAACTTATGCCACATATAAACTCTATATTACTTTCTCTGGAGAAACATTTTTAATGAAATAAACAAATAACATATGCATTTGAAAATCAAGGGATATTAAAAAAGAAACTGTACACCATAAACAAAATAATAATCTAAAAAGTAAAGTTAGGATATATATCTAATCCTCTTTGTATAAGTATTCAAAATAAACGATTAGAGGCGTCCTGTAAAAAGGTTCAGTTAGTGCTCATTACATAATAATCTGTGTCAAGATGCTAGTTAGTCTAAAATGTCAAATTATACTGCCGCAGATGCACAGGCGTGGGAGCCGGGGGCCAGGGGGCACCTCCCACTTTTTTTTACATAAAAACTGACTTTTTTTATTATCAACACGTAAGCAAATTGCTTCAAAATAATTGTATATGTTTATTGCAAAATCAAAAGGCATATGAAAACAAATTTTAAACCTGGGAAAACATTTCCATAAAAAATTATTTTGCCCACCGCCTCACACACACACACACACACACACACACACACACACACACACACACACACACACACACTTTTAATTTGCTTACTTCGCCGGTGGCAGGTTGACATTTTGTACAATGTCATTTTGATCAGTTTTTAATCCATCAAATGTAAAAATCTCAGATACCAAAGTATAAAGTTTCAGGATGTCCAGGATACATATACAAATCCGGAAATCCAGAGGAGGGATCAGGTGCCATGGAGGAGAAAGTATCTCCGTCAAAATATATTGAATACTTCCGGATAAAAGTACTATATATAGATATCATCCAATCGTACAAATCACAAATATTATATCTAACTAAGATGTGCAATACAATTTTTCGGTTGTCTCTTGTTTAAGAGTTCCAGTATTCACAGGTATTTTTACCTGAAAGATGAGTTTTAGATTGTTATTCAGTCACAACTCATTCATTTGATCGCCTTCAGCATCTGTTATGTTAAGGCATCGTTTGTAAAACTGTTAGTAATATTTATAAAAACCGGTCCGTTGTAACTGCTGGTGGACCGTCTGAGTCGTCGAGTGTATACATAAGCCCAGTACCTGGTATTTCGGTACCAGCTAATTATTTTGTACGAAAGTAGTAATTCGCTCACACAGCGTGTGTGACCGGTCAACAGGGAATGCTTACTCCTCCATGACACCTGATTCCACCTCTGAATTTTCAAGAATTTGTTTTGTATATACTGGATAACCCGAGGATTTATAGTTTGGTATCTGAAATTTTATAGCACCATTTAAATTCTAAACTTCAACAAAGCTGTGGTATCCATGTTTGCAGTGGGTACTCTTCTATATTCGAGCACAACTGATGAAGTCCTGTTGATAGAAACAATAGCCTCGAGCTTTTGTTTTGGCATCTTTTGTAAAACCATAACTTCGTATTGTTAATAATATTTATTGCGTTTTATCTGTATCACATATAAACTCTGTAGTATTTTATTTGAGGAAACATTTTTGATGAAATATTAAAATAAATAACTGATATATTTGAAAATTAAATGATATTTTAAAAAGAAATAGAACACATAAACAAATCTAAATTTAAAATTAAAGAATGTAGACAAAACGAGACAAAGGTTATTAAGTTAATTTAGTTCAGAATTAAATGTTTTCAGAAAAATAAGTTGGATCATCTATGAGAGAGAGAGAGAGAGAGAGAGAGAGAGAGAGTTGAATACATGATTGTTTCTAGGTTTGGAATTGTATTAACCATAGTGTCGTATATAAGTAAAGGAACATATTAGTAAAGGAACTGTTAAAATATTTATAAATTTACTTGATATTTCTATATAATTTCACGATATTGACCGCTACTGACTAATATGTTGCTTTGGCTTTGTTTTGTACTACTTTTATACGATAGTAAAGTAAAAGAAACACATCTAATCCTATTTATGTAAACCTTCAATACAAACGATCGGAGGCGGTCTGTGAAAATGTTCAGTTAGTGCTTATTACATAACAATATGTGTTGAGATACCAATTAGTCTAAAAAAGAAAGTTTAGGTTTAAAAATACCCTGCCGAAGATGGAATTGGTTTTACAGTTAAGCGCCTTAAAGATATTTTTGGCCATACCAATGTGCGGTCAATGATCAAAATAGCGATTTAAAACGTGTGAATTATTTTGTATATAACTTGTTATCAAATTATTTTGTTTTCAGGCTGATTATTTGGTGGGTCTTTACTGCCACCTCCAGTATTCCATATATGGTAAGTTTCTAGTCTACATTATCGCGGAAGTTAATCTTGAATTGGTAAATATTGTTTTTCCCTGTTTGTTTTTGTTGTTCTATGGTTAAGTATATTACTGTTCCCCAATAAAACGTATTGCAGTTTCCTGTTTAAGTATTTTTCTGCTCACTTATTATGAATTTTGGTGTTCCTAATTTAAATATAATGCTGTTACCCTTTTAAGCTATTACCTTTAACCTGTTAGACTTGTTTTCCTTGCTCACTGATTAAGTATATTGTTATATCTAATTTAAGTATATTACTATTCCTCGTTAAAGCGTACGGCTGTCCCTGTTTCTGTGTTTTGTTGTTCTCTGACTAAGTATATTACTGTTCCCCGTTAGAGCGTATGGCTGTTCCCTGTTTAAGTGTTTTTCTGCTTACTGATTAAGTATATTATTGTTCCTAATTTAAGCATATTACCGTTCCTCGTTAAAGCGTATTGCTGTTCCCTGTTTAAGTATTTTTCTGCTCAATGATTAAGTATATTGTTGTTCCCAATTTAAGTAAATTATCGTTTCCTGTTTACATAATTTCTGTTCACTGATTAAGTATATTGCTGTTCCCGATTTAAGTATATTACTGTCCCTCATTAAAACGTATTGCTGTTCTCTGTTTAAGTATACAAATGTATTCCTGTTCACCATATACGTTCATTGCCTGTACAAGTATACTAGTTTTCCTGTTTACCGTATAAGTATAATCCTGTTCGCTGTTTAAGTATATTACTGTTCCTGGGCAAAGCGTATTGTTGTTACCTGATTAAGTACATCATATTTTCTATTTATCGTATACGTATATTGCTTTCACCTGTTTCTTTAAATTGCTGCTCAATATTTAAGTATATTCCTGTTCGCTCTGTTAGTATTTAGTCTTTCCTTGTATAATTATATTGCTGTTCTGTCTGTACATATTGTAGTAAAAAAGGAAAAATTTCTTTAAAAAAATACACAGCTAATGTCCCTTTAAGTTATTTTGCAGTTAAATTTCTAAGTACATATATATTACAATTCTGTATTTTTTGTTTTTTCCTGTTCGCTGTTTAAGTATATTGCTGTTCAGTATTTTAGTAATTTCTTGTGCATTGTTTAAGTATATTGCTGTTCTGTATTTTTATTATTTTCCTGTTCGCTGTTTAAGTATATTGCTGTTCAATGTGTACTATTCTGTATTTTAGTGTATTCATGTTAGCTGTTTAAATATTAGTGTTAAATATTGGAGTATTAGTGTATTCGTTTAATTATGTTGCTGTTGTCGTTTAAGTATAATTCAACTCCATGTTTAAGTGTGTTACTTTGACAAAATTATTAATCAAAATTCAATGAATTAAACTTAGTTTATTTAAGTTGAAGTTTGTTTTTCTGCAGTTCAACATAGTTTTTCTCAGTTAAACTTATTTTTGTGTTTTTGGCCAGGTAATGAGAAAAGCTAGGTTTAACCCATCGATACGATTTTTGTGTGCTATACATTACTGCTCTCGTTTTAGTATATTACTGTAACTTCATAAAAGTAAACCACCTTCAGATTTTCGGTTATTAAGATACTTCTATATCTATTCCATAATTGCGGATTACAGGATTCATCTCCAATTTGCTGAGTTATCTCCTCTTGTAAAGACGTATGTTGGCAAATTTTTGTTTTTATACTAAAGTAGTATTTGGCACTGATAACACCATTTAAAATTCTAAATTCTTCTTAAGCTAAGATAGCCATCTTTTTACAGTGGTTACTCTTAGACGGATTTTGGCTATACGTTTAGATGTATTATTTTGCCTTGTCTGATACCAATTTCTTTTTAGAAACTATTTAAAATTGTAGCTCAACTGATGAAGTCTAATTGACAGAAACAATCGTCTTGAACATTATAACTTTGGTATTATGTTTATAATATTTATATCTAAAACAAAGTCCTTATCACCTCACAGATCTAGGTAAAATTTATTTACCTCATATGTAATATTTTCATGTTTTGTAAGTTATACTGGGTTAATCAGGCTGTTCAGTTTTTAAAGCAAAAATAAAAAGTAGTATTTCGTCCAATTTGTTCAATACAAGATACCTGCTCTAAAGGGAGACAACTGTTGCAAATGGGAGGTCACTATGTATTCCATAGCTTGAGAATATTTAAACTGGTGTATAAGAAACACGGTAAAACGAGTATGATGGATATTTTATTTATAGAAGTATTGCACAAATATTCAACAAAGCCTATGTACAACGTCGTATATCAGAAATAAGCTGAGAGCAATACATATAAACAACTTCATATAATGACTGAAAGACTACAGTGGGGAACCAATTAAACGGTAGTTACTAAATCCTCATGATTGTGGAGAAAAATATATATTCCACATTATTTAAGAGATGTTGTTCTGAAAATAAAAATAAAATGAAAACGTCGAAGAAACATAGGCGAGTCGTCATGAGACTTTGGACTAAATTAAGCACAAAGACAGCATTATAGAGAAAACTGATGTCAAAGGTGTACTGACAAAAATCGCGCACTGTGCACATATCTCTTTGTTTGCTTTAAAACGTTTTACACCACAATTTTTAAGTTATATGGTGGGAGCCAGTTCTTTTTAAAGGTGGTGGAGAGAACCTGCTTACAATGTACCCAGGAAGAGACCACCGGTTCTCCAAAAGTAAAATGGCAAACTTTCTCACAAAATCAACTTAATAGGTGAGGCTCGAACCTGAGCTGACTAGACTAACGTCTTCATGTTGTAACTCATCAACCCCTGTGGTCACTTTTAGATTCACTTAAATCAATATATAGTATGGTTTACTGTCATAATTTAGGGATGAACAAGTTCATATTGCATGTAGAATTATTACAAAATGTTTATTTTAAATCATACACCCCTGAATTCTGACAGTGGACTTAACCATTCTTTGAAATGGACAAGTCCAAATATGACTTCAGGGGTTGATGAATTAAAGTGCGATGTTTTAATCACTTGGTCATTGAGGCCTCACCATATGCCAATGGTAATTTATTAATCACTTTTGCATTAATAATAACAGTTCCGTTGAAATAATTAAAAGTATGAAAATAAAAAGCAAGTAAATGGTTCACTATTTCACTTAACATTCTAATACAGATAGATCTATTTTTCAATGATGACGTTTCAAAATAATAAAATCACTGGCCTCTAATAAAAAATAACTTACAGTGGGTTTTATTTTCTTTTTACAACTATAATACTGTTTATAACCTTACAACTTCTGTATTTCTGATAATTTATCCAAATTTATGCGCAAAAATTCCCTGGCTGATTATGTATACAAAACATATTTTGATACCATTACACTCATTGTTTGGATAAATACTGCAGATAAGCAAAATATTACATTTTTGAAAAACCCAAACATCTTCAGATTGTTCGTTTTCTTAGAAATAGAGGTAATAAAACAAAGACTCGCGTATAATATTTAACGATCTTTACTGTACAAAACGAGTGTTTCGGACGAGACTGAAAACCAAGGTCTTCACAGGTCAAAATTTGTAGCACTTCACCTAAAGCCGGTGACATCTCAATATAAGTGAAAATATTCTTGACGGGATGTAAAACAACAATCAAACAAACTGTACAACACGTACATTTCCCGAACAAACTGTACAACATGTACATTTGCCGAACAACCTGTACATTTCCCAACTTCAAAGTGACGCCGTAAGCCTAATACGGGATTGATTACATCAGTTGAACAGATCCTCTGCGTTACATTATATACACCTCTGGATCTTAAGGAGGTCCATATATTTGTCCAATGTTCACCAATGTATACTGTATACTGCCTGTTGGACCATTTGATGCTTAATATTTTTGTATCTGTATTTTTTTTTATATAGGACAAAATAAGTTAAGCTGACGTAAATTAACTTTGCAAATATTATAAACAATACCGAAGTTATAATTTTAGAAATGAGACCAAAACCATGCAAACTAGAAACGGAAATATTCTTTAAACGAGAAAAATGCATTTTTATAACCTTCTGTATTTAAAATATATCTTTTTTCCCAAAATGACATGATATTCACTCTCATCTAATTCATTGTTTGAATATAACAAAAATAAATGAATTGATTAATTTGCTGGAAAAACATAAATACTAGTGAGAATGGCAATTCAGATTTCACAGATTTCATTGGTCGTTGCCACTGCCTGTGGACAGTCTGATTTCTCGAGGGTATACATAAACCCAGTATCTGGTATTTCGGTACCAGCCGATTATTTTAGTAACATTTCGCTCAGATACCGTCACTGAAATTCTAAACTTCTCAAAAGCTAGGATATTCATTTTATAGTAGATACTCTAAGATAGATTTGGCAATTCATTTAGATATATTATTTGGCCTTGTACGATACCACTTTTTCTTTCGAAAATATACTTTTATATTAAATTTGACCTCCGCTGATTTAGTCTTATTGACAGCCACGATCGTCTAGAGGATTTTGGTCCTTTTTGTAAAAGTAGAACTTGGGTATTGTTAATAATATTTCAATGTACACGACAGATATTTCATTGGAGTTTTGTTACAGTATAAAACATTAATCGAATTTTATTTTTCTTACAAATTATGCACTCTCCCTTGAAAACATTTGAATGGAAAGGATTTGTATTTGGCACATTCAGTTATAAGATATTCGATTCTGTAAACTTTGTATGAATATGTTCCTGGAATGAAGCGTCCAAGAAATTTCAAGTCAGGTGAATGGAATGTTGTTTGTTTAATTGCTGTTTTACATCAAGACGAAAATTTTTCACCCAAAAAAGTGAGATGTAACCAAGAAGTGCCACAAATTAAGACTTATTCTATGAACTGACGCCATTGCAGTGAGGGTTCTTTGACATGCCACGCCTACTGTGACAAGGGACCTCGGTTTTAAGAATCATTCGAAAGACCCATGACTTTCAATTTGTATGCTGAGCAAAGTCTGTGAATGAACAAACTGTACCATTTTTCGAAGTCTTTGGTATAACCCAATACCTAACGAGGACCTTCTACATGGAAGTCAAATGCTCAATCACTAAACCACAGCAAGCTGTTGTGGACAGACATTCAGTTTATTTGTATTTCGATAAACATCAATAAAACAACACAAGAATACTATCTATAGTAAAACAACAACAGTAAAATTAACTTTAAAATGCAAAAATAACAGTGAACACTCGGAATAAAAATAGTATACTCTTTCTAAAAATAGAAAATTAAAAATTCTCAGAAGATAAATTATTGAAATCGTTATTTATTTTACAGTATAATCTGACAGGCGACAGAAGGTGTGTTGTTATAATTTGGCAAGCATTTCTTTGTAATTTTTTTTTTCAAATATTTGATTTATAAGGTTAAATCTTTCATCCCTACAGACCACAATAGACTGGTCTAAACAAAAGAAAAGAACATACCATTTAGATAATAAGGGATAAAAGGGTTAACCAATTGTTTCTGCATGGGGTCTTGAAAAGGGACATTATATATTATACAGTATAAAACAATCATATTGGACTTCTTTGAAACAAAATGATGAAAGCGAGACTCTTAACAGTAAAGGTATTTCCAGAAGGTAAACTTTTATAGATCTTAAAAAAGATGATATTCATTTATAAATCTACCATTGTTGTAAAAAGCACTGTATGCCTGCAAATTTTAGCTCCCTTTTAATTTTTGTCCTTTGACGAGGGCGAGTTTAAAATGAAAGCAAAAATTTCACGCTAAATAACTGCGGCACAGATATATATATATATATATATATATATATATATATATATATATATATATATATATATATATACCATCCATTAGACTATGGTGATTGGTGGCGAATTTAAGACAGAGTGAATATGTTTTCTGATGTTAAAGGTCGAAATAACGAAGGGCAACAAATTCCAGGCATACGGTTCATGTAATCAAATTGTATGTAATTTATCCAGAACTTTAACACACAAAAGATATTCATTATCTTTAATACAACATATCTTTATGAATATCATTATATATAACGTAGTTATTTGTATAATCATAAATACAAACACACAGTTATCAAAGAATACAAAACTCATCTCACACAATTAGTCCTATATATCTTGCCGTAACCAATCTTTTTATCAACAAAACTGAAAATAGTCTCAAAGTCCAAAACAAAGTAATTTTCGCAAAACGTGCAGTACCAATCCAGCATTTAAAGGATAGATTGAACCATGCAAATTTAGTTGATGTATATGCATTAGAAGCAGGTAAACCTGAAATCGACCAATCTTTTAAACTGGATGCCAACAACGCAAGTTTCCTTAATTTTGTCGAGGTGAGATAAATTACATGTACAATTGTAATAGGACAGAGTTTCTCATAAAGTATGGAATTATCTCAAGCTTGTGAAACAAACCAGACTAAACACTTCCAGAAACATGGAGGGGGAATAATTATTCACGAGGGTCAATATTTCGACAGGAAAACTTTCCTATCTTTTTGAAACTTTCATCAAACAATTTCTTTTAAAATCTATCAGTTAAGTAAAAACCTCATTAGTTGAAGCACCTATCCATGTTATCAATTTATTTTTAAAAACATTCTTATTTTGTTCCTTTCCTGAAACAAATTCCAGTCGCCGATAGTTACTGGGCCCTAATTTCGAGTTTTCAGTGAGTGATTTGATACATTTATCTTGTTAAGGAATTTACACAAAACAGAAAATAACTGAATTTCCGTTTTTGGAGCATGATGGTAGAAAAATTGCTTTCATCACATTCCCAAAGATATTATGTCAAGAGGAAGCAAATGTATAGTTTTACACATGTTTGTGTTTGCATACATCATTTTGCAGGATTAAACAAAATACAAACAAAAGAAGAACCTGTCGAAATTAAAACCCTGAGGAATTTTGGACCCTCAACGATAATAAACTGTAGTATACATGTACATTTTTTTTCTGCCACAAATTCTCCGTGGTTATCCCAGTTTTTGTTTTCTTTAAACAAATTCCAACCAATCAGAGATAGGTCTCTATCACACTTTGTTGACTAAGTGACAGCTGTATCAGAGGTTCCATTGACTGGGAATTCCTTACAGTATTTCCAATAGTCCGTTGGCCACCCATATTGTAATAAAACTTCTCCAAACTCGTGACAGAACTTGAAATCACGTCTGGGACTTGGTTCATTGAACCAGTAGGTGTAAAGGTTTGACTAATCACTTCCTGTCTATTGTCAGTATTTTTACTGTTCACTCTAATTGAACTGTCATTAGATGACACATCTGACAATTTGTCAATGTTAGTGTTACTTGACACTGTAGCACGGATGTTTGAAACATCTCCTTTCATTGGTTTTCTTGACAGATCTATTTGTTTGTCAGCATCACTAACAGATGACATATCAAATTTTTGAGGATATGAAACAGAGTTGTCTTTAAGCACCACGCCATTACAAGGTCCAGGTGGTGGTGGTGGTGGTGCTCTTTTCTCTTTTTGATACTGTGATCTGTTGGGTGAAAGTTTCTGACCTGGCGGTTGTGGTGCTCTTGTTTTCTTTTCATGAAATGTTGGAGAAGTTTTATATGCACTTACAATAGAAGTATCCTCTATAATATCATTGTGTTTTAATGACTCATTGTTTGGCATATTATTCTCATTATCTCTATATGTTCTTTCTGAACGATCAGAATAACTTTCCTCATCATCGGAGTCACATGTTACAATAGCACCTATTGTTCTTTCAAGTTTCTGAAGAATAACAGAGTCTGTTCCAGTATATTCCGGACACGAGTTCCCTACTTCTTCATCCTCCTTTGTTCCAACTTTAATCTTTTTCTTGTTCAGAGGCGATAGATGAGAACCTCCTATATAATCATCGACAAAGTTTTCTGGTTTGTGGAAAAGCACCTCGATGCTATGCGAGGAGGAATTGGAAACAACAGGTATCTCTTTGTATGACCCCACATTGGGAACTGACTGTGTGGAATCGATACTGACCGTGCTTTTACTTTTGGAACGATCTATTTGCATTTGATGGAAAAGAACTGCATCTCTATCGACATTCATTGGCATCTTGTACTCTTTGGTAAACTCTACCGATTCTAAAGAAGGACTATTACCGATCAGGCTTTGTGGTCGATAATGTTCTGGTGCAATTATACTAGAGTTTGCAGCTGGTGTTCTTGAAATTTCTTTTTCAGGAGCTTTCTTCCTACTCTTTGATTTTGAACTTTTTTCATTTTCATAAGTAGCCCAGTTTGTGTCCATATCAACGCCATTGTATCCCATCTCGAAAGCAGCATTCATTAAATCCTTGTCTTCCTCACTGAATATATGCATCAGCTCTCGGTTTTTTATTTCCTCAGTTAACCTCTTCTGAAGAATTACCTCCCAAGTCAAAGAGTTATTTTCAGGATTAAGACTAAGATCCACATAGTCACCGGCATCCTCGTGAAAAACATCATAGGCCTGCATCCTTTTCTTTGTCTGTTTCTTCAGTTTAACTATGTCCATTGGTACCATTTCTTCCTCCTGCATTACCGCATCTCTTCTTTTCTTTTTTTCCTCTTCTCTAATCATGTCTCTCTCCTTTATAGCTGCAAGCAGCTCCTGTTCAGCATTGTATTGCTTCTTCAAGATATTTTTCAGTCTGTTCCTCTCAGATTCAGACAGAACAAGTCTGATCACCAAGACACCAATGCTCTCTCTTGAACCGTATCCTTGAGCCAAATCCTGGAGTCTTTTTGCGGCAACAACAGGGTCAGGGATACTATTTATTTCCTTTACAGCATCTTCATATGAAATGTAATTCCAGAGTCCGTGATTGGCTATAATAATCATCTGATCATCTGGATGAAGATTGATACTGGTCACCTGCGGATTTGGTATCACGTGTGGGTACAGAAAACTGTTGCCTAGCGACCTGGTCTGATGAGTCACACCATTTACTTTGCCATCCTTAAAAATAAAGAAATACATCGTTTTATTGACATTGCATGTAATATGGTATAACTTGGTGGGAGTCGGTTAATACCAGCGGATCCAAATAAACATTTTGCAGATTAAGACCACAGTACATACTTCTTTATTTATATAGTACTCTGAAAATAAGTCTACATTGGTCTTATACTCTAAAAGTAATTCTACATTTATACAGTACTCTGAAAGTAATTATATATTTATTTTGTTTTGGTGCACAAGCATAATTTTGTCATGGTCATACACATGTACATTGTTGTCTTGTTATTTGAAGGTCAAGATGAAGGCGTAGATTCACATTACATACTAAATGCCAAGAATAATTAGGTATTCCACTGGATGCCAATCCATTACAAATTTTATCTATTCATTTGGATGTACCCAACAAAAATGTCATGTCTGTATAGTTTTAGTTAAAAATCTGCAACAAATCTGCTTTATACTGAAGATTTGAAGTCTGGTGCTCTTTTCCTAGATTCACTGTGATTAGAATTTCTCCTTTGCAACTGAAAACTGACTGCCACCCTATGACAAAACTGAAAACTGACTGTAACCCTATGACACAACTGAAAACTGACTGCCAACCTATGATAAAACTGAATACTGACTGACACTATGACAAATTTGAAAACTGACTGCCACTCTGACACAACTGAATGCCACCCTATGACAAAACTGAATACTGACTGCCACTATGACAGCACTGAAAACTGACTGCCACTCTGACAAAACTGAATACTGACTGCCACTATGATAAAACTGAAAACTGACTGCCACTCTATGACACAAATGACTGTCACCCTATGACAAAACTGAATACTGACTGCCACTCTATGACAAAGCTGAAAACTGACTCCCACTCTATGACATAACTGAAAACTGACTACCACCCTATGACAAAACTGAAGAGTTTGGCATAAAACACCAAATACTGAATTTTTTGAATTAGTGAGTAAAAAATAAAGTATATTAGAACCTTCCTTAGAGATCATCTCACTTATGAAGAGGGTTTTCTCTGAATTTGTTTATTTATCGTCCAAAGTTTTGGCCATATCCAACGTTTATTGGCTGGATACATGTATATACTCTATAGTTGTTTTTATTCATGGTGGATTTAATTTGCTATATTTGTGGTCAAAGAAAATTCTGCAAAATGAAATACCTGTGAACAAAATGCCTTACATTTATGAAGTATCAGACAGATAATTCAAAACTAATCTTGCGTGAAATTTAATACCCGCAAATAAGTGCCATTCAGAAAGTGCAAAATTATCTCCCCATGAAATAAAACAACTATACAGTACATGGACAAATATTCACAAAATGCAGAAAATGTGAATGTCAATGGTTAGGAAACCACCTCGCATTTCAGACAATGAGATAAATATATAAAATAAGTTCAGGATCTCACATAACAAAATGTCTCACTAATCACGGCACTTTGCGTCTGAGTCAGTAAGGTGGTCTTAATAACGAGGTTCCATTATATACAGGTATGTTGACAATATAATCTATAAAAAAGTGTTCACATGATAAAAAAATTACTTAATCTATCTGAAAAAGAAATAAATTACCTCTGTAATTATTCCATGTGATTTACAAACTCTGCGACATTCATCGTGATCAGACAAAACATGGAAACGACGTGACACTGTCACAGCCTCTCCTCTGCGACTCAGGACAATTTCAGCATCTCCAACATTTGCTACATTTAATACATAGTGGCTCCCATCTTTGCTCTTTCGCAAGTGACATACTGCGGCTGCTGCTGATAATTTCTGTCCTGTTTCCTTCAATTTACTGTAAATAAAATGGCAAAATCTGCTGAGGGCTGTAATACATATAACTCAGGTCGGTCTTAACAATATGATTAACAAATACCAAAGTTATAGCTTTACAAAAGAGGCCAAAACTAATGCTCAAGATGATCGTTTCTGTCAATAAGACATCATCAGTTGAGCTCAAATTGGATATAAATGTATATTTCCGAAAGAAAAAAGTGTATCAAACAAGTCACTGAAAACTATTTCAAAAACATTGCTTTATATAGAAAGTAATGGGAAATGACATTTGTTCATAAAATTATGATATATTATCTGAACGAATTCAGAATATTTTAATCAGAAATAATTGAAATAAAAATCATAAGGAAACATAAACTGGAAATAAATAAATTTTTCATAATTTAGGTACTGAAACACATTTGGTCAGAAATATTCAAATTTACTGTGTTTCTGTAATATATCAAATATATAAATGACTAATATTATGCATATATATATATATATATATATATATATATATATATATATATATATATATATATATATATATATATATATATATAAATAAAAAATGATTAATTGTGATTTGACAAAAAATAAAAAAAAATGTTGAAATTTGTAATATGATGAAGCTTTGCGGTTGTTCTAATAAAATACCTTCCCATACTGTAGGCTATTGGTAATAAACATCATAATAATGGAGGTCGGTGACACATACATAATTAGTTTAATCATACACAATTCATCATAAAGAACATTTTTTTTACCTCATATCTGCCAAAGGCAAATATTTTAATAAATATCATTATGAACTAATTTTAAAAACTTTGCATGCTGAATATTTAAGAAAACTAGCTAGACCATAGAATAAAAATATACAATTCTAGACTTTAACATTTAAAAATAAAATTGTGATATGATAAAAGTCCAGAAATGAATTGATCGATAATGACAATATCCAGAGGGAATGGTACTCCTGTAGAGTTGTCAGGAGAGGGAATCGTACTCAGGAGAGGGAATCGTACTCCTATAGAGTTGTCAGGAGAGGGAATTGTTCTTCTATAAAGTTGTCTGGAGAAGGAATTGTTCTCCTACAGTGTATCTTGTCTGGAGAGGGAATCGTTCTCCTATAGTGTATCTTGTCTGGAGAGGGAATCATTCTCCTATAGTGTATCTTGTCTGGAGAGGGAATCGTTCTCCTATAGTGTATCTTGTCTGGAGAAGGAATCGTTCTCCTATAGTGTATCTTGTCTGGAGAGGGAATCATTCTCCTATAGTGTATCTTGTCTGGAGAGGGAATCGTTCTCCTATAGTGTATCTTGTCTGGAGAGGGAATCGTTCTCCTATAGTGTATCTTGTCTGGACAGGGAATCGTTCTCCTATAGTGTATCTTGTCTAGAGAAGGGGATCGTTCTCCTATAGTGTATCTTGTCTGGAGAGGGAATCATTCTCCTACAGTGTTGCAGACTTGCCAACCTTGAGAAAATTTCATGGGGGAGACTTTTCAATCTCATGGGGGAGACTCTAAATTTTAGTAAGAATTAATAGGAAAATTAAAAAAATTTTATGGGGGAGATATGCATTTTTATTGAAGAATTATCAAAATTTTACATAGAAAATAAGGATTTTCTTTTTTTATGGGGGAGACTTGGCAAGTATGGTTTTATCTGGGGAAGAAATCATTCTCCTACAGTGTTGTCTGGAGAGGTTCTGCACTATACTAGAGGGACTATACATCCCCAAATAACACTATAGGAGAACAGTTCATATGGGAAAGGGTTATAATAATAAATGTAGGCAAAAACATGTTCTAATCCATTACTTAAACTTGAAAAAAACCCATTTAATTTGACAAATTTCAATAATCTTAACATTGATGTTATGCTGGGCTTTTGGCATTCTGCTTCATGGTGGCAGCCATCTTTGCAAGTAAACTGAAAAACTTTTCTCAGAAAATCAGATTAGGTTTCTGTGCTGACTAGAGATGTCAAGAGATGTCATGGTTTAAAGCGTGATGCACTAGCAACTTGGCGAACGAGGACCCGATTTTCCAGAAAATCACAATCTGGCACCGGGGAAATAAATGTAAGCAGAGCAGTGTAAAATCCTGTAGGAAAAATTTATCATTGATGTATGGTGTCTATTGTCAGGTATAATCTGCCTGTTGTCAAGAGAAGATGGATACTAAACTGATTATTGACAGCATGTATTTAACTCATCAACCCCTGGACTCTTCTGTAAATCAATGACTTAGGCCAGTCCAAGTGTGTTTTTAGGGGTGACCGAGTTAACTAATAAAATCCAAGAAACTAACATGTGATGTAGGCTACTAAATCAGTCTTTATAGGGAGGTGGTCTTTATACAGAGGTTGATTTATACACAAATGGTACTACTGGAAACAGCACAAAACAGTCTTTGTGACCAGGTAGACTTGTTATACACGGGTGGTCGCTAAAGCAGGTTTTACTGTAAATGATTTTACATAACCTCTAGAAGAAGATAAAAGCAATAAGGCATTCCATGTATGATATTCTGGTATCTATTTTCCATTTTTTTTTCTTTTGCCTTTCATATACCTGTGGGCAGATAAGAAGCTGTACTTCATGTACTGATTTCCAGAGGAACAATTTTGGGACTCGGCCAACAGAATATCAGGGAAACAGTCCATCAGTATTTTGTTCACTTCGTCATTTCTTCCGCCATCAAAGACTCCAAACAATCCCTCGCCATCATTGGTAAAGTGTGGTTTGTTCATGATCGCTACACTTAGCCTGAAAGAAAATTGGAAACTCTCAAAATAATGAGCAAAAAATCTTTTTGAAAATTCTCTAATAATCACAAGCAGATATTATACGATAAATGACCATTTAAAATGCTATATGACTACTTAACCCATTCACCCCAAAAGGCACATTTGGACTGGTCTGAGTCATTGATATACAGAAGAGTCCATTGTTTTTCAGGGGTTGATAAGTTAAAGCCCTTGCCATATGCCTCACACTGATATACATTATAGGCTAGCATCACCATATTTCGGGGCTATTAATGCTTTGAGGGGAAAAAAAGGTCATGTACAACATATAACGGAACATTTGTACCTTCGACATTTCCTGCAAACTTTACTTTACAAACTGTAGTAGTTTGGTACACAAACCTGCGGTTATTTTCTCATTGAGCCATATCAAAACTTTATAGGCCCAACTTTCCAGTATGGGAAGTAACCCAAGTTCAGGGCAAACCATAATATTCATGAGATATGTTTAAACATCAAGCATGCCCAAACATAACCACCATCATTGTTAACAATGAGACATGAGCCGTCTTTGGGGCCAATGCATTGCACTTAAAATCTATTTTAGTGATGATTTTTCAAGAATGAAGGATTATTAAGATAAATTTCCATTATATCGCACATCTTTTTAGCAATTTTGGGGATATTGTGTTATTTCCCATTTAAACTGCAACAAATATGGTTTTTTTTTCAACCGAAGTATTAGGTAGGTTACGGGTCAGCAACGACAGCCGTAGATCACGATGTCAGTGGACTTGTGATGTAATATCAGCATGAAAACAACTGCCCTGAACTTGGGAGTATATGTACCTTGAATTGAGGTGACATGCCTATTATTGCACTACTTTTGGTTTGATATCAGAATTTATGGAGTACAAAAACAATATCAATCACGGCTGAAGTTTGAGAGTATTAATAATTTTCTCCAAAGGAAGCAAAAAATGTCTAAATATTCATCAAAAACTTACATTTCCTTCTTATTTAGGAGAGTGTGGCATTAGATATTTCCAAACAACTTTTTAATACATTTTTGAGTGCAAAACGTCAATTAGTTTTGAGTTAATAATCCATTTGTTTTTAACCGTACCCTATGTCATTTGAAGTACTCGCTAAAAGCTTCTTTATGAACAGAATTTTATTTCATTCACAAACTGTGTAGATATTGATGGAATATTCATGTATAGCAAATTTGAAAGAAATCTGATCACTGGTTTATAAAAAAGAAGATGAACTTTTAGTTTTGGTCCCTTTTCCCCCTTTTTGGGCCCCCCATGGGTCCTAGCCCATTTTCATTCAAAAACTGAATGTTGCATCACATGGGGATACTTCCTGTCAAGTCTAGCCTAATGGTTTTCATGAGAAGAAGTCGAAAATGTGTAAAAGTTGAGAACGGACAACACACGACAACAAACAAAACAACAACAAAATAAGCAAAACATACAAAGAAAACCAAATTTAAAACTAATGGTAGATGGATACTCTGGCTATGACAGAATGAGGTTAAACATGGACAATCATGACCTTCTAGGTATATTTTATGTTTCAATTTACCTGTAAGTATAGAATTACACTTGGAAGGAACACAAGTGTTAAAACACTTACTTGTTTCTCATCCCAGAAGTCAAAGATAATCCTGTCTGCCATGGGGAGCCTCCACTCTCAAAAGGGGCTTGCCTCAAGTCCAACAGGGATCTGTTTTGTCCCCTCATATCCACTGTACATATCTTTTTCCAGTTGCTGTAATGAAGGTAAAAGAAATGTAGTTCATTTTACAAAATTACAAAATGGTTTTTTTTTTCTAAATAGAAACACAAAACATTTCTTTCTTTTAGAGAGGAAGACCCAATAGAGTAAAATCTAAGAATTACATATTGATAGTGGTGAGTGTTCTTTAATCAACGGATATTTCATGGCATCTGAAATGGACATGGGATGGTTGAAAAAAAAAATGAACAATGAGATCTCTGTTACTAATAAATTCTTACCGACAGCTGAGCACATCTCTCTGTTACTGATAAATTCTTACCGACAGCTGAGCACATCTCTATATTACTGAAAAACTCTTACCGACAGCTGAGCACATCTCTATATTACTGATAAATTCTTACTAGCAGCTGAGCACATCTCTCTGTTACTGATAAATTCTTACCGACAGCTGAGCACATCTCTATAATACTGATAAATTCTTACCAGCAGCTGAGCACATCTCTCTGTTACTGATAAATTCTTACCGACAGCTGAGCACATCTCTATATTACTGAAAAATTCTTACCGACAGCTGAGCACATCTTATACTAGATCTACTGACAAGTTCTTATTGGCAGTTCAGAACATCTCAATGTTTCTGATAAATTCTTACTTATAGCTGAGCACATCTCAATGTTTCTGATAGATTCTTACTTACAGCTGAGCACATCTCAATGTTTCTGATAGATTCTTACTTACAGCTGAGCACATCTCAATGTTTCTGATAGATTCTTACTTACAGCTGAGTGCATCTCAATGTTTCTGATAAATTCTAACAGGCAGCTAAGCACATATCATACAACTGATAAATTCTCATTTATAGTTGAGCACGTTTCATATTACTGAAAAATTCTAACCTGCAGCTGGGCACATCTGTTTACTGAAAAATTCTTACTTATAGCTGAGCACGTTTTATATTACAGATCAATTCTAACCTGCAGCTGAGCATATTTGTTTACTGAAAAATTCTTACTTATAGCTGAGCACATTTTATATTACAGATCAATTCTAACCTGCAGCTGACTCATCTCAGTTTACTGATAAATTTTTACTTATAGCTGAGCACGTTTCATATTACTGATAAATTCTAACTGGCAGCTGAGCACATCTCATATTACTGATGTTTCCACTTGTAATTACAAATAGTGTGCCACTGTAAATGGTTTGAAAGTTAAAGACACGACACATGTAGATTTTCATACATTCATTTGTGCTCATGGATTATGATACCCGCAGATTTACTATTCGTTATAAAAATGTTCTGATTTATCTACAAACCTGATGCCTTTCAGCTCGCTGGAGTTGACCATGATGTTTGGATTGCCAGAAATATCTAAAAGGTTGACTTGAGATGCCATCAGATGGGTCAGTGATACTTCAGATAAACGGTTTGAGCCAACTTCTAATATCTGTTGATGAAAAAAAATCACATGTTCAGTTCAACTCATTCATCACTAAAGACACATTTGGACTTGCCGAAGTCATTGATTTATAGAAGAGTTCATTATTTCTCAGGGGTTAATGAGTTAAATAATGGTGAAATGGAAGTCTTAAACAACATTAACTCTGTAGCCACATTTGGACTGATCCATTTCAAAGACTAGTAAAGTCCAATGTCGGAATTCAGAAGTGTACAATTAAGAATCCAAATTCAAAATTGAATTTACACGCAATATTAATTAACTTGTTCAACCTTAAATAATAACAAAAGACCATACAGTTTATTTATTCGGGGTGAGTCTAAATGTGATCACAAGGGTTAATGAGTTTAGAGATTGATAAATAGATTTTCAATACATATTGTTAATTCATCAATCCTTGTAATCACATTTAGATTCACCCAGATCAATAAATAGTTTGGTCTATTGTCCTAATTCAGGAGTGAACTAGTTCATATTGCATGTAAAATAATCATAAAAATTTGACTCTAAATCAAAATACCCCTGAAATTCTGACAGTGGACTTAACCATTCTTTGAAATGGGCACGTCCAAATGTGACTTCAGGAGTTGAAAAGTTAAACAATAAAATGAATAAACAAACAATTTAGATTAAATACTATCTTAATAAATTGAAATAACTTTTTATTATATCTGCATGAATTTATCATAAAAATTGCATACCTTGAGGTTTGCAGCTCTTTTGAAGTCAGGTAATTCCTTCAGGTGATTAGAGTTGGCTCTCAATACCTGTAATTTACTATGCTTTCCCAAACATGAAGGTAAAGATCTCAAATCATTGTCCGAGGCATTCAATTCCTGCAGCATCTCCAGCTTAGAAATATCTCTATAAAAAACAAACCCAATATATTCCAATTAAATATCTCTATAAAACAAATTTAGAATTAAAAGTGAAATTCTATCTACAGATTTTAGGATTTTTAAATTTTTTTTTATGTAAGAACCACATTTTTTATCAATAACAAAAGTTTGAAATCCTAAATTCACATAAAACTTGAGCATTATTTGGAGAGTTTTACTCAACTTCATCCTATCATCGCAGCCTGGCACCATAAAACTTACGAAATAATTTGAGTCTAAATATTTTAATCGACTATGACAAATCCTGAAATCTGATTGGCTGAGTGCTGAGAATATCATCAAAATTCTCAAGTTTTATGGTATTAGGCCCTGATTGACTGAGAAGACAAAGTTAAGAATAACCTTAGACTTCAGAATAAATAACTAAGAAGTCTGTAATTTGACATTTTCTGGGTTTTATATACATGTTATTTACATTAAGAATTTTCAAATCGTCAAATTTAGATCTTTTTCAACCCCCATGGGTCTTAATGGAGGATGAACTTTTTTTATTACAATATAAAAACTGATATTTTTTGTGTAATGAAACAGTTTTTCTGAGAAATATAGTAACAGATATTTTTTGATGAATTTTTAGTAAAAGAGTGTCTTTCCAAAGTGAAGACAATTGGTACGATGGTTTTTGAGAAATTAAACACACAGATTGATTGTAAAAAATATTTCCTGGGTCCCTTAGGTGATTGCAAAAAAAAAAATTAGATAAGGAAAATAAATGCAGTTTTTAAAGAAATATATGAAAAGTAAAAAGAGTTACCTGCTCTTGATTTCTGTGAGCCTGTTATGAGCAATATGTAGCACCTTAAGTCTTGTGAATGAACATAAGAACGGAACGGAATCATCTTCTAGTTTATTTCCGGAGAGAAACAATTCCTGTAGCCTTGAATCATGGGTAAAACTGAATTGTGGGACAACTGCAATGTTGTTCTGTGTCAGGTTCAAATATCGTAATCTAAAAAGTACAGAAAATAATTCGATATCAGTCTGAATTATCTAACAGATCTGTGGGAAACTCAACTCCTGCAAAATGTATGAGATTTTGAAATATGCAGAAGTTGAGGGGAACTTTATGATAAAAACAGTTAGTTCATAGGTGAATGTGTCACTTTACTTTAGTTCCTTTTCGAGGATATCTATCATACAAACACATTTTAGTATTTTCATTATCCAGAGTTACCAGCCTTCATAGCAGGTATCGATTGTGATGTCATTGTTTGTGCGTAAAATGAGAAATGTTATCAATTGTGATGTCATATGTTTGTTTAAAAACAACGTTGTTTTCTCACAATAAGACATAACCTCACAATCGATACCTGCTGACATGGGAGATAACTCAGACTAACAGAAAAGACAGAATGCACAAATGTAAGCACATGCACACACCTCACACTATCGACATACTCATCTATAAATGTGAATCTACATCATTTATCCCCCCCCCACCTTCTTATTGTTTTATATGTATAGATTAGATGTTATTTTGTCATTTCTATATGATAAAGATAGGGCAGAGCATAGCATAGTACTAAATAGAAATGTCTAAATACATCTAACTGCCTTAGTTGACATACGGTTGGTATATTCGCATTTATGCTCCGCCCACTGCCGTCTTTTCTGTGAAGAGATTTCCTTCAGGAATAAGACAATTGCTGTTACAGTCAGTGATTAGTGATTTTAAAAATTGCTGTCTAGGTAGCAATGAAAAATATGGAATCACCTTTGACAAGTAAAAGATGATCGAGAAACTTACTTGCTGGCTTTTAACATCAGATGCCCTGGTAACATGGTCAAGTTGTTATGTTCTAGATGAATTTCTTCTATCATACATTTTGACACCTCCCCTGGTAAATCACAGATCAAATTGTGATTCATACTCAGCACCTTTAGCTTTTGAGCATCAATAAAGAGCCTGTAAGGGAAAAGTTCAAAATATCAAAATGTTGCAATGTGAACAAACAAAAATTAAAATTAACTGGCATTCAAGATAAAAACAAAACAATCAGAATCTCATTATATAAAGTCTCGTTATAAGTGGAGTTGATTGTATATATATTTTTGGTATAACTGAGAAAATATTTTCCTAAAAATTTAAGATTAAGACTTAATTATAAATCATTTTACTATGGTAAAAAATCTTTTCACAGGTGCTAAATTCCATTTTTTACTAAAATTATAGTACTGTAGATTTCCAAAAATATAGCAATTAACTAAATTGAAGGGAAAACTCAATAATTCTGTTAAAATTACATATATTCCTCACCTGTTAGGTAGATCATGGATACGATTGTGACTAGCATCTAATTTGACCATGAAAAAACATTCTGAAACCCATGTTGGTAGTTTGATCAACTTGTTCCTATAAAAGATAAAGAGTTATGTCTCTTTGTTCAATACTTATTGTGCATATCTACATCATAATTTGTACACAGAAAGATATTTCAAATGTGTTGTCATACTTAAATGTGTCTATAGCTGCATGCCCCTTTTTATCTTCTGATAGCTAGTTTAGACTTATGGCCATTATTTTAGCATTCTCAACTGACTAAATATACAAGAATACAGGATAATTGCCAATTACCTGAACACTTGATTTGTGGCTCACTTCAAATATTGGCCACTTTATTTTCCTGAACCTGATGTGTGGCTTACCATCAAAATATACAAACTATTCCTGATTCCTCATATGTGGCTCATTATTTTCCTGACACCTGATGAGTCGTTGAGACATTATCAGATTTATTTGTCCAGTATACATGTATGATGAAAATTTGTTTAGAATGTAGATCGTAGGAAGTTATGGTTCTTTATTATATTTGAAAACAGAAAAAAAAATAGATATTGTCTGGTCATAATCTTTTTTTTTTGAAGTGAGGTTAATGTACCTGCATGGTTCTTTGATCCAACATGTATTTCTTTATCTGAAAGTTAAAAATGTTTGTGGATTTGATAGAAGTATGCATCAAATGCTATATGTGCTGTTGTTATGGCAACTCACCAGTGCATATAAACCTACCTGGAAATTTCCAAACTGACTAACCACTCTGGTTTAGGATTGATAGTAAATACTTCCAGCTCTGAAATACAGGAAACAAATTATTTTTGGATTTTACATTAAATATAGGCTAGTCATGTAAAGGGAAAAAAAAGGATTTTATTCATTTTTCTGAGACTCCATACTGTACATTGTAAAAACAGACAGGAGTTAATAGACCCGTTATTGTACAGGGTTCTGTGCCCTTTCAGTTGGGATTTTTATGTCCAAATGGGGCAAATAAATTTCTGGTGTCCTTATTGTTATATATGGTTATTTTACTCATAACAATAAAGTCACCAAAATTTATTCATCCAATTTCTTTTATTTAACTGACAATTTAACATATGGTCTTCATTTGAGGACATTGAATTTTTGAATGGGTGGTCACTTAGATGTTAAAGTTGTAAGATTCTCCTTTGTTGGAGTAGAATGAATTTGTTTGTTGTTTATTTGGACAATGTTTATTGACAAAACTGATCAAAATTATTAGTGGATCATATTTACCATTATCATTGGCCAGTAATGTTTTCAGCGACATTCCGTTAATCTGTAGAGTGTGCATTCCGTTCCTCTCACAGTTTAAGTACTCTAGAGCTTTCAGAGCCCGCACATCCAAGTTCTTAATCTGGTTGTCTCGGAGATCCATGTGCGTAACAAGTTCCAGGAAATGAAATTTGGCAGTCTCACTTGGCAATAATAGCAAATTGTTCATGCGTAAATCAATCTTTTTAATATGTTGCATTTTACACAGTGTATCATGTGCCAACCTTTCTACCCTATTCCCAGCCATAATGATACTGTCCAACTGCAGCTGGGAAATGTTGACATGAAGCAGGACCTCAGGTACTGAGGTAAAATGGTTAAAAGCTAACACAATGACATTCAATGATTTCATTTCAGCAAGTTCCGCAGGAACAGACGATAAATAGTTATTGTGCAAATGCAGCATCTTCAGGCTAAAAGAAAAAGAAAAAAATAATTAGATATCATTGAGTTGATATTGAAATTTTTTCTAGAAGTAGAGATATTGAATCAGTATAAAGTATTTTATACAGTACTGGTCAGGAACCAGTAGCTAGCTATCAGGTATGATATCACCTTTAACATGTACCACAACAACTTTTTTTTCCCTTCTGTTTGACCAAAATGTTCAACAGGGATGATTTGTCTGGACAAATCTCACAAAGTGGTGAGCAATGTAATATAGCTCAGGCTATTGGACCACAACCAGGGCCAGGCACCATAAAACTTGAGAAATTACTCAAGTCGAAGAATATTCTCAACTTGGCCTGCTCAGCCAATCAGATTTCAGGATTAACCTAAGCTGAGTAAAGTTTTTAGACTTAAATAATTCTTAATGTTTATGGTGCTGGGCCCAGTTCTGCTAGGTGACCAATTCTTCAAGAACCATTGGTTTGATGTTAAATTTACAATATTGCACCCCTAAAGATACATTTGTACTGGCCTAAATCATTGATTTACAGAAGAGTCCAATTGTTTTCAGGGGTCAGTGAGTTAATATCTATCACAAAGTTGTTGTCAAACAACATTTAAACCCAGTGCAACAAATTGGTCTCCATGCAGGCAGAAATGTATGTGTGTGTATGATGGAAATTATACTGAAATTGTCATCATTTACATCATCATCATCCAGAAATTTTTATATTAAAAGCTACTGTATTCAACCCATTAAGCTCCAAGGTGCCACAAAATCAGGAAAAAGGGGTGGGTGCTTTATGGGACCAATAAGTAGTCAAACTGATATAAAACAGTTAATTTGTGGTAAAGTTGTTGTTGTTATTACTGAGTACAATATAATTCTGTTGCTAGGGGCTACAGATAAACTGTTACTTACGGTTTTTGGAAAAACACCTGCTTTGTTTACAACATGGGCGCAGACATTTTGGACACCCAAAGTTGTGCGGAGGGTAAAATGAGCCCAGAGATCTGATTGGTCATTAAATGAAAAAATTAGTTTTGCCATTAATAAGTGAAATTAAGGGTGATAAAAAAGATACATGAATATTGGTAGTACTTTGGAAATTATAGAAATTGAAAGCGAGGGGTCATATGAGAATAGATATTTTCCTTTGGTGCGGAATACTACGAGTTGTAAACAAGGAAAATTTGAAGTAGAAATGCAACGGCAACATACTTTTGATTGCATATTTTGTTATCAAAACTATTGATCTTTCAGCACAGGGTTCTTATTTGACCCAGATTTAATAAACATGGGAGTGACAGTGACCTGAAGTTTTGTAAATTAGCATTGAGGCCTATGGGAAAATATTTGGTGGTGTCTGTCCTTTTGAGGTCCACATCTCCTTGTCAATCAGCTAGAAAAGATTCTTGATCGTATGTAAAAAAAAGGGGGAGGGGCACTTATAGAGACAAGGGCACTTAATGGGTCGATGAAGGTAATTCACAATGTGATACAGCAAATCAACATTTTCTCTGTTGAATCACACTTAAATGTAAATTAAGTTACACCAAGTGAGTATCTTTCCAGACATGTTATAGTATTTTATCCAATTAGGAGGCCTTCATGGTCGAGTGGTTAGACCATCGCGTTTTGAACCATAGAGTCTTTCACTTCTGGTCAGCGCAGGTTTGAGCCCCATTAGAACCAAATCTCTTTCATCATTAAAATTTGGCCGCCAAAATATAAGTGAAAATGTTTTGAGTGTGCTGTAATTTAAATTACTTTTCAAATTCAAATTCTTCCAATTCGGAATGAAGAATATTTTAATTATTTGATAAGAAGATTTATTTACCCTTGACGAGATATATTTCCTTTTGGCCTTGCCCTGGGGCAATATGATTTGCCTCTGACCAAGTATACAAATCTTCCCATCTCACTACAACCAGGGCAATAATATATATATTGTACCATCTATGTATAAATTATATTATGAGGGTTTTAATAAAACCTAGGTAATACATTTTACACAAGGAGACCAGTGCATATACTCTTGTTATGAAAGCACAGAGACTTACAAAAACATACTTACCTAGTGAGTTCGGATATTTCTGGTGGGATTTCGGAGATTTTATTCGAGGAAATATTAAGTTCCACTAATGTTTTGATTTTACACACAGCAGCTGGGAATGTATGCAAATCGTTATCTGCTAGATTCAGACTACTTAGGCTGAAAAATCTACAAAAAGACAACAAAAAAAAAAAAAAAGACAAGAATTAATTTTGAGTTAAAGGAATGTCACCGTAAATGTATACTACTGTACAATGTTTTAGGTGCAACTACAGTAGAACCTGTCTTGAGAGATTACTGTTGTGAAAGACCACCTGTCTTTTGAAACAACTTTTGAAAACCATTCAGTTAAATAATTCTGTACATAAACCTCTTTTTCAAAGGTCATCAGTCTGTAGAGATCACATTTCGGTGGCAGAAAGGTTGGTAGCTCAAGACAGGTTCCATTATGTATTAAGTGTTGGACTATGGGTTAAAACTTACATTGCTTTTCAACGAAAGTTTACTTTCAATTTGGCTTGTGAAAGACTTAGATAAACCATATGTTTGTAGCCAACAAATTCTGTTTACATGTGTCTATTTCACTTCTGTGAATGGAACTTGTTAGTCTCTCCAGACAGGTTCTACTGTTTTTGCACCTAAAGATTGTACAGCAGGATGCATTTACAGTGGAATCTTGTTATCTAGAAATTGATGAGAATCCCCATCCCCTCTATCGCTTCAAGATATCTGGAATTCAAGATGACATATAGTTGATGAACATATATTTATCTATCTATAAGAATTTGGACATGTAAACTGTCATTGAATGTGATGATGAGTTTTACAATACATGTTGTTTACAATTATTGCATGCAGGAGGTCTCGTGAAATTCAAGACAAGAAGAGTCCACTACATATATATACAGTAAAACCTGTATATAGGGGTCACCCAAGGGACCAGGAAATATTGGCCTTTATGTGCAGGTGAACCTTATACTCAGGTTTAATTTACTTGAAGTATGCAGTCGTGGTACTTTTCAAAACTGGCCTTTATTGACAGGCAATCCTTATAAAGAGATGGCTGCTATAGCAGGTTTTACTGTATATATATATATAATATATATTGGAACCTCATCTAATTACCTCCTCAGTTAGTAGACCATAACCTCACATCTGAGACTTCCAAGATTTCTTGTCTCTTGTAATATATTTAATACAGAACCTCACTTCTTAGACCACCTCACTTATCAGACCACTTTGAGTCAGTCAGTTACATGTAGGGGTTCTGAACAGTGAGGTTCTATTGTATACATTTTTCTGTGTTTTAAGGACTTCATATAATATTGTCATTAATCAAATGAACACTGTCATAAAAGACATACCAAAACTATCTTGAAAGACCACTATTATAAAAGACAAACTGTCTTGGGAGACCACTGTTGTAAAAGACAAACTGTCTTGGAAGACCACTGTTGTAAAAGACAAACTGTCTTGGGAGACCACTATTGTAAAAGACAAACTGTCTTGACAGACCACTATTGTAAAAGACAAACTGTCTTAGGAGACCACTATTGTAAAAGACAAACTGTCTTGGGAGACCACTATTGTAAAAGACCACCTGTCTTGGGAGACCACTGTTGTAAAAGACCACCTGTCTTAGGAGACCATTGTCACAAAAGACATTACTGTCTTGGGAGACCACTGTCATAAAAGACGATGTTTTTGGAGACCACTGTCATAAAAGACATTACTGTCTTGGGAGACCACTGTCATAAAAGACACACTGTCTTTGGAGACCATATTTTCAAACACCACTTTGTTCAATAATCCTTTAAATAAAATCCCTTTTAAGAGATCACCTGTCTTGTAAGACCAAATTTCAATGGCAGAAGGGATGGTTTTCACTACTGTACTAGCTACTACTACTGTTACTACAGTCCAAGCCACTTCACAACTTTTAACCAGACATTCAATAATATAATAACACAAATCTGTATCTGTTGGTACAATCTTGTAAACATTTAGTAATCCTCTTAACCCTGGTAATCAAATTACTCTGTTACACTCTAATGGTCAGTCACATCAAGAATTATCTGGACACTGAGTGGCTAAATCAAGGGTGTAACACTGACCATTATTACTTTATAACTTAACATAGAAGCTCTAAGATCCTTGAATACTGTTACATCAGGGACAAAATTTAAAGTGTACGCTAGGCCAAATAAATAAAAAAGGTTTGTTTAATGTGATATCAGGGATTTTCCACCCTACTGTAGGATGGGGAGGGAAAGATAACATCCGCTCTAAGTCAAATAACAATGAATTTGAAGAAATTCTTATATTTTCAGTTTTTAGATTTCCCCGATTTCAATAAAATATCAAATTTACAATTCAAATTTAGATCCAGGCCCCATTTAAAAAAAAGAGTGTGGATAATCTCTTGATATAATGACATACTTAACCCAAAATTTTGGCCAGTTTTGCATACTTATTTTGTCTAATTTACACAATACAAAAAAAGAGTATTTTAAAAAATGTCCACTGACCGACCGACCCACTTCTAAAACAACTGATAGCTAGGGAAACATCAAACAAATACTTCTTAACTCATCAACCCCTTAAAAACAATGGACTCTTCTGTAAATCAATGACTTAGACCAGTCCAAATGTGTCTCTAGGGGTAAATGGGTTAAATGATAGCCTAGCTGACAGATTACAACCACAGGACATAAATCAAAAAAGATTTTGTCAGTTTTATAAGACTCTAGATAGACAAGATAGCCTGGTATCAAACACCTATTGTTGTTCAAACTGTAATATATACCATGAAAAATGAGGCTAAAGTATCGTGTAATGGTGGAAAAAGCAGGTTAATGTCAGACTGCTATGTAAATTTCTCATTTTAAACCGTAGCAAATCTGTGACTTAAAGGTAATGGTCTATAGAGGTGTCTTTGTGTGTATGTAGTAATATTAGTGACTGCCTATAGTTCATCTTTATGTGAAGACATATTGTGGGTAAAACTAAAACAGGTACATTGTATATGTGTCAAAAATTACTATAATTAGAATCGTGCAAAGAATTCCTATAAAAAAAATTGTACCCGAGGTTGATTAAGGTGACAGTGATGGAAAGACAAGGCGAAGTTTTATATTAAAAAAATCGTAAATTAGTGATCAGTAAATTTAGCAAGACTTGGTGTGGAATGGTTGTACAATTTTGTACAATGGGGAGTTTAAATGAAGAAATAACTTTGATGTTGCCTGGACAATTAAAATCAACAAAGGGAAATAACTCTGTAAATAAGGATGGTGGAAGCACACTTTTTGTATGTGACATTCAGTTTTCATTAGATGTATAATTGGAGTAAATATGGGAAGCTAAAATTAGTTTAAGAAATGAGTTAGAGATGGTCTAGACAAATAAAATCAACAAAGGGGAGTAACACTAAAAATAGGGGTGGTACAGTAAAATCCATATAACCTGGCGGTGTGGAGTCTCAGGAATTCTTTCTTGACCTGGACGAGTTTAGATTTTACGTAAGAGTAATCATTCCTACTTGTCATCAAATGCGTATTATTCAGTTGATAAAAAAAAACCACAATTCCCTAGTAGCCCTTCATAACCGGAATGTGAGTAGAATCAACGGGACGATAATCATAAGGTTACTCCGCCCTGCCAAGTTACTTGAATCAGACAATAGGAGCATAATTTTTTGCATGCAACACACCATCTTCTTTAGATGTATCACTACACCAAGTATGAGGAACCTTGCTGAAGAAATGAGGAAGATGTGGCCCGGACAATGCAAAATACAGATAGAAGGACATAACACTGAACTGTAGTCCCCCCCACCCCTGGGAACTGGTGGGGGTCTAAAAATGATGAAAAAAAGGCAGCATTTACCTTGCCAAGTCATCAAGCCATCCTATTGTGTAGATGTCTTCCTCAATTGGACGTTCTTTCAGGGCGTTATGACGTAGATTTAAAACTTTCAAATCTTCGTTGATAAACACAGTTTCTGGTAAGAACTCTAGGTGACAATTTGTTAAGTCCGCTTTCGTTGGTAATTTTGCTGTTGCCTGGAATTTGGTATGAATAAACCAATCTTAAAAAGTATCAGAACAATTTTTACAACAAAAATTTACCTGGCGATTAAATAGTGTATAAGTGGTAATTTTAGCGAGACACAAACTTAGCATTTTGTCCTAAAAATATGGTATATAATTTTAGCAAGAAGCAATTTTATGATTTAAAAATTATAACTCTTATCTATGATGAGGAATGACTTGTTAGCGACATTCAGTTTAAACTATTTCAAAAACCTCACTAATAATGCCAAAATTGAATCTGCCCTAAAATTTACAACAAAAATTTACCTGGCGATTAAATAGTGTATAAGTGGTAATTTTAGCGAGACACAAAGTAGAATTTTGTCTGGTCTAATTTTATCCTAAGCAATTTTATGATTTAAAAAATATAACTCTTATCTTGATTCTTGTTAGCGACATTCAGTTTAAACTATTTAGAAAAACCACACTAATATGCCAAAATTGAATTGGTCTTCAAAAATTTACCTGGCGTTAAATTAGTGTTAAAAATTTAAGCGAAACAAACTTAGAATTTTGTCCAATATGGTAAGATTTTAGCGAGAAGAATTTTATGATTTAAAAATTATAACTCTTATCTATGATAGGAATGTTGAGCTCCATTCGTTTAAACACATCAATTAATGCCAAAATGAATCTGCCCTAAACATCTTCGTCGGAACCTAATCTGAAAAAGTGGGAGCTGTCTCATATCCAAGTAAAAATTAATCTCACATAGACACCGTCTTGAGAACCATGTAGCAAATGAGTTGGTCTCTCAAGACAGGTTACAGGTTATAAAATTAAAAACAATTTCAAATCAAGATCACAGAATTCATTAAGTGCTTGGGATAAATGTTGAGCTCCATGTCACATGATTACTAAATACTGTATATCAGGTTATTTTCACCCTACTACACTTGCAAAAGGTTTCACCCAACTTTAAATTCGCCCAGACTCCATTCAGGAAATGTGTGTTTAATGTGTGTAACAATTAGTGATTTAAAAACACGATTTGATTTTATTGCAAAGTTTTATCTAACAATTAATACTTACATGCATGTTTACTTTTTGCATGCTTAATTTATTATTTTTTTAAAACAATTTTGTGGGTTTTTTTTTTAATGAAATATATCATAGATGCTCTCTGTAATTAATGAAATAGATGAATTTACCATTTTGTATTTGCCCACTGATGATGAGGGCAAAAGGGGCGAAAAATAAAATGGGGGCGAAAATTTTCAGTACTGTATACCTAGAAAATTTCACCCTTGGTTATTTTCGCCATTTTACAATGGAAAACATATTTTCTACATCTTAAATTCACCCTAAGTCACCTAAACCTTATGGATGACATGTATGTTTGTGCTTTAGTTATTCAGCTTGAAAATTTCCCTTTCATTTAAAATTAGCCCTTTCTTCTAAGGGCAAAAATTGTAAAAATCAAATAGGAGTGAAAATTTCAAGGTATACATATATTACATGATAATACAATGAACTTCACAAAAATTTCCAATTTAGGGATTTTGATGAAGAAAGTAGATTGAAATTCAAAGTAATATACTTCTAAATGATGTAAGTACAAAAATATGCATGTTTACAAAATATTACATTATTTGTGTAATTGTTGACCAACATTACGAAACTGTTACAGTTTTACGCTGTTTAAGAAAGGGTGATCAAAATTCAAGATCACCGAATTCTTTCCAAAATACGGATTTGATGAATGTAATTCATTCTTGTTTACGAAATGTCACATTTCACAATCATTATGGGTTTTTACACCATTTTAAATAAAGGCGATTAAATTTCAAGATAATTTATCACAAATACTTTACATATTACTGAGCCGGAGAATCTTTTTCATAGTTTAAAATAAATCATTTCATTGTAATCCAATCAAGTTACAAGCTATTATATAATGTTTACAGCATGTCTTAAATCTATTATATACTGAATGCCAAATATTGTGCGATTATTTTCTTAACAGGTGTTGGAAGAATGTGAAAAAAAGTAGGATAATATTGATGCATGGGCTTAAACGGTTCACACTTCTGTAGAGAGTTTTGTCTCAAACCTATCACAAATATTGTGTCACTGAAATTGTTGTCTAGACACACAAATCAGTTGGTTATAAAAACTTTCGTAAAGTATTTTTGGGTTTCTGGCAGATTTAAATTCTAAGTTTATTCTCATTCCCTCTTTTCTCCTCTTTTTTTTCAGATTGGACCATACAATTCAATCTTATATGGGTAGGCCTATTTTGTGTGGATAAGGAATTCTCCCACCTCAGAGAGCAGATGTATTTACCATTTTGCCGAGCCAAAATTTCTCTGTTAAAACCCTAACGTTTTATAGCTACACACACTATAACTTCACAATACAGTGTAACTTGTATATAACGACCTCTTTAGGGACAGAAGAAAACAAGTCTTTATAAATTGAGGTGGTCTTTATATAGAGGTTGATTTGTACACAAATGGTACTATTGGGGACTGCAAAAAACAGTCTTTATGACCAGGTGGTCTTTATAGACAGGTGGTCACTAAAGCAGGTTTTACTGTATAATTCTATAGTGTAGGGACTTCTATGTAATGAGAATACAGTGCATTAAAGGTTGTGTCAGATTTCATTTACTTGCATAAGTAAGTATTTGAAGCATGGGAGAAAAAAAATAAAACATGGGGTGTTCAGTGGAAAGGTAAATCTTAACGCTCCAGGTAAGAATCTGGAAATCCTCTGATTGGACAACCAGAATCTTAACACTTGGGTGGAGATTTCCTTATTCTCTCCATACACCCATGTACGATTCTATTAATCTCCATCCCTGATTGTCCAATCAAAGGGCGTCTCAAGGATTGGACTTTCAGATTCTTACCATGATCGAGGGTTGAGATATCCCTTTCCATTTCATGTTTTATCATTCTCCCCTCCCCATGTTTCAAATACAGTGGAACCCCGCCAGAGGACCACCTCATTTAGGAGACCACTTTATATTTCAGACCACAAATTTCCAGTCTCCTGTTAAATGTTTAAATAAATAAGAGACCACCTCACTAATCAGACCACTTTGAGTCAGTCGACAGAAAGGTGGTCTTAATAGCGAGGTTACACTATATATGCAGGTGTACACACTTAAAGTCTGCCATAACTATTTGTACACTGCATTCTCAGAACATAAAAGCCCTACATCGTAGAATTGCAACATAACATCATAACATGTGTAGCTTGTTAATACCCTAGCGTATGACAAGGAAATCTAACCCCATCGGAAATAAAGGAGAAGAAATGTGTGAACTGTTGGAGAATATAAATTGTTTTAGGTTTGATCTTTTTTTAAATTTTTTTTATTTACACAATTTATAAGTCTGTAGCATTGGTGTACTTTTTGTGCACTCTCATTAACTCATTTACCCTTAAAGACACATTTGGACTGGTCTAATTCATTCATTTACAGAAGAGTCCATTGTTTTTCAGGGGTTGATGAGTTAAGAGCTATGTAACAAACTGGACACAGTGGTATGGGTGTTGATGGAAGACTTCCGACCCATGCATAAAATACAGTATTTTAAAACTGGTCAACCCAAGTATGTCGGATGTTAACTTTCCACAAAATAAACTTTATATACTGGTTATCTTCTGGTATAGAACATTTCACACTGACCACATATCTAGAATTCCAATCCCAAACATCAAAGAGATAAAAATGTCTACAAAAGGGAATTAACTCTTATACTCAGGGCTATCTTTATACCAATTGTCAAAAACAGATTAAAAATCATGAACAAGGGTCGGTTGCCCATTGAACAACTACATAACTAATTCCAGTATTAAATATTTTAAGGTATTCAAATTTATATTACTTCCATTCTGTCATATTTGATAATAATCATCTTATAATCCTAACTGTATGACTCCAGGCAATTTTGTTTTATAAATCACTATTACTTCCCAACTTCATGTACAACTACATGATCTAAAATTTGTACTGAAGAAATATTCATAAATTATTTTCACAAATATTTAATTTTCGGAGACTATCAAAGGTTAAGGTAAATAAAAGTGCATATTGATTCTTTTTTTTTTCTTTGACAAACAGATTGTACATTATATTTATACATTGCAGGAAGATTGTCACATGTTTTATATTCTGGTTAGTAAAGGTGATCTAATTGCCTATATTTGTTAATACCATTCAACTTAAGTTTCCAAAAAATACGCCAATGTCAACACTTGATCTAATGCGTCTCTGTATTTAGCATATAATCTGTTCTTATCTGGCGTGAGTCAAGAGTACAAAGCTATAGTGGTACATATTTCAGACAGTATACAATGTCTGGCCTATGTGTTATGTCAAGTCTAAAAATGGCAGTAAAATAAATTGTAACCGCAGAGATATATAGGAACCTTGCCTAAAGACCATCTTGCAATCAAAACCTTAAATATTTGGTCTACATGTAAATTTTTTAATAAATAATACACATGGTCCAGACCTTCATTTATACATGTAAGAGACCCCTGCGCTGATTAGACAAATATGAGTCAATGAGCTGGTTTTAACAGCGAGGTTCCACTTTGTATATATGGCTATAACACAGTCAAATTCACAAGCTTTTTGAATAAAATTTTTTGTAGTGGGTGGGTGGGGTGTGTGACATTTAAAAAAAAAAAAAAAAAAAATCCTCATTGTAACATATCTATAATAGTCTATGGCATAAATAATATGACACTTCATCTACAGTGTTAAGTGAGGTTTCCATTGAAGTTAAAAATGTTGGTAGGACCCCCGCCTCCCCCCCCCCCCCCCCAAAAAAAAAATAAACAAAAAAATAACAACATACATGTTACACATCCACTGTAATGGACTGATCCATTCACAGTAACTGCATTCCCACCAATCTCACCTGGGTACTTAACACTTCCGAGTGGTATCAAAAAGTTTCGTACCCAAAACAAATTATACCCAATGAAATACAAATCGTACACAGAGAACGGTGAAAGGGTCTATTACGTTTTTGGCAGTTCAAGACAGTGCCAAATGGAGAATATACATTGTGGCCTTATGCCCCATCTGGTTCAAAGAGGTTACGAAAAGTTAAAGTAAGTATAATTAGTGGTTACTCAGTATGATGAAGTATTGACAATTCCCCTGTTAGGAAGGAAATAGATATTTCTGACAGAGGGACTGCTGGTACCCTGTCAGTTTTTGTAAAACAGTCACGTGGTAACACTTTTCTAATGCCTGCACATTTTAAATTTGTATTTTAATGACAAAAATGACATGAAACATTTACTTATGCTGGCTCCTACCTTTATCAATGACCAAATTACTTTGTTAAGTATATCAATGTGCTTAAAATAGCTACCGATTTATCATTTGGATTTGATAATTTCAATATCAATTTATTGACAAAATTAGTGAAACAATATATATATTTTATGTATTGTATTTGAAACAACGAACTCTAAGTTACTTGAAAATAATGTTTCGATATACATTGTATTACAAACGTCACATAAAAACAAGCAGTGAAATGTGAATCCTTTGTGATTTTCACCGACCAATGAAATAATACGAAACAAGCAGAGTACATTATGATTACCTTCTTGGCTTTTCTTATCCATTTGGAATAATCTGAACTTTCTGCAAATGACAGATATACAGAACGGTCACCCTGTAACTTAGACGTCAGCCGAAGGCATTTGTCGTGACCTTTGAAGCTGACCTCATCAACTGACCCTTTAGCCAACTGGACAGTTGTTGGTTTGGAGGATTTATTTTTATCTGAAATTAAGTCATCAACAATTAAAAAAAATTCAACAAAGATAAACATTTTTTATAGATTTTTTTCTTCAAGGGACATTAACTGTGTTTATCAAAAAAAAATTATTTGGATTTTTTTCTAGTTTTACTACTTGTACTTGATGTACAATAACAAATAAGAGTTATACATAGGCATAAAAAATCTTATATTGCTATATATTTAGTAAAAATAAGGTCAGGTCCAGTGTGGTATTGTCCCATTCACATAAGATTTGGGGGGGGGGTTACCTTTTGATTATCATACGGATGACTTTTCAGTTATGACAAGCTGCACGGAAAATACGTTTTATTCCTCACTGGATACTCTCTTATGAATGGAGACAAGTAAGAACAATTACTCTAGCCAGGGTAATCTTAAATTTATGCTTCATCACCTAAAATTTAAACTCGCCCAGGTCAAAAAAGGTTAACAAGATTCCACCCTACCAGATTATATGGATTTTACCATATTCATAAACAAATACAGTGCTCTATAATGCGACCAAATCACTCACAAATGCGACCATATTTTAGGTTTTGGCGAGTCTTTATTCTAATTCAGTCGCCACATTGCGACCAGTTTTTTTCTCGAGCTGGAAATCAAAAGTTTGTCCGTTTTCATGTGTGAAATTACATTATCGAAATCATGATCTGTTATGCGCTTTACAACAACCAACTGTATAAAAACACGTTGTATGCTGTCATGTTTTCGACTTGAAATTTTCAAAACATAACATGATGACATTTTCCTTTCTCGGTCGATTTCACCAGAAGCATCTACTCTTCAATGGACACTAGCAAATTTAAATGTAGTTAGTGTTACAGGAATACTGGAACCGAGTTATGGCTAGTGTTCGATGAGGAGGGCGGGCAGACCACATACACTGCCGGAATTGGAAATTTTATCTGTAAATTAAAATCGAGAGTCAAACACCCGATTGTCGGACAAAAACCTTACAAAGAACTTTATGGGTGTTTGTCTGACGATCGGGTGTTTGACTCTCGATTTTAACTTACAGGTAAAATTTCAATTTCTTGTGGGCAGACACTGTGTTTTGTAAATTCTGTCGAAAAGAAACCGGCGTTATAAATTCAAAAACGGAGTTTAAGTGTGCCTCAATATTAAAGCAACAAATATAAAAAATATAGGCATATGAACACTTTTAGATTTATTGAAAAATGGACAACAGTTAATCATCCTGTTTTAAATGGATTGAAACAATAAAAAGTGATGTCAACTTAAAAAATTAATATTTTATTTCATTTCATCTAGCAGATTTTTTTTTAACAAAAACACATTCACATTACATATATATATATATATATATATATATATATATATATATATATATATATTGGCCAGTTAAAGTTTCTGGCTGGCTAGTAAAATTTCTGGTTCACTGGCCAAATAAAGACCGAATTTTTTTTAGTGTTGTAGAGCCCTGAAATAGTAAGATTGAGTTAATCAATTGCAATTGAAAATGTGCCAAACCTGGGTTTCTCAAGCAATTTTCACAAAATATATTTGAATTTAAGATTTTTTAAGCATGCGTATATCTCTTTTTGTTGTTGTATCTCAATCTATGTACATGTAGTAAAAAGGGAAAAATTAAAAAAAAACAAAAAAAAAAAACATCAGCTAAAGCCTGTTTAATTAAGTCTTTAAAGGGAGACAATTCTTGTGTTCATTCCTGTCTTCAACCATTTTTCTGGAGATTGAAAGAATAAATCACAAGATATTGTGATGTCATTTATTTTTTTAGATCACTAAAATAACATTTCTGATATGTCCAATTTCATAATACAGGTTCATTCACACATCAACTTTAACCCTTTCATCTTTCTTTTATTTCACAACAGACATTATACAACTCATTCATCAAAACCTTGATCGTAATCTCATGAAAAATCATGAAAAGAAATACATTTATTTTTTGCATGCACATATATATATATATATATTGATTCATAAATGCATATCATTTTCATATATCTCCCAGAATATATGCACATCCAGGTAAGATATGACATCAAAATGTTATAAACATATCACTTTGTATTGACAGGTAAATCATCAATTTCAATGTTATAATTAACCTACCTCTGTAGATTAGTAGTCTTGTTCCCGATATCACGCATAATCGACGGACCCATTGATAAATCAGTTTTCCTTTTCTGACATAGGCATAAGTCTGTAGCTGATGTCTAGAATAGGTACTGTCAGATATTGGCTTACCTAGACAGAAATAAAAATAAACCAATCATATTTCAGTCACTTAACATGTTTAAATGAAATAAAAGGCAAAAATAAGGCATCCGACCCAGTCTGTACCCAATATGTTGGTTGTTTAAATTCAAAAATATAAAAATAAGGCTTCCCATCAAATCTGTACTCAACATGTCAGTTGTTTAAATTTAACAAAAGGCAAAAATAAGGCATCCCACCAAGTCTGTACCCAATATGTAGCTAGTTATTTAAATTCAATAAAAAAAAAAACAAAAACAAAAAAAAACATAAGAGGCCCAAGAAGGCCTCAATCGCTCACCTGAGAACCATCTACAAATGTGCAAAGAAGACCAAGAAGAATATGTACATGTAGGCTGATCTGGGCAAGATACATAGATATTGCTGTTTTAAGAAATTCATAAAAAAATTCTAGAAGTTAAATTTTGGCAAAATTCTTGTACAAAAATATTTCTTCACCTAATTACAAGTAAAACATATTAAATGAATGCATCAAAGTGAATGCAAGGGGAGATAATTGAGGAAATCATGCAAAAATGAATGACAATGACAAAGTCTGAAATGACCTCAAAAACGTGTCAAAAATTATATTCCGATTTTTATGAAGAATACAAACTTGAATCATACATCCATGTACCGATAGATCAATTAAAAGCAATCTGTTTTTCAATTCATGCAGCAGTTCTGGAGAAGATTTTTAAAGAGAAGTACCTTTTGGGACCTATTCTGCCCCGCCCTGAATCCACCCTTGGGCCAATCTGGCTGAAAACTAAAACTTTGGTAAAGGACCTTGAGCACTTGCTTCCTGTCAAGTTTCTTCAAAATCCCTTAGTGGTTTCAGAGAAGATGTTGAAAATATGCATCAGCGTCGGAAGCAAATTGAAAGTGGAGGGGCTAAACCAACTTAAAACAAATACACACGCCAGAAACGTCTATGTCCTATGTCTATATTTGCAAAAAAGTGGGGGGGCTAAGCCCCCCCTAGCCCCACCGGTTCCGACGCCTATGATATGGACGGACACCGGATAGGGAGTGATCACAATAGCTCACTTGAGGTTTCAGCTCAGGTGAGCTCAAAAGGCAAAAATAAGACATCCCACCAAATCTGTACCCAATATGTCAGTTTTTTAAATCAAACAAAATAAGGCATCATACAAGTATGTCAAATAAGACATCACTGGAGTCTTTGCCCAACCTACAGAGCCCTGAACCACGAACATGAAATTCATTATTTTTGCTACAGTTTCCACTATGGATGCTGCATAGCAAAATTTGAAGAGAATTAGCTCTGTGGATTTGATTTTTATGCCACACTCAACAGTTTTTCAGTTATATGGTGTTGGCCAATTTTTAATGGCGGAGAAGAGAACCTGGTTACATTGAATCGGGAAGAGACAAACGACCTTCTACAAGTTAACTGGCAAACTTTCCCTCATAAATCAGCTAAAGGTTACAGCCTGGCTCGAACCTGCACTGACCAAAAATGAGAGATACGCGACTTCATGGTTCGAAGCAAGATGCTTTTACCACTCATCCTGGGAGTAATGAAGAGAAATTAAAAAGTTTGCTCATGGAGGGTGCATCAGCCTAAGAGGGACTCAGGAGGCTTCACACTCTCCCTCCAAATAATATTATAAACATGACAGTGCAGTGGTTCTTATAAATAGATAGCTGATACTTACATTACCTACTGTAACTTACAATACATTTATTGTGTGTTTATGTCAATGAGCTAATAATTAAACTGCGAGTGTTAGCTACCTGGTTTACAAAGTGTGTAACCTTGACTACCGGTATCCACAGTATACACATGTACAAGGAAGTAACTGACATTTTAAAATAGTTGACAAAATCAAACTTATGACACTTGATTACATACAAAACTATCAAACTGATATATAAAATGTCAGATTTGTGATAAACGTGATAAATGCTTGTATTTAAATGTACAATACAAGTTTGAATGTACCGAAAATTGTGTTTATTTGTTTGTTTATTGTTATTTAACGTCCCACTCAAGAATCTTTCACTCATATGGAGACGTCACCAAATGCCCGTGAAGGGCTTCAAATTTTGGCCTATGTTCGGGACTTAGGGCCATTGAGCAGTGAGGGTTCTTTAACGTACCGGAAACCAACCTGTCGCCAGCTGGACTTGAACTCACGACCTCACAATCAAGAGTTGAGTGTGCTACCGACTGAGCCAGGCTGGCTCCCGAAAATTGTGAAAGTGTCTGATAAAGTGATAATTAATAAGACACCAGGGTCTTCCAACAGCCATTTTGGGTCCCGTTAGAGTATCCATTTTCAGTGTAAAATATAGTAAAACCTGCTAAAGACTGTATTTTTGCACTCCCTAATGGTACCATCTATGTTCAAATCAACCTCTATATAAAAACCACCTCCCTATAAAAGAATGGTTTTTTGTGTCCCTAAGGAGATCGTTATTTCCTTTTGATTAAATTATCATGAACTCTTTATAATGATTTCTTTATTTTTCAATTTTTCCCAATTTCCGCAATTTATACATTAAAATTCCCAATTTCACGGAACCTGGGACCAACTTCAAAACTGGCAGAAAAACTATCAGTGGAATCTATAATACACAAAAGATCACAGTCAAACTTGCATTAAAGACCACCTCTGTATAAAGGACACCTGCTTATAAAGGCCACTTAAACGCAGCCTTTTTTAAACATTTTTTCTTATAATGAATAAACCTCTTTATAGAGGCCACCTGTCTATAACGGCTACTTTTGCCCATTCCCTTGAGTGGCCTTTATAGACAAGTTTGACTGTATAGAAAGAAATAAAAAAAACTCCTGGTATATAATACCTGATATGGTATTTAAACTTTTATTAGAATATAAAGGGGAGAAAAACGGAGAGAACCATAAGGTTATATAATGGTATAATAAGCATGAAATGAATGTTTAAGAGATTTAAGCGCTTTCTTAAACCCTGAATAAAAATGAGAAATGCTGAACTGATTTTGCTAATATTAAAATATGTAAGCTTCTTAAAGGTCCAAGTTGTATGCAAAAAGAGCATGGGAAATGGAATCCTTTTCTGATCTGAATTATTTTCTCAATTCATTTGAAAAGCAATTATTTAAAAAAAATGCCAAGGACAGCAAATTCCAATATTCATTATATAATCGTATAACAGAATCTGAAAATTATATTGTTTGCAGGTAATCAGATGTACAGATGACATTCTGGAAACTTATGAAATGAAATATGACTTACAGCTATAGAGTTTTTACTTATTCTTGTATGTATAATCCATTAAAGGCCTCTTACACAAAAATTTATCAAATTCTTTTTATTATTTGTATGTTTACTTGAGCTGGCCTGGCTCAGTCATTAGCGTGCTCGTCTCTTGATCATGAGGTTGTGAGTTCGAGTCCAGCTGGGCGCAGGTCGGATTCCTGTCTTTCAGATGAGACAGTAAAAACTGAGGTCCCGCGACTCCCGTGTCACAGTAGGTGTCGACACTTTAAAGAACCCTCATTGATCAATGGCCGTAAGTGCCGGACATAGGCCAAACTCTGAAGTGCAATTAAGCCCTTCACCAGCATTGGTGACGTCTCCATATGAGTGAAAGATTCTTGAGTAAAACATTAAACAACAATACAACCAACCAACCTATATGTTTACTTATCCATTAAAGGGGCTCTTTCACCATTATTCATCAAATACCATTCACTGTTTATTATTTAACTCATCCATTTTAAGGGGTTCTTTCATAAATACATCAAATTCTATTATCGATTTTTTACTTATCCATTAAAGGGACTTCTGCACCATTCTATTCATTATTCATAGTTTTACTTATCCATTAAACTGGCTCTTACACCAAAATTCTTAAATTTTATTTTTCACTTATTCTAATCATAAAATGTTTTTATCAACTAAAACATATACCAATCAATACATTGTTTTAAAAGTTGCATCTCCAATTAAGGCACAGTGGGGGAGGGGGGGGGGGGGGTTGAAACAGAGCTATACAGTCTAAAATAATTTGAGAGTTTCTTAATTCATCAACCCCTGAACAAATTTGGACTCCTCTGTAAATGAATGACTTAGACCAGTCCAGACCATTCAACTGAGAATTTGTCCCCAAGTGACTTTTTTCTGTTTTCAAAATTAAAAAAAAACAACTCTTTGGACAATGTTATATTAACTGATGATCATACATGTAGCTTGGGGGATACATGTACAGTTTGCGTGTCACTCTAAACAGTTTTATAGTAAAGGAATTTCTTATCTTCCCAGGCTATGGGAAAAGTGTATAAATGTGAAGTCTCTCAATGTAAAATGTCATGGAGAGAACAATTAATATAGACAGAATAACACTGTCTTCCCTTATATTATTCCCTACAAGGCTCGATTATGATTGACACCCCCTTGTGTGTGTCACATTTCTATCCTTCACCACAGTTTAACATCAATCACGTACATTTAAGGAGTATTAGCTGTGTTTTCCAAAAACAATTATTTTCATTTGTTACAACTTAAATTGATGTACAATAACAAATAAGAGTTATACACAGGTATAGAAATTCTTATATTCCTATATACATGGTTTATTATTATTTTTTTTATTTTTTATTTTTTTTTATGAAAATAAGGTTAGGTCCAGTGTCTTGCAGTAAGGTCAAACTAATAATTTGCAAAGGAATAATTAACAAACTGGGCTTTTTAAGCAATTTTCAGAAAATATACAGGAATTAAAATATTTTCACGCTCATGAATATATCTATCTCTTTTTGTAATTGTATATCAATCTAAGTAGTAAAAAACGAAAAGAATTTGTTTTTTAATAATCACAACTGTTTTGTTTGTTTGTTTGTTGTCTTAACCCCCCATCAAGAATTTTTTCACTTATATTGAGATATCACCAGCTTTAGGTGAAGTTCTACAAATTTTGACCTGTGCTATGGACTGCCACCAATGCTGTGAGGGTTCTTTTATGTGACACTTTTTCCGTAACACAGGACCTCGGTCTCATCTGAAAGACTCCTGACTTTCACTTCGTTTGCCGAGCGTTTGGCGAGGGAACAGCCACTACCTGTTAGTATTTGTTTGGAATAACCCGGCCCCAGGAATCAAACATGGGACCTTCCACTTGCAAGTTAAATACTCAACCACCAGACCACCACAAACGGTGAAACACAGCCAATGTCCCTTTAATGTCTCTGTGATTAAGCACTTAATTTGTTTTAATGTACATTTTGAAATAAGCATTTTTATCTTACTTTAAACAAAAATATACCTTCACCTGCATTTGAACTCTTCGACATTAAGAAATAACATCTGACAATTGCAAGAAGACGAGTCCATTAACTTCAAATGACGCAGAGGCAGTTACAAACTTGCCCAATAGATGTATCAATAAACTGTCTTTTAAAAGTCTACTGACTATATCAATCTTGAATTGCTGTTTAAAGGATAGATATATATATATAATGTTTTTATAAATTATTGTTATTTTATTTAAGCAATCCAGTAATATAAAAACAAACTGTGGGAATTTGATAAAAGAAAAAAACCCACAGTTCAAAGGAGAGTCAAAATGTAATAAATTTTAGTTACAAATCTTGAGATTTCAATAAACTTGTGATTTATAAACTTTTGTAGTGATTTACCTAAGCCATTTACCCCCGAAAATAATAAATTCTACTGAAAATATATAGCACAGACCAGTCCAAATGTGTTTTTAGGGGTGTACACGTATGAATTAAGCATTATAAATATTATTGTTTTTTTAATTTTGTTTACTTCCTGATCACAGAGATAAACACACAATTCTGAGATTCTGTTAAATTCCCCCAAAATATAGCGCAAGCTTCAATTAAATTGTACTCAGACATTTTAACACTCACATAAAGTAAGTGGTTTTTCAAATTAAATATTTACTGACTTAAATGCTACATTTGGAAGACAGTTTGGCCATGAAAATGACCAACAGTCACAATGTCCCTAATGCATGTTACAACAAACTTACAAATTAATCTATACATATAAAGTGAAATCAGAAATTTCGTGGGGCTAAAATTTTGTTGCTTGAAAAATAAAACAATTTAATTGTCACTAAATTTCGTTGAAATAAAATTAAACATGTTTGTAAAAGAACCTATTGCTATTACTAAGTGTAATTTATGTAAAATTTTGTCATGGTTTTGATTTCGCAGATAAATGAAAATAACAAAATTAATGAAATTAAAAGTACAACGAAATTTTCTGATTCTACATTATGTAAATAAACCTGCGTAACATTTGATCAACCAAAAATATTCCTTTCGTAAATGCCAAAAAACCATTTGAAGATGTTTGGTTTTTATCTAAAATTCTCCATAAAATCCACAATTTAAAACCTTTAGAACACATTTTAACATAAAAATAAACAATAATTGATTACATAGTGTCATATCTATACACACTTGCAAAAAAAAAAAAAAATTTGCATATAGAAATACGTAGACTTACCAGCATAAAACTTGACCAACCAACACAAGTCTTCACTGGAACCCATCTCCTGAATTTTTCTAATTTCCGAATATCCAATTCTTTGTAAATATTCATTCTGAATTGCCAGCGGGCAGTCAAACGGTTCAAGTCTACGTATAATATCACCATTGAGCTGAATATGAAGAGAATTAGGCGGTCTTCCACACTGTAGACAAACTTTGTGTGCACTGGTAGATAGAGTACATGGAACTAATTTCGATACTTCAGAATCTGAATTGAAAACTCGTACAAAACCGTTGCAGGTGTCTTTTTCTATCCATCGTCTGTCCACCTCGGCTTTTAAATCCTCCAGATCACTAGACAAATGATCCGATTCTTTCTTTTCTCTTTCATTAACCATCTGGTAGAGGTCAGCCAAGGAGTCGCTCAGGTCCCATACCTCTTCATCCTGTTTAGACTGAAGTGATAAGCCAACACTCTGGTGTGTAATACCCTGTTGTAAAAATTCGCCAACACTCCACCATGCTTCTGCACCGTGATATTGTGTGGTATAGTTGGACTGACTCGAGTCGAAGTTCACGTGTGACTTGACACTATTATTGTAAGTCGCTGTCGAGTCAATGCTCTGTTGACTCTCTGTTTCCAGGTTCCCTTGTGGCATGTCTGTGGTCAAGGCAATTCTGAAATACAAAGAAAAAAAAATTTAGACATGAATATCTGATTATTTATTCAGCTGCTCTTTGTAACATCCTGCAAATACTTATATATACAAGGATAAAAGCAGCTATGGACTAAATGCCAGAAATATGGACATAATCTAAGGACTATTGCCAATGCAGTGAGAATCCTATAATGCGTGATACCGAGTCTGAAATGGAACTTCAGTTTTATATAAAGTAACTTCAACATTCTATATTTAGTATCTGTAGTAAAATCCATATAACCTGGCAGGTTTAAATTTTACTTAATAAAGCATAACAACATTAAAATTACACTGACTAGAGTAATCTTTCCCACTCGTCATTGAGTATCCAATGAGGAAGGAAACATTTTTCCTATGAAGCTTGTCATAACCTTAAACTCAGATGATTACAGCACCCTCTTCTGGTCAAAGTCCCCCATTGGGCTTAAACGCATTATGTGTTAAAATCCTTCAGCGGCCCTGTGAATCAGGTGACCAATCAGAGATGTTCAATATATGATTGTGGGGAGTCTGGATTTCCATTTCAAATATGAGGATAAATCAAGGATAACTAAATGTTCCAAAAAACAAAGAAAATATATTGAATTGAAATGAATGATAGGTTTACAGTCATAATTTTACGAAAAATCACAACTTTCTTTTACCAGTAATTTGAAAAAACTTGAGTGCTGCGAGGAAGTCAATGCAACGTCACAAAATTCTGACGTAAATTACTATGATGTCACACAGTAAAAATTTATTCCAGATTGTGTATGCATTCAGGTGTTAATGTAGTGATTGAAGTGAGCGAAATATAATGACTGAATTATTCAGGTTAGTCATAACCGAAAAGTGAGAAGAATCATCCGTATTATAATCGAAAGGTTACTCTTCTGCTCCAAAATATGTGAATCTGACAAAAAATATTTGAATCCAGACCTCTGACTTGTAAGACAATTGCTCATGCCACTATATCAGAGAAAGCAGAGCTTTGCAGATGTTTGATATGAGGAAATATTGATCCACAAAAAAGTGCACACGGACAAAAGACGTCGCATTTCATGCTGTTTTCTCCTTTTCTGTTATCTAGATGATTTACGGAGAAAAAAGATTTATGTTATATATCTAACGATATTGATTTGTTTGAATTCAAGTTTGGCCTATTTATACACCCATCTTTACGATTTACATACAGTAATCAAATTCAGTACAGCTACCTACCATCTGTCGCATGATAGAAATGCGTCACAGTAATGGCAGCTAGAATTTAAAAAATGATTATTAACATTTATGAGTTATTTAAACAGGAATACACTATTTATCTAGTCAAAACTTCAAAAAGCTGTTCAAAACTTAAAACATATATTGTCTTTGATATAACACAAAACATTTAGCTAAGTAATTGATTTCAATAGAAAATATTTTCGATATGAATAACATTTCTTATGTTCCATCTTCATGTTGTGATTGAAGTCTTCCAAATAAACATTTACACAACAAGATAAACAAACCTTGGACACATCTCATCGTTGATGCCTATCTATAAGACAATTTAATGAGGGTTTATGTGTAAGTGTGTGTGTGTGTGTGTGTGTGCATGCACGCACACACGATATATACACACATGCGTATACAGTCAAAACTGCCATTAAAGGCCACTTGCCTATGAAGGTCATTCAAATAACCATTAATTTTTTTTATAATGAATAAAGCTCTTTATAAAGGACACCTGTGTATTGCCGGCCTTTATAGACAAGTTTGACTATATATAAATAACACCTGTGTATTATATATATATTATATATATAAATATATTATATATATATATATATATATATATATGATATCTCGGAGCTATATAAATACAAGGTGTCCTGGTTTAATAGTCGGGTCAAGACTGACAAAGGTTTTATGCATGTTATGAACCTGTGACACAGAAAAATTGGTCATAACAACAATAGTCTTTAGGTACAAGACAGACATAAAACCAGAAACTGATTCCCAACATTTACGATGTCACATTGCATGTCAATTATCCTGTTTGATTTGAATGTTTCATTCAGATATTCAATAAAATTTTCACTGTCATATAACTTTGAACATGAAAAGATCATGTGACATCAGTCTGTCTGCTATGAATCCTTGTGACCTTCTTTGCACCTCAGTAGTTGATTTTCTACTTTTAAAAATTATAAAATCTGTTGAGCATTATTTTTATTACAGCTTCATTGCCAGCATCACTTAGAATATTTGCTTTCTTGTCCACTCTACAAGAAAGCTTTATTATTTTTCTGTGTCTGTATTTTGCAGTTTATTGGGGCTTTCTATCCCTTCAATATCACGCCACTTGGTTTCTGGTGTAATTTACATTTAACAGTATATGTACCCACTTTAGAATTTACAGTAAATCCTTTCTTGAGAGACCACTCTCATAAGAGACCAACTGTCTTGTGAAACCACATTCTCAAAACCTGACTTAGTTAAATAATCCCTTAAATAAATTCTCTTTTGAGATACCACCTGTCTTTTGAGACCACATTTTGGTGGCAGATGAAATGGTCCTAAAGACTAATGTTAAAATGCATTTATTGCCTTGAAGGTTACAAATATTTATTTGTATTCTGTTTGTCAGTGCCATGCTCAAGAACTTTTCAATTACTGTAAAACCTGCTTTAGCAACCACCTGTGTATAAAGACCACCCAATAGTACCATTTGTGTATAAATCGACCTCTACATAAAGACAACCTCCCAATAAAGACCAGTTTTCTTGTGTCCCTAAGGAGGTCGTTTTGTATAAGTCTGACTGTATATGGTGGCAGCCAGTTTTTAATAATGAAGGAAAGAATACAATGAATCTAGTAAGAGACCACCAGCCTTCAATCCACAAGTAAACAGGAACATTTTCTCATAAAATCAGCTTTGGTACATTCCAGTGGGATTTGAACCTACACTCTTCATGGCTTAAAGCATGATGCTCTAGCCTCTTGGCCATGGAGCCCCATCCCCCACCCACCCATGTACAAATATACCTTAACACAATATATTCATTTGCCCAAAAATAAATGTTTCTAATTTTATATACAGTAAAACTTTATATAGCCACCACCTCTATATAAGGATTACCTGTTTATAAAAGCCAGTTTTTTCAAGTCCCTTGACTGCATACTTCAACTAAATTGAACCTGTGTATAAGGCTCACCTGTACATAAAGGTCAATATTTTCTAGTCACTTGGGTGGCCCCTATATACAGATTTCACTGTACATGTACTTGTAATTAGATCACTTTATTTTCCCTAATCATATATATCAATAAAAATATCAAAAAGTAGATTTTTGTCCTGAAGTTTTACAAGGTAATGTCTCATATCAATTAAATCATGCGTGAAAATCAGCAGCTATGAAAATTACTCACGTATGATTAACCTCACCCACTTGAATGAAGGAACAAGATATTGAAAATTCAATCCAAACACTATTAAAACACACTTAAAATTCAGGTATATCTAATCAAACGAACACACCCATAGGCCATTTCATTTTTCTGACAGAGAATCGAGAATTTTCAAGCTATTAAATCACAATATATGACTCAATGAAAGTTGAAAATGTGAAAAATGAAAACAAATTGGTTTTCACAAAAATCTTTGTGGCATAGATAGAAAGCTGAAATTACAGTATACATTGTATATATTTTTTGGTGGTTTGCTGCATTTTGCTACATAATACTCACAGTATGTAATCAGATTTCATCAACAGCTACATACAGCATTAACTCATTCACCCCTAAAGGCACATTTGGACTGGTCTAAGTCATTGATTTACAGGAGAGTCCATTGTTTTTCAGGGGTTCAAGAGTTAAGGATAATTTGGGCACTACAAACTGAGTATCGACTTCATTTCTTTTGCCATTCACAGGCTGTGGGGTAGTGGAACCTATCTTGAGAGACCACCCAAGCTGCCACTAAAATGTGGTCTCACAAAAAATGTTTTATTCAAAAAAGTATTTTTGCCAAGTTGTTTACAGAATGTGGTCTCAGAAGACAGGAGGTGGCCCCTTTTACAAGAGTGGTCTCTTGAGACAAGATCCATTGTATTTGACCCTTGACCTACTAAAATCTGGAACAAACCATGGCCTTTTTAAACAACAGCTGACATTCCTCTCTATTTGGTTCACTTTCGATGGTCTAGTGGTATAGCATTCAGACCTTTTTTTGCCAATTTTGGGAAAATGCCATTGGCGACACAATTTGGAATTTTAACAGGAATTTATGTCAAATCAGGAAAAATTGTTTGCATGCATGGACATCGAAATGAAATGGAATCTTTTTTCAAATGTATTTCCCCTTACACCAAAATTGTCATTATGGTCATGGTCTGAACACCAATTTTGGATTTATATTATCAAATTGGGAAAAAACACATATATTTTGCCTTAGGAATAGGGCCAAATTTTGGCCCCTTAGAAATCACAGAAAAAGGCCTGGCATTTAACTCTCAAGAGGGAGATACATGTACCTGGTTTGATTCCTGGTACTAGGTCATACCAGAGACTTTAAAACAAAGAAAACGGCTGGTCCTATGCCAAGCGGTCCGCAAAAGTTACGAGTCTTTCAGAGGAGACTTAAGACCGAGGTCCATTCCCTGGCAGGCTGAGGCATGGTACATAGAAGAACCCTCACTGCATTGGTCTCAGTCCATAGCGCAGGTCAAAATTTGTGTTACTTGACACCTAAAGCTGGTGAAATCTCCATACCAGGTATATAAAGTGAAAAATTCTTGGCGGAATGTAAAACACAGGGGGGAAAAAACAAACAAAACAAAAACTTTTCCAAATGATATCCGAGTTAAATTCCACTTATTATGTCCTAATATACAAGCTACTGTTTTTTGTTTTGTTTTGGGGCTTTTTTTTTTTTTTTTGGTTATTTTTAAAAGTCTCATTCTAGACAAGGTATAAAGAAATGAATAATAGATTTACAATTTATTGACAACAATAGGAGATAATTGCTACCAATAACTGAGTACTCTGTTGTACATTTTAAAAAGAATGACAGTGAAACTGAAGTTCTTATGGTTAGCAGAAGGAAATTTTATCTCGGAAAAGAAAATGTAAAGATGGCGAAAAAAATTCAAGTGGGGTGCTAAAATAGTGGTGATTCCTGATATACAAACATAATTACAGGCAACTCCTCTTATAACGAAGTGGAAGAGAGATTTAAAACTCCTTATAGCCCGATTTCGTTATTTGGATCCATAAAGTATTATGTAAGAAATGCATAGGGGAAGAGATATATCCTCGCTATAATCCATATTTCATTGTATACGGCCCCAATGTAAGTGGAGCTGACTGTATGTATATGTGTGTGTGTGTATATATATATACATTTGTATATATATATATACAGTATATATATATATATATATATATATATATATGGTATATATATACAGTAGAACTTCAATGAATCGAACTTCAATGAGTCAAATTTCTTGATGTTTCAAACTATTCACAAAGTCCATAGTAATTTTGTCATTTAACGCTACTTATAAACATTTTAAAATTCAAACTTTTATGAGTCAAATTTCTCAATGTTTCGAATAAATTTTTGGGACCATTTCTATAAAAACAACGAAAATTCCTACATTTAATTCAAAGAATGTGTAAGAAATCACCCCATGATAATTCTTCTCTTTCTAATAAACACTCAATGTTTTAATTTCACAAAAATTAAGTTAAATTTAGCGCTAATTATTTATTATATATACCGTATATATATGGTTTAAATGATTTAGAAGCATACACCTTATAGAACCTATGAAACTAAAAATGTATGGTTCTCAATTAACATCCATGAGCCGAAGTCCCCGATGTTTGGAACTTTTCTAGGTGGTCCCTTGAACTTCGACTCATCAAAGTTCTACTAAATATAGCCACTGAAAACAATTAAAGCATATAAAAATCATACAGGCAACTTTCTCAAGGAAAGTGATAAGATCGAGACATATGCTCTACTGACATCACTAATCGGGACAGATATATTTGGAAATTTTTTAAGTTTTATGTGCAGTTTACTCATCCGCAACATATTATCACATTAAAGCATAAAATTACGAAATGTGAGAAAATATACCTAAATCGTTCATTTGAATAATAGCAAAGTCTCGTTTACGCATATCAACCTTTCTAAATAACCTGATCCCTGTGGGAATTTTTAGATATATTTATCTCTTTTATCATCGTCATATAAATTAAAATCTAAATTGCTCCAATTCACATTAGGTAAGTCAAGATATGAAAGTTTCCATTAAAGTGATACGTGTATAAATATCCGATAGATTTAATGGATTTCATATTAGAAGATGTAATATCACTTTTAAGAAGATATTAAGGATATCAGATATACTGTATATAGGATATCACCAGATAGATTTCTTTCAAGGAGACATCAGAGATATCTGATCAGATATATAAGATATATGAACAATTTTATACAGTAAGCTTTCATGTACCACAGATATCAATCTGAAATATTTCAAATTAAGGATTTTATTTTGGTAAGCTACATGTTTAATAGATATCAGAGATATTAAGGATTTTATTTATGATAAATTTTATTATACATTTCAGGTGGAAAATATAATGCCATTAATGGATTTTAGTAATTTAAAAGGAAAGGCTTCTTTCATATGACATAAAAAAACATATCGCGCTGTCATATGTTTTCAATGATATATTGAATTTGACGATTTCATTACGTCTCTGTTAAAATCTGATCAATCTGAGGGGTCCTTAGATCCTCAAAAACCCATCACGCAGGTGGTACATGAATATCGTACACACATAGAGTGAAACATCGCTATTAAGACCACCCACACTGACCGACTCAAAGTGGTCTGATTGGTGAGATGGCCACTTAAATGGCAGTCTGGACATATTCAACATTTATCAAGAGACTGAAAAGTTGTGGTCTGAAATGTGAAGTGGTCTCCTAAGGAAGGTGGTCTTTATGTGAGGTTCCACTGTACATAGAAATATCCAACACAGCAAAACCTGTCTAGGGAGAACACCCTCACAAAGAGCCACCTGTAGTCTTTTGAGACCATAATCGCAACATAATTTGTTAAAAAACATTTCAAACATAATACCAAAGTTATAATACTCAAGACGATCGTTTCTGTCAATTAGACTTTATCAGTTGAGCTCCAATCCGTTAAATAAAACTTCTTTTTAGAGACCAATTGTCTTCGGAGACCATATTTCAGTGTCAGATGGGGGTGGTCTCTCAAGATAGGTTCCACTGTAATAACTATTGATGACAAATTTTCCCTTGTTATTCATTAACATGAACAGTTAAACCAGTGTCTTGAGGGACCGCCTCATCTACCACTGAAATATGGTCTCTATAGACAGGTGGTCTCTCAATAAAAGATTTAATTTTAGGATTATTTAACTCATTCATCCCTAAAGACACATTTGTCCCAAGTCATTGATTTATAGAAGAGTTCATTGTTTCTCGGGGGGTGGGGGAATGGGGGGTGGTGGTATTACGTAACCAAGTGGATCTAACAGACAGGTGGTCTATCAATGTGTATTATACATATTTGTATTATTTCACTGCAGAATAAACTATCAGACATTAAATCAGATGGTACAATGTGCTGTATACATGTACATCTGAAGATTTTAGCCCATGATTATTGTCATCCTTTCATGACAGAAAACATATTCACAGTACTGTCTGAAATTTGCCCTAAATCACCTCAGGATGGCATGTTTGCTTCTGTCCTTCAATTATGTAGTTTATATATATATATATAAATATATATATATATGTATACACACACAGTTAAAATGTATTTACGTCTACCCAAACCCATACTTAAGTATGTTTATTTTTTTTTTCTTCATGTGTATTTAACAAAACTTGGTATCAATTCTCAAATGAAATTTAAAAGTCTACGTCTTTTTAAAAACATTTATAAGTGATATGAGCTCAAAAAGCAAATCAATATCGATTAAAACTTGAAGTGGTTGAATAGAATTCAATATCTACTGATCAAGATATGACCAATTTAAACAATTAACAAAAAGAAATAAATAATTTGGCTATCAACTTATGAGTGTCAGAACTAAGTGTTTTGGGAACTGTCAATTTAAGTATATGTATTAAGATACGGCAATGTAGATAAACAGCCTAGGGGATGAGTACGTAAATGTCATCTGAACAATAATACATGTAATAAAAAATCTGATCTAATGATTAGATAATACCATACTTCGATTTGACTTTAGATTAGCGTTTTATGCCACATTCAATCATTTTTCGGTTATATGGTGGCTGCCAGTGTTAATGATAAAGATTAAGAGAACCCAGTGACAGTTGTACCTGGGACAAGATCAGCAGCCTTCCGCAAGTAAATTGGCACATTTTCTAACAAAAATCAGCTTAGGTTCCAGGCTCGAACCATGGAGGCCCCTAGTCCTTTAAATCTATTGGTTAAGATCAGCAATAAAACATGCTTATATATTCTGAAGGAGGGGAGTATAAGAAATTTAAATACAATAATTTCTCAGGATTTACTTATATTTAAGAAAAGTATGGCAATACATGTATGCTCCTATAGAAACAGACCAAAATGTCCTTTAAAATGGAGGATACCGATAATAAATTTCTTTAATATATAATCCAAACGATCATTTTTTAATTTTTTTTTTGGTTTAATTTAGGAGTTCTTACTACACAATAAATTTATATGTAAACAAAATACTCCAAAATTTATGATTATCAGCAAACCTTTATCCATTATAGATTTAGCCGATTTAAAAATCACTTGGAAATAGTGAAAATACTGATGAATATTAGGAATAGGAATTATTCATGGAAAATGTGCGATTATTCATGTGCATGAAAATAAACGTTCAGATTAAATATATATATATATATACATGTTTACTACATGTATTTAGAAGAATGAAATCCTAAAAGCATGATCAATTGTATCCTTGGGTAGAAACAGCCAAAACAAAAAAAACAAAAATATCTGAAAAGTTTCCAGTTTTGAGTTATGACAAGCTTAATGGGAAAAATGTTTTATTCCCCACTGGAAACTCAATGACAAGTAGGAACGATTACCAGTATAATTTTAATATTGCTATTCTTTACCTAAAATTTAAACTTAATTGTTCTGGTCAAGAGAGGGTTCACTAAACTCCACCTCACCAGGTTATATGATTCTACTACACATGGAACTATGTCTGTTCAGGAAAGCATTTAAATGCTAATTTATCATCTGTCTGGAAACAAACACTGTAAACCTGGAAATTTTTGCCCCCTTTTAATTTTCAACATTTTCGCCCTTAGATGAGAGGGCAAATTGAAAATGAAAGAAAAATTTCCAACCTTAATGACTGATGCAGGGACATACATGCCATCCATGAGACTGTGGTGATTTAGGGTGAATTTAGGATGGGGGTGAATATGTTTTCTGTTGTCAAAGGGCAAAAACTTCATTGTTTACAGAAACTTCATTTTATTTAAGTCTGTTCTGTTCATAGATCTGAAAGACGGGAATCTATGATTAAGATGAACAATCCAAACAGATTGAGATGTACGTATCTACTGTTTAACCTGCCTTAGTGACCCACTGAATTAAGGGACCACCTGTCATATGTGACCCTTTTTGCTTCTTCCCGTGGATGGTCTCTTAAAACAGGTTTGACTGTACATGTAATCATCGTTTATAAGATATATTAATGCATGTATATGTATATCCTCTCCCACCCAAATAGGAATATACCAACATACGAATTTCTCATGAAACACAATACCTGCCGATTAGAATGCACCTACCTTGTCAAAATTATAATATTAATTTATGAACACAGGTATGTAAGATATTTATGTTTTCTTGTTGCGATAATGATCGATAAATAATATTCCACAATATAAAGGAAAAGAACTCACTGAACTGAAAACAGGTGGACATATTTTTGTTACATAATAATTTTATCACTTTTCTTTCTGTGTTTTCATTTATAAACGTTTATGTTTATAAAACTATTTACACACATACTATATACTCAATTTACGATCCGTAACGTAATTAAGTGACGATAAACTATAGTTTTATCTATAAACTTGAAAGTTTTGCCAGTTACATGTATCTGCAAAAGTTAATATTACAACCAAACCACAAGAAATATGCAAATTGTGAAAGTTCAATTAAATCTATAGCTACTAAATCTTTTTTATGTGACAATATATCAAATGCGTTAATCATTTTCTGGAAGAACTTGTTTTCCGCCCATGTGGAATTTTTCTGTCCAGTCAGTGATAGGTACATGTAACCTAAGATGATCTATTAACATCATAACATATGGCTTGCAAATACATGTAATACATCTATATTTCTGCCTGATCATTGTTAATCACAGACTTCCTTTTTTGTAACCCCCTCGTATTTAAATACATGAATTTGAGTTGGGGTGCAAATGGAAGTTTTATTTCACAATTTTTTTAGCTACACTGATACAACACATAAAGAACCACACCATGTTAATTGTTCTCAAATTTACTGATAACTGATTAGTTACATAAATTTGAAAATAATGACTACTCCCTAATATGGAATCTGACAGTTATTGTTAATGCTGTAATTTCTGTTGATTAGCTGGTCATAAACTTGAAAAATAATCTGATTTGTTTTTGCAGAAGCTTAAGGTGCAAATCAGAAAAAAAAAAATTTATGCTTAACTTTAGATTCTGTTATTCTGTGTAAAGTGATTAACTTCTTTAACTCATTCTCCCCTAAAGACAAATTTGGACTAGTCTATGTCATTGATTTACAGAAGAGCCCATTGTTTTTTAGGGCTGGTTTTCTACAAACGTTTGGTGGGATGTTAGCTCAAATGTTTGGTGGGATGTCAATGTTTGGTAGGATGTCAGCTACAAATGTTTGGTGGGATGTCACTGTTTGGCGGGATGTCGACTACAAATGTTTGGTGGAATGTCAGCTACAAATGTATGGCGGGATGTCGACTACAAACGTTTGGTGGGATGTCAATGTTTGGTGCGATGTCAACTACAAACGTTTGGTAGGATGACAATTATACAAATGTTTGTAGGGATGTGGACTACAAATGCTTGGTGGTATGTGGACTACAAACGTTTGGTGGGATGTCAATTATACAAATGTTTGGTGGGATGTTGATTACAAATGTTTGATGGAATGTGATCACAAATGTTTTGTGGGATGTCAACCACAAATACGTAAATACAATGTGTGTGGCGATAAAAACGTGTGTATTTACAAATCATTTAAATCATAAATATTCATTTTTTGACCAAATAGTTGATAAACAGTTATAAAAACAAATGCACATTATGACTATGAGTATGCAAAAATGTGCTGAAATTTGTCAAATTTGTTGTTATATCCTCAATCAAACAGATAATAATCAAAAGTAAACAGTTTCCCATCTTTTGCACATTCATCCATCATAATTGTAGTAGACATAGAATTTCTGAACTAAAGTGAGATAAAAGACCACATAATTAAGATAGAAGATTTACGTTCTCTTCTGAAGAATTTCTGCCATGTACAACATATAGTCAAACATTAGGCTGCCTTGATAACTTGATCGATCAAAACTGACCTAATAAGTAAGATAGTCTGTTTTGTGTTGTTTATTTAATGACATGTACAGAACTACATCACTTTGTTTACATTGTGTTTTATGCCACACTCAGTAATTTTTAGTTATATGGTGGTGACCAGTTCTTAATGGTGGATGAGACGGAACCCAATTACAATGTACCCAGAAAAAAAGATAACTTTGGCTTTCCACTAGTAAACTAGCAAACTTTCTCACAAAACCAGCTTAGAGGTTCCAGTGGGGCTAGAACTAGTGCTGACTAGAGGTGTAATTTGGAGGAGATCTCATTAGTGGGGTTGTCTTTAAGTGTGTTTTCACTGTATATAAACTCATCGACCCCTTTGGTCACTCATCCAAATCAATAAACAGTATGGTCTACTGTCATAATTCAGGAGTGAACAAGTTCACATTGCATGTAAAAATGTATCATAAAATTATTTTAAATCATACACCCCCTGAATCCTGACATTGGACTTAACCATTCTTTGAAATGGACAGGTCCAAATGTGATTTCAGGGGTAGATGAGTTATTAGCATAATACCAAGTGAAAATAATGCTAACCATGCATATTCTATCTGACAATACATTCTCATATTCCTATGCCAATCTGGCTGACAAAATCTACAATGAAATATATTTCAATCAATAGTATTCTAATGAATTTTTGATGTACAATTTTTAACTGGTTTTCAAATTACATGTATTATGCTCATATTAACGATTCATGTATAATTTTCCTTTCAAATTATACTCCTATCGCTTCGTATATAATGTTCCCTATTGGCTACTTGACATCGATTCCTGGCAAAATATTGGGCTATTAACATTAATTTATTTATGAGTTTTATCAACATGCAGGAGCCATATCTAAAAATTCATTTTTTTTTAAATAATGAAAATTAAAAAAAAAGTAATTTGTAGAAACTTGACACATACACTGCAGAGTACATGTTACTTACATTTGTGCTTTTATTTCTGATGTGTTTCCATTATTTCAAAAAAATATTATGTAGAAATTATCATGGCAAGAAAAGTAGTAGTAGTAGTATTGTTGTTTAATGTACCGCTCAAGAACCTTTCATTCATATGGAGACGTCACCATATGCCAGTGAAAGTCTTCAAATTTTGGTCTATGTTCGACACTTACGACCATAATGAGCATTGAGGGTTCTTTAATGTGCCGACTCCTACTGTGACAAGGGACCTTGGTTTTTACCGTCTCATCTGAAGGACAGGAAAAGCTGGCCACCTCCGTCAAGGTTCGAAACAATCCTCGGCAGTTGCAAATCGAGCACTCTTCCAGGGAGCCACGATGGCTCTATCATGGCAAGAAATGTAAAAATTATTTTACAGATTGTTGACAGTACAGTGGAACCTGTCTTGAGATGCCACTGTCGTAAAAGACCACCTGTCTTGAGACACCACTGTCGTAAAAGACCATCTGTCTTGAGATGCCACTGTCATAAAAGACCACTTGTATTGGGCGATCATATTCTCATAACCACTTGGTTCAATAATCCTTTAAATAAAACCTCTTTTGAGAGACCACCTGTCTCATAAGACCACATATCAGTGACAGAAATGATGTCTTTAAAGACAGGTCCCACTGTATTATCATTTTCAGTCATTTATTCAACTTATATAGATTTGGCAATATTTGTGAACATAATGAGAAATTTGCAGCCTTATCTAAATAAAAAAATTGATTTGCTAGGTACTGGGTCTCTCTAACGGCCCTAAACAGCCTGAAAAAAACCCGAGAGCTCTACCCTTCGAACTTGAGGGGCAGATTTCAGAGTTTAGAACCAGTAAATCAATGCATCACAATCTTCTGATACATACTGGAATCATCAACGCCTAAAAAACAATGGACTTGACTGTAAATCATTGACTTAACAGAACATGTAGAATGCTCCAAATGTGTCTTTAGGAGTGAATAAGTTAAAATGACAAAAGATTTAAGTAACTACATAAATGTTACCAACAGTTTCTGTTGAACATTTTAATCTTTTACACATGTATGTTCAATGTTTTATATTTAAAAGATCAGTCAGGTTTCTTTTCACACATATATGTAAAATGAAGTTTGCAGTGAAATAAAGTTTGTTAAAAGTCTCACTCGGCCTTAATTCATTGAAAAAAAACTCAATTCTCTTTTGTACTTTTTACAGGTTACTTCATGTATTTGATCAGAGAAGAATTAAATCCTTTTGTTACTTTTGAAACCATTTTAAAGCAAAGGGTATAAAGCTATCGGTCACCCCATTTCCTTCCCACCAAAATCAATCACAGTTTAAGCCACTTAAATTACTCTAACCACTGGATGCCACTGGTCTGAAGACTACAATATGGCTAAGCTTACTCTACCACTGGATGCCACTAATCTGAAGCTTATACAATATGGCTAAGCTTACTCTACCACTGGATGCCACAAATCTGAAGCTTATACAATATGGCTAAGCTTACTCTACCACTGGATGCCACTAATCTGAAGCTTATACAATATCGCTAAGCTTACTCTACCACTGGATGCCACTAATCTGAAGCTTATACAATATGGCTAAGCTTACTCTACCACTGGATGCCACTAATCTGAAGCTTATACAATATGGTTAAGCTTACTTTAACTACTATATGCCACTAATCTGAGGCCTGTAATATGGTTTAGCTTACTCTACCACTGGATGCCACTGATCAGACGCTTACAATATGGCTTAGCTTAACTCTACCACTGGATGTCACATATCTAAGGTCACTGGATGCCACTGATTAAGGTCAAATCAGCCTTGGAATATAGTATTTTAAAACAGATTCGGTGAAACCTGTCTTGACAGACCACTCTCATGAGAGACCTTCTAAATGGTTTAGTTAGACCACTGGATGTCTAATGAGACTGACCCTGGCTGTCTTGTGAGACCAATCTACTGAGAAGACAATCTGTCTTGTAACTCTACCACTCTTATGTCAGAGACCCTCTGTCTTGTGATGACACTCTTAGGAGAGACCAGCTCTGTCTTGTGAGACCATTTTCTCATGATTCAGACCCTCTGTCTTGACAGACCACTCTCATGAGAGACCTGTCTTGTGAGACCACTCTTATGAGAGACCTTCTGTCTTGTGAGACCACTCTTATGAGAGACCTTCTGTCTTGTGAGACCACTCTCATGAGAGACCCTCTGTCTTGTGAGACCACTCTTATGAGAGACCTTCTGTCTTGTGAGACCACTCTTATGAGAGACCCTCTGTCTTGTGAGACCACTCTTATGAGAGACCCTCTGTCTTGTGAGACCACTCTCATGAGAGACCCTCTGTCTTGAGAGACCACTTTCTGTAAACTATTCAAGAAAATGATCCCTTAAATAAAACCTCTTTCAAGAAACCACCTGTGTTGAAATACTGGTACCACATTTAAGTGGCATTTGGGATGGTCTCTCAAGACAGGTTCTACTTTAACAATTATTCAATCTGCACATATGAAATGTTTATAAAAACAGGAAATGGGTTATTTACTTGATGCATGCTTTGTTTTACAGATGGATGCCACAAATCTTGCATGGGACTAATAACCAAGATCAAACTCATTCACCCCTAAAGACACATTTGGACTTGTCTGAGTCATTGATTTATAGAAGAGTCCATTGTTTCTGAGGGTTGATAAGTTAAATTATCCATTGTGATAGTTGAACCAAGAATATCATTTAGCAAGTCTGCATAAAATTTATCTCATATTAATTTGGAAAATTAGACTTGCCCGGAATAATAAAAATAAATCCTGATCAACGAATTGTCTTTTGGAATAAATAATATTGGTAATTCCCTATCAGGCAATAAGTCATGACACATGTATTTCTATTTTTCATGTTTAATTATCTGAATTCACAAATTTAAGCATTTTTTTAATTAGTAGTGTAAGCTAGATCAATCACACAAGACTATTGGTATGTACGCAAGATAAAAATATGATCCCAAAAATAGCTCTGTATTCAAAAGCTTAGTGAGTACAATGACTTTAATTAAAGCTATCAATCAGTTGGTAATTAACTGGGTTCTCATGGTTGTGCATATATAAGTATATATATTTTGATTATGATTTATGTAGATAGGAAGAATTATCTACCCTTGAAAGATGTTTTAAACATGTATGGTTTCTATAGATATTGAAATTACAAGTATTAATAAGACAACATTGTTCTCTGAATAGAGTACTTGGTGAAGTGGCCACTCCACTAATCAACAGTCATTTAGACGTGGTATAAAAAAGGGCATTGCACTGTACCTTTAACTTATGACTCTTTTTTAAGATTACTGTATAGAAAATTTGATTCATTTGTTTGTTTTGATGCTGGGGAAAATGCCATCATTGACAAAGTTGGAAATATAATAGTGAATTTGTGGAAAATTGGGAAAAACAGTTTGCACAGATGTAAACCTTAATGTGATGCATTCCCATTTTAAATTCATTCACCTGCATTAATTCATTATTATCATGGTGTGTAAACTGAATTGGAATTTTTTTTTTCATCAAATGAGGAAAAAAAACATGTATTTTACATTTGGACTGGGGGCAAATTTCTACTATGTAAAAAAAAAGCCTGTGGTATGTCCATTCATTGTATGCATGGATGACTACATTTTCATGACAGCTTGGATGGAGACATGTAGATCCAGAGATAGGCAGACAGACTGATAGTTAGATCTACGGTAATTGTTTTGGAACCAAGAATGATTTCCATGACCCAAAGTCTCTAAATTTACTCAATATTCAAGCTCAACCTTTTTATTATTATTATTTTGACTATAGTTTATAGCTGTTTGTAAAACTTCAGAATTTGACTAAATAGGAACTACATTATTATATTTTAGTTGTAACATAAATATTGGTATGTTTTACCTTTTAAAAATCATAAAAGTTTAGTTGAGCTTGAGTACTGATTAAATTTGGTGACCTCCTTAAGATCGAAGTTGAGTTTGAGTATGGAGTAAATTTGGTGACTTCACTCCCCCATAACATCAAAACTTCCCATTACTAATGTACATGTATACCTCATGCTATTGAATCAAATTTCATGTCACTGAACACTGGAAGAGAGAAAAAAAAACTAATAAAAATTTTCCACAAGTTTACACTTGGATTAATTTTCATATGTGTGGGATTAAATAAAAATAAATATACAATGTACAAACTTCAAATTTTAAACCTCATTTGGTTCCTTTGGGAATGAAAATTCATTGTTATATAATGCTTGAAAAACATTGTACATCTACTGCTATTGTAATGAATTAACATTTTCTTTAGGGTTTTCTGTTTAACAGTCATAACTGCACTAGATAACTTTTCTATATATTTTTTGTATAGTTGTAACACAGATATCATTGTATAGATATTTATGTGATTCACCCCTAAAGACATATTTGGACTAACCTACACCATTGATTTTAAGTAGAGTCCATTGCTTTCCAGGGGAAGATGAGTTAACAGACCTAACAAGTGCAGCTAGGACAAAATGATAGCTCCCTAAAGATTTCCTCCCCTTATTGTGCTGACGGAAATATATAAATAAAAGAATTTTATTATTTTTAATATTGTAAATATCTACTCTTATATCTTTAGGTACCGTACTGCTTAGTAGTAAATGCATTATGCAATTATATGTGAAGAGAAGTGGCAATACATATATTGTCAATTGTCTGATGATACCCCTCTCCCCATGTCTCCCCCCACCACACACACACATACACACACACATAAACACATACACTAACACTTACACACACACACACACACACACACACACACACACACACACACACACACACACACTAATTTACATCAGTTCCAAGAAATCTTGATATACAGCAATTTTGTGCCAAAATGTCTGCAATTTTTTTATTTTTCAAAGCTGTTGGTTCAAAGCACGATGCTCTAACCACTCGGCTCAGATCAGGATATACTAAATCAGAAATTGCACCTGTACATTAAGACTCAATTAATGTAATCTGACATGAAATTTTCACTTCAGAAATTTTGCCTTTCTTTTCGGATTAGTAAATTGTTGATAATATGAAAAACTTTAACTTTCAAAAGGAAAAAGAGACACAAAATGTAATCATGACTTACTTCGGAAATGGTAAAACAATTCTGTGATACTCAGGTACCCATTTCTGTTGCTCGCCTTGCATTGTTCTCTAATTAATTATACCTATAATTACTTGAGTGTATAATAATTAATCCATGTCAAAATTCCAGCATCAAGCATCACATCACCCTGTAAAGTGTGTGACATACATTTCCTGTAACAATGATCACATTTCTGAGATCCCCGACACCTGATTGACAGTTACTCTTCACAAGAATCCATATCATTTAGGCACTAATCCATGTTACATATAAGTAAATCTCTGAGAATAGAATAGATCATGTAGATTCATCTTATATCAATTTATATCCGATATTAATTTGTTGTCAATGTTTATCTATCTCTATTAAAGTTTAACAATGACATACACCCTCCACGATTACTCATATGGTTATAAACACACAATAAATTCGCCGCGAAAGCGAAATAAGTCCTCCCGCATGTAAATATTTATGTAAAAATTACCGGTAGTCCTACAATTTAAATTATACGTGATTAATTATTATCATTACTTTACATCCCGACAAATTCCAGATTTACAGCATGTTTGAAAGTTACAAATGGGATAATCAAATGTGTTTTAAGACAAAAACAATTTATTGCTGAAACTCAAATAAGCAATGTATAACCGACAAAGTATTTATTTTCTGTATTAAGGCTAAAGCACTGTTCTGTCATATTCATCATAGTTTTTCATGTCTGAACAACCTGACTTAGACCATAGCAAAGAAAGAATTATCATTACGCAACCTACCTTTTTATCAATCCGTTTGAAAATAATAACAAATAAGTGTAGCTTACAGCCAACATCGACCCCGCTTCTAAACTAGACTGAGTGATCGTTTACCTGAGCGGAATAAATTCAGTCAACTAGGAACCTTAAAAAAAAATCTTCTAACACATGATATTGGTACAGACATTGCTTTTTAAATCTAGTAGCCCCTTATACAATTTAGTTTGGCTGTTTTTCTGTCAATCATTTCAATTCATGAAGTGGATGATATATATATATCGTTAGGAGAAACAATTGAAACAGATACCATGTTGCATATTCGAGGGAGTGAGATTGTTTGCCTTTGATGCAATTTGTTTTATAAATTAATTTTGCACGCCATGTGCTTTGATAAAGAAAAATGTAAATTTCTCGGAGTAAAAATAAAGATATGATTCAAAACTAAAACTTTCATTGTGTGTTCACTCGCAAATTGGACAAAAAATGACTCGGGTACTTTTGAACTATTGAACAGATTGTCTGTTGTAAAATTTTATAAGAATACAAAATTGCAAGATTTATATTTGAATCTTTTAATTATTTCAACGATTCATATCAATCAAATAGCTTGATCAGTTAATTTAAAAAAAAATCGTTTTAACCATTACATTGTACCTGCATCAGCATGTGGCAATATTTTACATTCTTTCATAAATTCCAAAGCATTTAAGTAAAATATTTTTTTATATATTTAAATCTTAAAGAACGGATTGCATTTTATCATGGTCCCCCGAAGATTATTTAAACAGAATCCACATTATTTGCTGTCATTCCCGATCAAGCAAGAATACATTGCAAAATATCGATACTCATGTAATTGATTATCAGTCATCACTGTCAAAAATAACTCGGTGTGATGTGAACATCGAATGTATAAGACGAAAAAAAAAACAAATGTAAAAAAAATACAAAATTAAAAAGGACCATACAGTATAGTGGAACCACTCTTGAGAGACGACCCTATCTGCAACTGGAATGTGGTCTCACATCACAGCTGGTCTCTCAAAAGAGGTTTTATATAAAGGATTATTTAACTCAGTGGTTTCTTTAATGTGGTCTCATAAGACAGGTGGTTCTTCATGGGGCTCTTCATGGAAGTTCATATCTGTCAAGACAGGTTCCACTGTAGTTGTTCCACATCTGGTGGTACCTAATATCAGATTTCCATAGCAAATAATGTGGTCTAAGACCAACACATGACACATGATGTGATCCCTTAATACAGGTTCCCACTGTTCTGTCAGGGAATTAAATTCTGATTGTAGAAATTACAGTTTAAAGCATAGGCAAAATTTTATGTGTTTTTGTGACGTCTCCATCAAAAGAATTACTTCATTGTTTACTACTTGGGCGGTCTCTCAAAAGAGGTTTTATATGCAAGTCATTATAACAAATAAGAGATACTATACACATGTAAATTTCAGAGCTATACACAAAAATAGGTCTTATAGCGTTTCTATTTTAAAAGTAAATTTGTGAAAATTAAGTCAGGTCCAATCAGTCATACTTGCACACACAAACCGAGATAAGGTCAAATTAAAAACATCATTTGAACAACGATGACTGAGACAAACTGGGTATTCGCAAGCAATGTATCTACAAAAATAAAAAAAATTAGGAATTTTTTATAAAAAACAGAATTTTTATTTAATTGTATACATGGAAAAATGCGCTTTTTTGTAGATATACACCATGAATGAACTGTCATTATAGATGCATTACAATTAGCCCCCCCCCCCCCATTTTTTGCTCCAAAGGTGACAACAAACTTTTCTCGCGTGTGTGCACCCCCCCACTTTAAAAGCCACATCCACAAAACTAACGTTGTATTTTAAGCACAATCACAAAACCACATCCGGTCACAAAACTGTGCATTTTAATTGTTTCTAGCATTTGGTCATTTAAAATTATTTTAAAGAGCGTAAAATATATTTAAGTACTTCAATAGGATGGCATAATATATTTGCATAAATTTCAATATATCCACCCATATACATAAAACATAGCTTAGCCCCCCTTTTTTTTTTGCAAAGATACATTTGAAAACCCCTCCACATCCACGTCAGTGAAACATAGTAGTCGATAGCCATCATCACAACATTTGATTGTGTAAGCACACTCACATGCAACAATTTTGCCCCAATGAATTGAAACATAGGGGGTAAGCACATAAAAAACATGTCAATCTGATTTTTATTAACAAAACTTTAGGGTGTTGCACATCACAAAAAAAAAAACACATCAGACAAAAGTTAGTTGTGATGACACATTTCCAAAAGCCTCATTGTTCTACAAAAGCTTAGGTTTGATCGGCACATTAAAACTTGCGGGACACTCAAAAATATCATAATAGAGTTTTTTACATATGCATTTTTGTTTTGAATGGGAATATCCCAACGATTGCTATTCCTCCAAAACCTTTTATAAAGTATCACAAAACCCAAAAATTGTATGTTTCGTATAAACGAGGGTACAGATTTCCTTGAACTTTTGCTAATACATTAAATTCGTACCACACCAGTTGCAAAAAGTGTTAAAATATTGGGAATGAGAAATACATCTTTTGACACAAAAATACATGTGTGGAGAGAGAGAGAGAGAGAGAGAGGGAGAGAGAGAAAGAGAGAGAAAGAGAGAGATTTTCAGAACTTCGAATTTTTTAAGCGCCGTCACAAATTTGGCTTACAGTTTTTGTTTGAAAATCTGTTTTATAAACCAGATACGTAGATAACTAAACGTAATACGAAGTAGGTAGGATCGACGATATACGTGTAAGGTAGAAAGGTCCCACGTGTCCAACTCTGTGCAGAAATGTGATTACACTTCACGCACGGATTAAATGCAATTATAACAGAACTGTTGAACAAAGTGAAAGTCGGGGGGTTTTTGTTTGGTTTGGGATCAATTAGAAGGTACACGATGATTTGATTCATCCCCGCGATTTGCGAGGAATTTCAACCGCCGCGATGACAAAAAAACACACATTAAAGAAATTAAGTCCTCCAATGTAAATATTTATGTAGTACCGGTACTCCTACAGACGTATGATATTAAGTACATCCCGACATCAGATTTACAGCAATGTTGAACAGACTTAGACCATGAAAGCAAACATCATTCAATTACCTTTTCTTTATCCTGATAATAACTATGTAGCCAGCCAAGCATTTAGACAGTGATCGTTTACCTGAGCGTAAATTTCAGGTAACTAGGAACTGCATAACACGCTGTGCTTTGATAAAGAAATGTAAATTTCTAAAGATCTGATTCATACTTTCATTTGTGTGTCACTAGCAATGTGACACTTTTGAACTTTGAACATGTCTGTTCTATAAGAATGCAAGGAATCAATTTCAAGGTCAATCAATAGCTTGATCAGTTCTTGACCATACATTGTACCTGCATGCATGTTCATTTACATTCTTTAATAAATTAAAGCTTTAAAAATAGCTATATTTTAAACATTATTGGCTTGCATTTTATCATGGTGATTATACTCAAGGGTGGCACATCACAAAACCACATCCACAAAACATTTTGTAGCATGTTAAAACCTTCATAGGGTGGCACATTAAATATATACCCATAAAACATAGGGTGGTACATTAAAACCACATCCACAAAACATCCTGTCATATAAACTGACTTGTTTTTGAGTGTTGTTTTTTTTTTATAAAAATTACTTCAATGTATATATATAAATATTTCTGATATACAGAATATCAATGTAATAAGAAGATACATTTAAAAGTGGAGAGAGTTAAAATTTTTGTAACAAAACAAACAGGTTTCGGTGACATAGTTAAAGATAAGCGTGAAATGACTCATGCCATAAAGAATCTCATTTAAAAGGAATATGATATATAATATGAATTGCATTTAAATTTGCTGAGATATCTTCAACATTTTGATGGAAATATCTTTCTCCTTCATTAACTGTGAAGTATAGCAAAATTTGTTAGATAATTAGAGACGATTTGGTCTATATAAATGGGTATACTTAAACTCTTGATTCTAGACACTCTGTCCGTCAATTTTGATCCACTTTAATGATTAGGCAATGCATTAAGACTGGTTTACTACTGTTCAAGTGGCTTAAGAGACAAATATCTGCATCCTGAAGGTCAAAAGTACCTGACTAATGCCATTTAATGTGACCTATGTCAAAGAAGTCAACTTAAGGTCACTCTGACCCAGTACATAGCTTATAATCAACTTTAGATTGGATTTTTTTTTTCAGACAACAAAACATAGCTAACTTACAGAGGTCAACTAAGCTTAGCTATCTCACATCAGTCAACCTAGCCTAGGTCCTCTACGTCTCACATAGCTTAGTTGACACACATATATAATACTTGTATCCGCCAACAACATTCAACAAAGTCTGTAATACTCTAGTCCCCAACCTGGCTATACTTGCCTCACAAACTAACTAAGCTTAAGAATTGTAAAGCCAACATATCCTAGTTTGTACAGCACAAATCAACATAAATTACATATACAACCTGTCTCACCAGTCAACATAACCTGTCTTTCAACAGTCAACATAACCTATCTTTCAACAGTCAACATAACCTATCTTTCAACAGTCAACATAACCTATCTTTCAACAGTCAACATAACCTATCTTTCAACAGTCAACATAACCTATCTTTCAACAGTAAACATAACTTGTCTCATCAGTCAACATAACCTGTCTCACAACAGTCAACATAACCTGTCTTTCAACAGTCAACATAACCTATCTTTCAACAGTAAACATAACTTGTCTCATCAGTCAACATAACCTTTATCCCAAATTAACATAACCGTTCTCAAACATCAATATGGCCTATCTCACATTAGTCAACAAAACTTGTTTAACAACATTTATTATAACCTGTCTCACAAAAGTCAACATAATCTGTCTCACATCAGTCCGCATAACCTGTCACACAACAGTCAACATAACCTGTCTCACCAGTCAACATAACCTGTCACACAACAGTCAACATAACCTGTCTCACCAGTCAACATAACCTGTCACACAACAGTCAACATAACATGTCTCACAACAGTCAACATAACCTGTTGCACAACAGTCAACATAACCTATCTCACCAGTCAACATAACCTGTCACACAACAGTCAACATAACATGTCTCACAACAGTCAACATAACCTGTCTCACCAGTCAACATAACCTGTCACACAACAGTCAACATAACCTATCTCACCAGTCAACATAACCTGTCACACAAGTCAACATAATCTGTCTCACCAGTCAACATAACCTGTCACACAACAGTCAACATAACATGTCTCACAAAAGTCAACACAACCTGTTTCACCTATCAACATAATCTGTCACACAACAGTCAACATAATCTGTCACACAACAGTCAACATAATCTGTCATACAATAGTCAACATAATATGTCTCACAAAAGTGAACACAATCTGTCTCACAACAGTCAACATAATCTGTCTCACAAAAGTCAATATAATCTGTCTCACAAAAGTCAACACAATATGTCTCACAACAGTCAACATAATCTGTCTCACAAAAGTTAACACAATCTGTCTCACAAAAGTTAACACAATCTGTCTCACAAAATTCAACATAATCTGTCTCACAAAAGTCAACATACATGTAACTTGAACTTGAACTATGTAAACTGTGGTGGCTAATGTATGCATGTTTTACATATCCAACCTTATCACTTTAATTACAGATCATTGTACTTTTAATTGTGAACATTCAGAGTTCAGTTTTATAAACCAGATGATTATAATAATGCTGTTTATAAAACTTTATTTTCAGTGTAAAAATACATACATTAAGTCATAGATGGATAAAAAAACCCAGATAATTATACATATTAAATCATGAAGTTATATACACAGTTTCATGTCATTTTTGAAAAACAGAACACCAGTCACATAGGGATACAGCTTAAAATATATACATGTACATGTAGTGAAAAAATGAAATGTTTGGTATTTTGCTGATAATTTTTTTATGTGAAATCTTACCTAAATTCAAGAAACTGATCCACTTCTTAACATATCACCTGAGACATACATGTCATAAATGTCTGACTGATATCACATAATCAAATTTCAAAGAAATATGTTAATTACAGGTGTAATTGTCTTTCTTCCAGTTGGTGATAAAATAAAACAACAATGGTAAAAAAAATCTAAAGACTTCACACCACCAATTATTGTATACCTCCAGGCCAAATCATGTCACATTGCAAATCAAGTTTCTTTGATTTGATCTACAACAGTTAAAACACTGTAAACTTGACCACAGATATCTGATAACATGTATGACAGTGTGTTGATTAGATCAAAATCTTGATCACTTACTCATCAGCTACATGTTTGTCCATCTCACTGACCATTGAGATCTTATTTGGTCAATAAAGACTTGACCAGTCACATTCACACCATCTAGATTAGATTGTTTTTACTATTTACACCTGATGGACATGGTCATTGTTGTCAGTTAATTTGAAAATTTCTCCCATAACTTGTGGCACTGTTTGTTATTCTGTACAATTTTCACGTTCTGGGCTCAGGATGCCTCAGGTTCTCATAACGATCAGATTTATACACTTGCTTTTGTTAACTCACTAATTGAGCATTGGTGAGAATGTCTGATTTTTAATTTTAATTTGGAACGTGTATAACGTGTGAATAACTGTTTTGTGACAATTTTATTTGAAGTGTTAAACTGTATGTTGTTCATTAGTTGACTGACAGCTAAATTGCCACTAATTATACATAAATAGGAATATAAAATTAGTCTTCTGTTGGCCAGAATATGGTTATAAGCTTTCATATATAATTTAAACAAATATTTTTAGTTTTGAAAAAAAAAATATTTAATGCATTTGAAACATCCGTCCTTTTTCTTCTCCAGTGGCAGGCATATTTGTTAAATCTTTTCAGTAGAAATCATCGTGATTCCGCTACCACAGACAACTTCATAGAACAATCGCAATTTCTTTTTTACCAGTGTACTGCCAAAAACAATAGTTAGATGGCATGCAAATCAAAACATACATTGGATTTATGATATAAACAACTGGCAATTTCAATAAAGATAAGTTATCGATAAATTTTATCTGTAGTTAATCTTAGTATTAATTCTTTCTATCTGTTTTGCTATCTTTCTATCCAATTATTCATCTTTCTATTTATCTTTCTATCATCCATCAATTTGTCTATCTACTATTGTAGTTTGTCTGTCTATATCTATCTATCTATCTGTTTGTCTGTCTGTCTATCTATCTCAGTCTATCTCTATCTGTCTGTCTATCTATCTATCTATCTGTTTGATTGACTATATCTATTTATCTACTTGTCTGTCTGTCTCCATCTGTCTATCACTATCTCTATCTACACATATTTATTTGTGTAAATTGTATTGTATATGGTATGTGTGCACTAAATGTGCACGAACATATGATGTTTATTTTTTGTACACACAAACCAAATTTCAGGAAAATTATCAATTCCAACAATAAATAAAAACCAGAAAACCAATGTTGGATTATACACATATACAGTGAAATCTGTATATAGGGGCCACCCAAGGGACCACAAAATATTGACCTTTATGTGCAGGTGACCCTTATAAACAGGTTCAATTTAGTTGAAGTATGCAATCAAGGGACTTGAAAAAGTGGCCTTTATAGACAGGTAATCCTTATATACAGGTGGCTGCTATAAAAGGTTTTACTGTACATATACAGTGGGTGCCCAAAGGTACATGAATCTGTCAATTTTGATAATTGCAGTTAAATGGTTAATTTGCACTTCTTCAAAAGACATTTTCTCTCAGTTGATTCCTTCTCTTTTGTGTAAACATTATAAATAGGAGAGAAATATACATAGCTTTCTGTTCATTTTGATTTAAAATTTCTGACTTTTTGAACATATGATTTACACATAAGAACATTGAATGTCAAAATATGAAAAGTTACAGACCTAAGGGAGATAACTCTCCCTCACACATGATTCAAATCCATAATGGTGCTGCAGTATCAGATTTAAATTATAAACATGTACTTACATTAATTTATTCACCCCTAAAGACACATTGGGACTGGTCTAAGGGTCTAAGTAACTGATTTACAGAAGAGTCCATTGTCTTTTAGGGGTTCATGAGTTAAAAAGTATAAAAATCAAGATCATGTCAAAAAGATTATTGTTCTCATTTTTTGGGGGAGGGGGTGGGTGGGTAGGGGTGGATTAGATTAAAAGAAAATGCTCCATTAATGCAAGAATATATTACTTTGAGATATCTGGAATTCGAGATAACAGAAATCGTCCATTCAAATTCTTTCTGTCTCTTTATTTGGACAATTAGATAAATCAAGCTATTACTTAATTTTAATTGGATTTAAGTAATTAATAATTACTGTTTCACCTCAGTTGGATGTGTTTGTAAACAGGTAAATATTTACCATGTCCTTGTTTAAAAAAAAAAGAGAAAACATTGAACCGCGAAAGGTAATTTCGAGATATGAAGTGTTTTTTTTATTATACTTATATGGATCTCAAATTTACTTTGACATAAGCAAAATTTCAAGATAAAACCTTTGAGTTATTAGTACCGTATTTTATGGCCTATAAGTCGATATGGGGGATAGGCCGAATGGCCGATTTTTGGCAAAAATCCAGGCTTAAGTATTAGATAGGTCGAAACAGAGGATAGGTCGATGTCGGCAAAGATGGAAACATGAATGGGAGAACACAGAAAATTGCATCGTTTATGTTTAATAACTGGTGCTAACACGATGGTAGCCTATTAAAATAATCAGAGTGATCGGCCTATTTTACGGCACAGTATTAAATAGGAGTGATTAAAAAGCATATAAGTTGCATCATATATTATTTAACATCACTTATATTACTCGTGTGTACTGATTATGTATACAAGCATCGCCATTATGTTACCTGTCAAATCATCATTAAATTCTTTATGCTGTTTACACAAGCGACCTCAATCCTTGTCTTATTCTTAACTTGAAAGATCATTATTTTGTCACTTGATTATGAACACAGTGCATTACGCACACACGAGGTCACATTTAATAGTCCTATTAAGTGTAAATACAAATGGGTGTTTGGAGTAGGCCCCTAGATTATCCCATGGAAAATTTTGAATTACGATGTTAAAATGAGGAATTGCAGATACAAGTTAAATATTTCACTATTTTTTTTAAAGATAAGTCGATGCGGCGAATAGGTCGAGGTCACAACATTGGAGAAAAAAAATATCGACCTATAGGCCGTAAAATACGGTAGTACGTAACCGGAATTTTGACTTTTTGATTTTGACATAACGATCAAGATTCCACTGTATATGGTGGCAGCCATTTTTTTTCGAAGGTGAAGGAGAGAACCCCATTACAATGTAATCGGGAACAGACAACCGGCCTTACCCAAATATTTTTAACCGCCAAACTTTCTCACAAAAACAGCATAGAATCCAGCAGGACTCAAACCTGCACTGACCAGGAGTGAGAGACTTCATAGTTTAAAGTGGCAAAAATAATTTCATGTTTTAAAGTTTAATTGCCAACGTTTGAATATTCATGGCAATGCTAAATTTCTATTTGACTTTAGAATCGGAAAATTTTCTGGCGTTAAATTTTTTATTAAGTTTTATAAATAAAATAAATTTATTGATTTTCATAGTATTGGACTGTAGCTATACATGTACATGTATGTTGAAAGTACACGTACCCTCGTAAAGAGGCCATGAACACAACAAAAGGAAAACAAATTTATTTCATATATTACTTACTCACTTTCTAAGTTGTCATCAAATAGTCCACCAATTAAAGTCAAGAAATCTCTGATACTAAGTTTATCTGTAGCGTGAGTTAAGATATAACTACCAGGAGATGTAAAATCATACATGAGCACTTCTTGTCTATTCAGAAGCTATAGTGATGAAACATACGAGGAAACTTACGTGCAATTTTATATACCTGTTATCATCAAAAGCTTCTTCAGTCAGACACGCAAAACACGGGTATAGTGATATTGTAAACACTAACAAAGAGAACTATTTATATTGTTAATTCTTGACCAACTGGAAATGTTAACAAACCAAATAAACATTTTGTGTGATTATAATACTGTCGTGTTTACTTGGGAGAATTAATTATTTATGTCAAGTTTACATATAATGGGACATCATAAGGATATCATATACAACAAGTCATCTAATACAAACAAATATAACGACTGGTTATAATTCTCTCGTGAACTCATTCAGTCTCCTTACGATGTAAAATGATTGGGTTGCCGGTTAATTCACTGAAACGTTTTTGCAGTAGAACCTAATTTTGGGTATCAGGGGAGACTACCAGTGGATTTAAGTAAAACAAATGCATGTATATAGCGATAATATGAAGTGCACTGGGCCTTCAGTGACTCTAGTTAACTGACCTATCGAAAAATGCCCGACACGGCACCTTTTGGCAAACTTTTCCATTATGACATCAAAATTAATATAAATGGCCTTTCAAACACTTGTGTGATTATGACATCACAATTGAATGATGTCAAAAAAGCACATGGACAGCCATATGTGTCAGTGACTTGATGATAGGTCAATTGTTTGATTACAGCGAGAATATGACATTTCTGATGTGTTTATTAGTGACCCTGAACTTTGCAATCAGACAACATAATAATTACTTAGACATTATTTGCATTTTGACCAATGGAAACTGATATAAACAAGTACCAAATTCTGGTCCCTTTTAGAAGTCGTACAAATATTAATACCTGTCCATGAATTTATTTTTAAACAGCTTTAGATATGGAGATACATCCGACCATGTTTGGTTGAAACTGGCCAGTTGGTTCTTGAGAAGTCAAATGTTTTTAAACTACATTTTCCCATCCGTTTTTTGATTTTATCTTATTTACTTTTAAAAAGAAGTCTTGATCTGCTTTGCTGTTAATTCCGTAATTTTGACTCAGAGAGTATTCAAACTCCTGGCCACTAATGCTTGCTTTGGCTTGATTTAATGAGCGGCGTGGCTACTTAAAGCCCTTGTCACTCCTCCCTGTGAGGCAAGGAGATTTTTAGCGTGTGTTTATGTCCTTGCTTGAGTGGTTTGTATATGACTTTGTAAGTGGCACTACACTTGTACAATCTGACGAAGGCAATCAAACTGCACATCCTAGACCATTTACCCTCTATATAGACATAGAAATGTGGGGACAGGACAGGAGGAGAGGAGATAGCAACTCTGAAAATCTGGCAATGCAGGGGATCGAACCAAGGACCTTCATGTTGAAGGTCAGCTGATCTGGTTATCTGGTTTTCTACCAATTACTAAGTTACTTTGTCCACTCACAACCTCTAACGCATTAAATAGCTCTGAGCGACATTTTTATTTGTATATTTTATGTATATACAGTAAAACTTGTATATAACAACCTTCTTAGGGACACAAGAAAACTGGTCTTTATAGGGAGTTGGTCTTTATATAAAGGTTGATTTGTACATAAATGATTCTATTGGGGAAAGGAAAAAGGTCTTTGTGACCAAGTGGTCTTTATACACAGGTGGTTGCTAAAGCAGGTTATACTGTATATGTAAAATGTATATATTTATACACTGTACTAGTTTTCAGTAAAATTGTAATGCAGAAAAAATACTACTGAAATTGAATTAAGTTCTAAATAACTGTAAGAAATAAAGTTCTAAATAACTGTAAGAGATAAAGTTCTAAATAACTGTAAGAGATAAAGTACTAAATAACTGTAAGAGATAAAGTTCTAAATAACTGTGAGAAATAGAGTTCTAAATAAATGTCAGAAATAAAATTCTAAATAAATGTAAGAGATAAAGTTCTAAATAACTGTAAGAGATAAAGTTCTAAATAACTGTAAGAGATAAAGTTCTAAATAACTGTAAGAGATAAAGTTCTAAATAACTGTAAGTTTCTAAATAACTGTGAGAAATGTAAATAAATGTCAGAGAAATAAAGTACTATAAAGTAACTGTAAGAGAGTTCTAAATAAAGTTTCTAAATAACTGTGAGATAAAGAAATAGAAGAGATAAAGTTCTAAATAAATGTAAGAGATAAAGTTCTAAATAAGTTCTAAATAAATGTAAGAAATAAAGTTCTAAATAACTGTAAGAGATAAAGTTCTAAATAACTGTAACAAATAGAGTTCTACATAAATGTAAGAAATAAAGTTCTAAATAAATGTAAGAGATTGAAAAAAATGTTTCTAAATTAAAACTAAGAGAATAAAGTTCTAATAAGTTCTAAATAAATGTAAGAAAGTATAAAGTTCTAAATAACTGTACATGAGATTAACTCAAACATTCTAAATAACTGTAAGAAATTGAAGTTACAAATAAGTTTTTCAGGGGTAATGATAACTGTAACAACATAGATTTGTTCTATTTGTTTTTTCTTAATTATGTAAGAAATAGAAGTTACCCTCTATATAAATAGAATGTAAGGAAAAATTCTGAAAATCTGAAAAAAAGGACCTTCATGTGAAGAGCTGATCTGGTTATCTGGTTTTTCTTTACTAAGCAGCGCATTAAATAGCTAATTTTTATATTTGTATATTTTATGATACAAGTAAAACAAACACAGCAAACTTCTGTGAACTTGATGTAAAAATGTATCCCAAGTTTAGATTAAAGGGGAACAACTCTTACTACAGTATTCCACTGTAAGTTTTTCAGTAAAATTGTAATGCAGAAAAAATACACAAATTGAATTAAGTTCAAATGATGTAAGATTAAAGTTCTCATTAAAGTTCATTCAACCTAAATAACTAAAGACTAAATAACTGCAAATTGGAGAAATGGTTCTAAATAAATGTCATAAAATTCTAAATAAATACAGATAAAGTTCCAAGAGATAAAGTTTTAACTGTAGGGATAAAGTTCTAAATGAGTTTCTAAATACTGTACAGATACAAATAACTGTAAGAGATAAAGTAGAGGTTCTAAATTTGAATTTGTTTAAATTTGTTTTTTGTAAGAGATAAAGTTCTTGTTATTATAAAGTTTTAAATGTATTATTATTATTCTTTGGTTGGGTAAGGGGGGGGGGAGTTCTACATAAATGTAAGGTTGTAAATGTATCATGGAAAAAAATTGAATTCTCTTTACAGCAGCATTAAAACTAAATTTCAAAACAATCAAACAGCAAAAAAAAAAATGTATCAACTTTAGATTACAATACTACAGTTTCCAGTCATCTTACCCACATGAGGAACAATGGAACTCTCCTTAAAATCAATGACAGAAGAGTCCAGATGTATGAGTTAAACCAATACATGTGTAGAGGGATTTGAATTTGTTTATTTGTTTTTTCCAGTGGGTTGTTGCAATGGGTTACCCTCTATATAGACATAGAAATGTGGGGATGGATGGGTTAAATAGATCCATGTAGGAAGTGATTCTTTGATTTCATCTCAGCATATGAGGTAACATTACTTAAAATTATTTAAGGAACATATTAGTATGTTGTAGAATATGCAATATATGGTAGTTATAATTTATATCCAATCAGATTTTGTTTTCACTCATATGGTAATATATCACTCGCTATATTGAAAGTTATTACACATGCATATCATTATGATTTTGTAATCATTACCATGGTAATCAGAAAAAGATGCATTATATATTCGTTAGTTTAACTCAATCACCCCTATAACACATTTGGACTGGTCTAAGTTATTGATGTACAGCAGAGTTCATTTTTTTCCAGGGGTTGATGAGTTAACAAGATACTGAAAACTGGGCAATATATCATAATTGTGCAAGTCAAGAATAATGTAAAATACAAACCAATTAGAATAATAACAAAAAATATATATCAAAACATATAAAGAAAATAAAAAATAAATAAAAACCAGAAATTTTTTACAAAGCAAATTTTGAAACTGGAGATTATTGTGTATTGGTAGGGGACCTGAGTAGCTGTCTATGGTATGATTTTATCTAGCCTATAAAGAACACAATTTTGTGAATTTTTTTTTTTTTTTTTTATAATTCATCAGATGTTATACATTATTCTCAAACAGAAGGAAAATAAATATTTAAATATTGTTGTGGTACATACTAAAATATTAAATCAAACCATAGCCGCCTACTGGTCCTACATGTAGTTGGACACTGGTCCCTGACCAGTGGCATTATTGTTACCATGTTTTGACAAAACTTTTGTTTGTTTGTGTTTTGTTTAACACCATACTAACAATTTTTCAGTTACATGTAGGCCACAAGACTTTAATACTGGAAGAAAGAACTTGGTAACAATGTACCCAAGAAGAGCTGACCACCTAAGCTAGCTGCCTTCCCTGGCAAATAATTTTCTCACAAAATCAGATTTGGTTCCAGTAGGGCTCGAACCCACACCGACTGAAAGGTAAGAGACTTCATGATTTAAAGTGCGATACTCTAACTATTTGGCAATGGAGGTCCCCTTTTAAAAAAAACAAAAAAACAAAAAAACGTAATTAATCCAAATTTCCTGCACTTTTTGAACTCCTCTTCTAAACTAACACATCTTATTGATGACAATATGATAAAAATGTTTCTTTTCAATTCCTGCACTACCAAAACGAATACATTTGCTCATCGTTATCTTCTCTCTATAACCTTAAAACTTGATACAGTGAATCACTCACCTGCTATATCATCCTCTGAAATTTGAGTACAACATAAAAAAAGAATGTTTTTTAAGTTAAAAGCACTGACAAAATCGTAACAATTAAACTTCCTTTGGAAAAAGTAAACCGTATCAGTTATCTATTTTATTCCGTAAAGTAAAAAAAAAAAAACGACAATTTGACACGCATTAGTATTCTGAGTTCCATTGCCGAGATTGTATTTGTGTTGTACGAAAGATAAAATACCCTGATTAAATCGGCAGATTTAAAGTAGCTTACTTTTCATGTTTGGTTCACATACAACAAAAGTCATAAAGATCAAATTTTTGAAGTCAATAAAATGGTAGTGGTAAAATGAAATAAAATTCTGACTTGATATATTTTCATGTACAGTGAAACTTGTATATAACAACCTCATTAGGGACACAAGAAAACCGGCATATATAGGGAGGTGGTCTTTATATAGAGGTTGATTTGTACACATATGGCACTATTGGGGACAGCAAAAAATGATCTTTGTGACCAAGTGGTCTTTATACACAGGTGGTCGCTAAAGCAGGTTTTAATGTAATATGATTTTAAGTGATTGAATTTGAATTTTGAATAGCCATACTCAACAATTTTTCAGTCATACTGTGGCGGCCAGGTTTTATTAGTACATGTAGTTACAAATTGTACCCGGAGAGAGATAATTTGCTTTCTGTAAGTTAACTGGCACTAAACTTTCTCACAAAAATCGATCATCTTAGGTTCTAGCAGGGCTTGAACCTGTGCTGACCAGAAGTGAGAGACTTCATGGTTCAAAGTGCTTGGCCACAGCAGCCCCTTAAATGACTGAAAAAAAGTAATAAATTAAAACATTCATCAAACTACAGTAGAATCTGGTTATCTTTAAACTCATAGGGCCTCCCTTATTACTTCAAGATATCTGGAATCTATAATTGATATATTATTATATCTATAAAAATCAAGACCAGGCCTTCAACTTTGACATATCCGGAATTTCGACTCAACCGATTTTGAAATATCGAGATTAATATTTGGAATTAATCCAGTTTGAAAAAGAAAAACCAAGAGACATAACTCCGACAGTCCATCTTTGAAATGTGAAAAGTATCCACCAAATACATTTTGCTACACCTAACTACCGATAGGTATATATGCTAGCTTTTCATAATATATGGGCCCAGGACACATACCTCTGACCTTTGAACTTCTACTTCCCTCTTCCTCTGTGCATGTGTAAATGCTAAAGTCAACCTGTCATGCATGTCTCATTAATCAAAATTGAAATAAATCATGAAGAACAGTATAAATACTATGTATTTTGTTCTAAAACATGCTGGCTAAAACAAATGGCTAGAGCAAATAAATCAACCCTATTTGTTATTACCTTGCAGCTGTACGTGTACATGTAAAAAGGCGATAAAAAGTATATATAGGGCAATCAAAAAACAATATTGACTCGTCAATTGAACAGGTGTGCACGGACATATTTGTTTGCACACATCATTCATGATTCTATTTATCATTTGTATGTATAGGGTCCTTTAGGTTCTCCGTGGTCGAGTGGTAACAGAGCATCACGGTTTAAATCATTAAGTCTCTCACTTTTATGTTTGCCAGTTTACATGCGGGAGGCCGGTGGTTTCTTCCCGAGTACATTGTAACTGGGTTCTCTCCTCCATCATAAAAAACTGGCCGCCACCATAGAACTGAAAAACTGTTGAGTGTGGCATAAAAAAAAACAAAAAAGAAAATTAAAAAAAAACAAAAAACTCTAACATGTGCAGACTATATATATATATGTTCTTCTGAATTGAATCCACGGGACTTCTACCTATGGGTCCCTTACGTATCCCTGTAACTCATGTACATCTTAAGATTTTTTTTATCTTAGCAATGTAGAACAATGTAATTTGCACCTAGACATTTTAAGAGTTATTCTATGTAATTCTTTTATTAATGCCAATTTTAGAATTATGATATTAGTACCAGGTTTCTATAGTAACAGATTAGACATCTACATCTAAGTTTTAGTTGTGTATTAGGTACTTGTAGATTCGTCATCCATTTTACAATTACTGTATTTAGTCTAAATATCTGTATAGTTATCAGAGTTTTTGAAATCCATCGGTCTTACCAGAAAAACTGGTAAATTTTACAAAAGTTCGGTGAAATCTATCTGATAACTGGTCTAAATGACGAGTAATATTTCATTTCTTTTCAATTTGTATGTATAAACACCAGTAAAAATTTTCTTTGACCAGTAAAATTCCTTTATTCACTGGTCCAGCTGACCAGTAATTTTTTTTTTCCATTTCAAAATATCTGAGTTATACAGTGAAACCTGGCTTAAGGACCACTGCATATATATATATATATACATACATTTTATAAATTAAATTATCAACAATATTTTTATACTGATATTTATAATTTCTAAACTGTGCCTCTGAGTGTGTGTCTCTGTGCCTCTTAGTGTGTGTGCATTTATGTGTGTGCCTCTGAGTGTATGTGCATTTATGTGTGTGTCTGTGTGTTCATGCCTCTGAAATATCAAAGTAAAACATTCCTGTTGATCACCAGGAATATGAACAATTATCCCAGCTGAAGAAAACAGGAATTTGTTAAAATTTATGTGTCTGCTCCTCATCAGCAGAAATGTGTAAAATCCTGTTGGATTCCTGCTCTATTCCTACCTTAGTACGGTTGGATTCCTGCTAAACATTTCATACAGGTGTGCATGTATGTAATTGTGTGTCTTTGATAGCAAACACTTTAAGTTTCTCTGTGTTTTCAGTACATGTATGTACAAAAAATATTCAAATTCTTTTTCTTGTTTTTCTTCAGAATAATACCTAATAAATGACTCAAATATTATCTAAATAAACCTGTATGATTTATCAAATCAAATATGATGGATGTACCCTAATATTGTTAACAATAACTCTCAATTTCTATGTAATTTAACCATATCCATCAAAATTTCCCCTCAACTACAGTGTAGAAAAAAATGGCCTAGCTTAACATCGTCAAAATAGAACAGTTTTATGGAGTGATGGCTATAAATGTATGTTTTTATGATGGTTAGACACAAAGTACAAATTAACAGAACTCGAATGATTTATGGTGAAAATAAAACTTGTGAACAATTATCCCGGAGACCACTTCTTATTATTTTGACTATATATATCTTTTATATGAGTGTGGAATTTTGTTTGTTTTTTTGTTTGTTTGATTTTGTTTTCAGGACATCAGATGGGAGGAAACTACAGACATAAATGCCACAAATAAGGCCCAGATAACAACAAGAGATCCCAGAGGGATCTTGGTGCCCACAATGGAATGTTCTATGTCTGATCTATGACAGACTGTTCTTTTCTCTTATTTTGTGTCTCAACAGTGAATTTGAACTTAAATCCATATTTCTGAATGAGATATATTTTTCACAACATTACTGCAAAACTGAACTTGAACTGAACATATTACATTTTAAAAAAGAATGGAATTCAACATAGCCGACAGGTGTCCATCTTGGATTTTGATCTCTCTGAAAATGTAATATGCACATCTTGACTTCAGGGGGAACCTCTATAATCAATTTCGAAAAGATTCCTTCAGTACATTCTGAGAAATACGTACTTCCATTGTCAAAATCCAAGATGGCCACCTGTCAGCCATGTTGGAATCCAATCTATCTGAAAATGTCATATGCACAACTAAACCTCACGGGGAACCTTCAAGTCAAATTTCAAGTAGATCCCTTTAGTACTTTCTAAGAAAATAGCAGTAACAAACGTCCTTTGGTAAAAATCCCAGATGGCCCCCTGTTGGCCATGTTGGATTCCAATCACTCTAAAAATGTAATATGCACAACTAGACCTCAAGGGGAACCTTCTATGATCTTTCATTTTATTTTTGCATTGTTTTTGCAAACATCTAGTCCCTAGAGTCCCTAATAATTTTGTTATTTAACGCTACTTATAAACATTTTGTTAATTTGATCTTTTATGAGTCAAATTTCTCGACGTTTCAAATAAATTTTTGGGCTCATTTCTATAAAAAAAAATAATGAAAATTCCTGCATATAATTCGAAATCAAAATTTACATGTTTATGAAATTGCCCCATGAATTCTTCTCCTTCACATAAACACTGCAATGTTTTAATTTCACGAAAATTAGGTTAAATTTTGCACTTATTATTAATCATAATGACTGTATATGTCTTAAATGGTTTCGAGGCAGTAATATACACCTTATAGAAACTCTGAAACTAAAACTGTTTAATTCTTGATTACCATCCACGAGTCGAAGTCCTGATGTTTCGAACTTTTTTAGGTGGTCCCTTGAACTTCGACTCATAGAGGTTCTACTGTATATATAATATATACCTGGAAATATTTATCCTATTTATTTTTCGACATTTATGCCCTTAGATGAGAGGGTGAATCTAAAATGAAAGCAAATTTTTTCAGCCAAACAACTGAGGCATGGACATGCTGGTACATATATATACCATACAATAAAGATGGGGGGATATGTTTTCTGTGATAATAACTTGAGGTGAAAATTTCCTGGTACATGTATATAGTATTTATATATATATATATATATATATATATATATATATATATATATATATATATATATATATATATATAAAAGGCTGGATGTACATGTACCATGAGCTCTAATGCTACTTTGCTACTTGCTTTTCTTTGGACTTACTTTAACTCATCAACCCTTGAAACAATGGACTCTTCTATACTGTTGGTTTGTTTATTGTTGTTTAACGTCATATGGTGATGTCAACAAATGCCTGCGAAGGGCTTCTGATTTTGGCCTATGCCATATGCCACTTATGGCCATTGAGCAGTAAGGGTTCTTTAACGTGCCGACACCTACTGTGACACAGGACCTCGGTTTTTACTGTCTCATCTGAAGGACAGAAAGCCAACCTGCTGCCAGCTGGAATAGAATTCATGACCTCACAATCAAGAGTACAGTGCGCTACCGACTGAGTCAGGCTAGCTCGACTCTTCTATAAATCAATGACTAAAACCAGTTCAAATGTGTCTTTGGATGATTTAACATTGTATAAGTCATGATCCTGCAACTTACCACTACTCTATGAAACGAAAGTAAGTATACATGTAGTTGATACATCAAATATACATCAGCAAGGAAAATGTCAAATTAATTGCAAGAATTTTCTCTTTAGATACAAAAGTCTACAGGTATTTAAATGTTGTTTATTTGGTGAACTTGTAATAAAAGCCAAATAAAAAATTTTCATGTTTCTTTAATTTCGTCATCGCCCATGTGGGTAGGAATTCTAAACATTGTGGTATGAAACATAAAATGTTAATATGACCTGCATCCCTAGATCAGTCTAAAACACTCCGATAAAAATATGCCATGTCACCTGTGAGTTAGTGAAAAATAACGCACATGTTTATACACTTAAAGTGTTTTGATGACCATGACAGTTTTAAAATGGGGATATAAATGCTGTATCTAGATAGAGAATTAAATGCCAATATTCTCTGTTCATTGTAACTCCCGTTTGGCATGCTTTACCTGTTGATGATGAGCCAGCCTGATTCAGTCAGTGGCGCGCTCAAATCTTGATCGTAATTTCGAGTCCATCTGGTGGCAGGTTTGTTTCCTGTCCTTCATACTGCGAGAGTAAAAACCAAGGTTCCGTGTTACAGTAGGTGTTGGCACGTTAAAGAACTCTCACAGCTCAATGGCCATAAGTGCCGAGCATAGGCCAAAATTTGAAGCCCTTCACAGGGATTTGGTGACATCTCCACATGAATGAAAAATTCTCCAATGGAACGTTTAAACAACAATAAACAAACAAACAAACCTGTATATGATAAAATTAGCCATGAGAAATTCAAAATTTCTATTCAAGTTTTATATTCAGTAAAGTATTTCAGATGTGTATATTGTAAAATGATCAATTGAGTTTGAACCTACATATAAAAGAGACCAAAAGGACTTACATGTAAATTGTACCTATAACTCATCAACCCTTGAAAAACAATGGACTCTTCTGTAAAACAGTGACTTAGACCAATCCAAATGTGTCTTTTGGGTTGAATGGGTTAACTTAAAGAACAAGATACATTTGTGTGCCTTCATACAGGGATAAAGACTGTGATTATATAATCAGTCACAGGCAATATTTAAACATATCTTGGTTATGAGAGCATGGGCTGACCTTAATACAGTAGAACCTTGCCTACAGACCAGCTCACATTTCAGATCATAAATTTCCACTCTCTTGATAAATAATCAAATAAATGCAGAATCTCACTTAAAAAACCACCTTGCTTATGAGATCACCTCACTAATCAGACCACTTGTAGTAAATCCGAGTAAGATAGGTGGTCTCAATAGCAAGGTTTCACTATACACACAGGCAAATTTTGTTCATGTGAATTTCACCTGAAATTGACCTGATTTTTATGTGAAAAATTCACAGGCAAAACAAAAAAAAATTCAGAAAATATTTAGAAATTAAAGAATTTTCATGCCTGTGTATATCTCTTTTATACTGTATATCAATCTAAGTAGTATGGAAGGAAGTAAAAAAAACAACAACAAAAACACTGCTAATGTCCCTTTAATAAAAGAAAGTAAAACAAAAAACAAAAATTCCAATATCTGAGTATTTGTGTTCATATTGCAAAAAGTGAGAAAAAAAAATTTGTGTGGGTCACTGGGTGATATTTGATTTAATATTGAATTATATGGAACATGAAGTTTTCACCTTTATTTGCTGTTCTGGAATATACACAAATGTATGGTCATAACCAAAATGTCAAAAATTGGAACATTTTATACCATGAAATATCTGAAACTAGAATTTTCTCATGGACAATTTTTTGCCTATACATACATGAGCATAAATCATACTATGGCCTCAGGCAATTACGCTGATGTGGAAAATAAATAAATAAAATTCGTAAACAAGATCAGAAAGGGATATAGTTATCCAATATTAATAAATGTGGAGATTCAACTGAGTCATCTAAGGTCATGTCATCTACGATGAAATGACGAGGTCAACTGGAAATACATTTAATCATCAACACAATAAATGCAAATATAAACAACTTTAAATGAATAAAATCTTAACGCTTAAATCATCTTGAATACAAATACATTCCATCAGCCCTGAAATAAAACATTATAGAATTCAAAACAAAACTGAACTTTATGTTTGTGGCACTAAGTCAGCCGTGTCATTTAATTTTCATTACTCTCTCTCTCAACTTTCTCTCTCTGTCTTGGTGAGACTCCTCCACTCTCTGTTTACTTGTATCTTTCTGTCTCTATCTCAGAAGCTTACTCTCTCTCTCTCCCTCTCTTGTTTTGCTGAGACTCCACTTTGTTTACCTCTCTCTCTCTCTCTCTCAGAAGCTTACTCTTTTTATCAGTCTCTCTCTCTCTCTTGCTGAGACTCCTCCACTCTGTTTACCTCTCTCTCTCTCTCTCTCTCTCTCTCTCTCTCTCTCAGAACCTTGCTTTCTGTCAGACTCTCTCTCTCCCTTTCTTTTCCTCTCTGTCTCTCTCCTCTGTTTTTATATCTCTGTCTCTCTATGACTAAGTATCTCTCTGTTGCCTTTCTCTGACTTTTTTCTCTGCTTCAGTCTCTCTCTGCCACCTTTCTGTCTCTGCTCCTTTCCTCTCTGCCTCAGTCTCTACCTAACTCTCTCTGTATCAAAATAGCATAATTCCTAATTTAAATACAAAACTGTGTACACATATTACATAATCAAATACATTTACTAACCTCACCTTCCCTGATTCTTTTTAGAAATCTTGTTAGATTGGTCTTTACTATTTAGCTACATTATGAGGTCTTGGTTGTTACACAATTCTCATAATTAAACAAAGATAAAAAACAAACATCTGATGTCTACAAGTCTTATTTGTTTATATCAGTAAATAAACATAACATAAAGGCTTACTTGTATCAAAATATTTAAACACTTGCCATAATTGATGGTATGCTAGTTTTATCAACTGTTAAGATTTTAAACTTCAAAGTATCAACATTAAACATGATCTAAATTTTCTCACCGTATGGTGTTCTCATTGTGACTTTTGCCACAAAACATGTCAAATTTGATTTAAAAGAAACTAAAAGATTTGGAGATATATGCTGGTAACATCTATACTAATATATTTAAATCGCAGTTACATGATCATAGAAGCATAAAACGATTAAGTCGTCAAAGTCGCGTGAATTGATCTGTCGGGTAAATAATAAAAGCTGAATTATTTAATTTGCGTCTAACTCAAAATATCCTAATAATAGAATATTTCAAGTATTCATTATGATGTCCTTGAAAATATCCAAATCATGAATCACAAATGACTAAAATATATTTACTGGTATGAATAGTATAAAATCTGTTTGAAAATGCAATGCAGACTTGATTTGAATCCAAGTGGCTTACATGTCTACATGTAGTCCTACTTCATGGTTTTTGGTTACAAGAATTCTAAACTTAAGTGAGAGATCTTAAGCTTCATTTTTGGTCTTGAATAGACCTCAGACTACTTCATAATATTGGTATTTCTACATGAGATACCAGCTTCAGACTTCTACCAGAAGCTTTTTCATGAGTCCCTCTCATGAGACTTCATGAGACACTTGGCATGAGACATCTTCAGGAAATGCCATCATACTTCTTCATTAGATGACATGAAACTTCATCATGAAACACTATCATGGAACTTCTTCATGAAATACCATCATGAGAAATCTACATGAGACACCATCATGAGATTTATTAATGAGACCATCATGAGACTTCTACATGAGACATCATCATGAGACTTTGACATGAGACACCATCATGAGATTTATTCATGAGAGGTCTACATTAAATACTATTATGAGATTGTAACATGAGACACCATCATGAGATTTATTCATGAGACACTATCATGATACTTCTACATGATACACTATCAAGAGACTTCTACATGAGACACTAACATGAAATTTCTACATGAGACACTAACATGAGACATTTACATGAGACACTATTATGAGATATATTTAACATGAAACAGTATCATGAGAAATCTATGAGACACCATCATGAAACCTCTACATGAAACACTAACATGATATATCTAAATGAGACACTATAATGAGACTTCTACATGAGACTAACATGAGACACCATCATGAGACTTCTACATGAGATACCATCATGAGATTTCTTCATGAGATGCCATCATGAGACTTATACACAAGACACCATCATGAGACTTCTACATGAAATTTCTTCATGAGACCTCATCTTAAGACTTCTTTATGAAATATGTCATGAGATATTATCATACAACATTACATAAGACTTCTTCATGAGACATCATCATGAGACTCTTTCATGACACTTACTTATGAGACATAAGGTTTCTTCATGAAAAGCCAGCATGAGACATATATCGCTACATGAGGCAAGATATAAAACAGCAAATAAACAAAACCAAAAAAAAAACCCATAAAAAATGAAGGAATGTAAGTCAAATCAATATACACGTTTGTATCACTTTGTAATATTGTTAAAATTCCATAAACATTTTCATTTTTATGTACGAGTTCCAATTTACATATACCGGTACATATACAATGTATTACAGGGGCATTAGCTGTGTTTTCTCCCCAGAATTTCTTTTTTATTTTACTACATGTACTTAGATTTGATATACAATAACAAAAAGGAAATATACACAGGCATAAAAATTCTCGAATTCCTATATACATCTTATGAATTTGCCTTTACTATTTGTTTATGCATATGACACTGGACCTGACTTTATATTCACAAAATATTTAGGAATATAAGATTTTTTTATGCCTGTGTAGGTCTAAAAGTCTTATTTGTTAACTGTACATCAAATTTCAAGGGTTGATTGATAATATTTGAGTCTTGTATTGAAGGAGTTAAGCAGGGTTGCCTATTTTCGGCCTACTATTCTCCAACTATTTATGGCTTTGTAACCAACGAATGGTGTCATTTTTTGTGTGGAAAAGGTAACACTCTAAAGTAAACAGGGCAGGAACTTTAGCAAAATGGACAAAATTGCTGAGAGAGTAGTTATTCAATATTTCTTCAAGAAAGGTCTAACAACTAAGGTTATTCATGCTGACATGTTACTGCTACTGTTACTACCCCCCCCCCCCAATCCTGGAAGGCCTGTCACTGTGGTAACTCCTTAAATGGTAACTAAGTCCATGATATTGTTATGGGTGACAGACCAGTTACAGAGAGATATATAGCCAGTACTGTAGGAGTTTCTCAGGAAAGAGTTTATTCCATTCTTATGGACGATCTTGAGATAAGATAGCTCTTAACACGTTGGGAACCAAGATTGCTGACAATTGATCAGAAGCACACAAGATGGAGCATGTTGCGGGCTAATCTGAACCTTTCAGGGGCAGACCCTGCCTGCTTTTTGCTGCGGTTTGTGACTATGGATGAAACATGAGTCTTTCATTTCACCCCAGAATTCAACAATAATCTAAAGAATGGAAACACCTTGGCTGACTGCTGCTAAAGAAGGCCAAGAGTGTTCCGTCAGCTGGGAAGAATATGGCATCAGATTTCTAAAATGTTGATGGTATTCTTATGTTTGATTATCTCCAAAAGCAACAAACAATTAATGGAACATACATTTGTATTATGCATCATTTCATTGGCAGTTAAGAGAAAAATTTAAGATCAAGCGCCCTGCGACGCTCAGTAAAGGTGTCTTGTTTCATCAGGATAATGCCCCTGCTAACAAGTCTGTCATTGGTCAACATTAATGATTGTGGCTTTCAATTGATTAACCATCCCCCTTAACATCTGACATCGCTCTAACAGACTTCCATCTATTCCCAAAATTGAAAAAGGCCATTTGCGATACCCATTTCCAGACAGATGATGACATCATACATGCAGTGGAGGACTTTCTGGACAGTCAAGAAACTTCTTTAAAAGTGGCATCGAGGCTCTTTAACATCGCTGGCAAAAGTGTAAAGACACTGAAGGAGATTATGTTGAAAGATAATGCAATACGTCTCCCAAAAGACAGAGGCCAGTTTTACGAAAGGTCCAACATGTAAGTCCTAAATCCTAAGATTTAGTCTTAAATGTCATGGGACTGACCAATCAGCAATGCATTGCCATGGTAGTTAGGACTAAAAGTTAGGATTTAGGACTTAGGACCATTCGTAAAACTGACCCCAGATCTTTACATATGAGGCTTAACACTTAATTGACTTATCACCCAACCCTTGTAAATAGTAAAAATGAAATACAGTAAAACTTGTATATAACAACCTCCTTAGGGACACAAGAAAACCGGTCTTTAAAGGGAGGTGGTCTTTATATAGAGGTTGATTTGTATACAAATGGTACCATTGGGGACAGCAAAACATGGTCTTTGTGACCAGGTGGTCTTTATAGACAGGTGGTTGCTAAAGCAGGTTTTACTGTAACTGTTTTTGGAAAACACAGCTATTAATGCCCCTTTAACTAAATGGCGATCTTGATAGTCAATTAATTCATTCCTGACCTCAGTGTATGAATTATGTAGATATAAATCTTATCATATACTTTTGATCCTTACCAAAACTGACAGCTAATTGTGGTGAACTTTTGTCCAGTGCCTTTTATCTTTGTTGATGGTATTTCATTTATTTTAACATGTGCATGCATATCTTATGCAAATTATATGTAAATTTAAATCTTACATAATGTCTACAGTGTATTCAGATGCAGACCATTAAAATCAAATTCAGAATATATCTAAATGAATTCAGAATAAACATTTACAACAAATTAGAATTTGATTGACCTTACCTAGAGACCACCTCAGTTAGGAGACCACCTCGCATTTCAGTCTCTTGATAAATATCTACAGTGTACATGTAATAGGATGAGAATCTCATTAAGAGACAACCTCATCAATAAGACCACTTTGAGTCAGTCAGTTAGGGGTCTTAATAGTGATGTTCCACTGTATAAATATTTCTGCTGGAGACCACCTCACAAACCAGACCACTTTGAGTCAGTCAGTTAGGAGGTCTTAATTGTGAGGTTCCACTGTATATATACTTATGATAGAGACCACCTCACAAACCAGACCACTTTGAGTCAGTCAGTTAGGGGGTCTTAATTGTGAGGTTCCACTGTATATATATATTTTTGCTGGAGACCACCTCACAAACCAGACCACTTTGATTCAGTCAGTTAGGAGGTCTTAATAATGAGGTTCTACTGTATATATTTCTGCTGTAGACCACCTCACAAAGCAGACCACTTTGATTCAGTCAGTTAGGAGGTCTCAATAGTGAGGTTCTGCTGTATATATATTTCTGCTGGAGACCACCTCACAAAGCAGACCACTTTGAGTCAGTCAGTCAGGAAGGTCTTAATAGCAAGGTTCCACTGTATATCTGATAGAACTAGGACAATTTTCAATCTTCCATACAAATATTTATGTCTACATGATAAATAACTGTAGGGATCTGGAATTTTTGTGGAGGTTAAATTACCATAACAGTCAATCACAGTTTAATCTAACAGAGCACATGTAACAGGAGAGAGAGAAAATCAAAGTTGTAAATGATGTGTGGAAGTCATATCACTTTTCCCAATGTTCCTTAGGGGCCTAAAACTCAAAGGTTTTTAATGGCGGGGAGAACCTGGTTACAATGTACCCGAGAAGAGACCATTGACCTTCCACAAGTAAACTGGTAAACTTTCTCACATACATGTATTCCGGTCCTAGCTGGACTCAAACCTGTGCTGATCAGAGGGGAGAGACCTCATGGTTTAAAGCGCAGTGGTCTAATTTGTGGCATGTAACCAATAGCTATCTAGAGACAAAATTTGTGATGGGACAAAAAAAAAAAACCCCCCCAAAAAAAACCACAAACGAACAAACAAAACACAAAATACCCTCCCTCCCACAAAATAAAAGAAAATGAAAAAGCACAGACAGAAAAAACAAAATAAACAAATTAAAAAGATAAAAAGAAAAGAAAAAAACACAAACTAACCAAAATAAAAAAGAACACATTAGGGCTGGGTCATAAGATTTAATGTGTCACTGCTTTCGTATGTCACGTAAAGATTGTATATTGTACACAGGTCATAACACACTGTCCACCATTTTACACAAAGTAGTTCCTGTTTGTCAATTAGCAATATGTCTTTCGCTTGTCTACTTATATTTTAATTGGTATCTAGACATTTGACCATTTCTTTTTTGGTATATCAAAGAAGGTACTAAAAATAACAACAAGATAATGAAAAAAAAAGTCTGTCATATATGTATGGTAAAAAGGAGACAGACTAAAAATATGATGGCACTTATTGTGAAATGGACATTTATTTGTATGTAGGACTACGTATTTATATTTTCATGAAGAAAGTGAATTCTCCAGATAGTTGTGGTTGAATAAGATTTGTTTTGCTTTTTACTTAATTTCGTGACATTTTCTTGGTAAATCAGAGGTCAACGATAATGAAAATTTCAATTAATCGTTCTGCAGGACAAGTCGTATTTAAATCTACTTGTCCAAATGCGAAAATGACATGTCTGAAAATCAAATGTAACATTCAAAGATAAGATAAAAAATCTGGTTTTCACCAATTTTTAGCATCTAAAATAAATGTAAGAAAAATTTATTTGGGATACCCGGTAATATTTGAGATCTGAAATCTTTAGGCCTAGATTTGAATTGGAACCTTAGCTTACAACCCACTGGAATATCAAAAAAAAAAAAAAAAAAAAAAAAAAAAAAAAAAAAAAAAAAACAACCACCCCATAACAAATGTTTAATAGCTCAAAATGACCAAAGTTTGAACCAAATCAATTAATAAGTAAAGTAGTTTTTGCCCGATTTAAAATATTTTGTATTTTCAGTAACGGCATCAGTGTTTGATATAGGGCTGGGCTGTTGGACACAATTTTGACAGGGAACCACCTAATTGCGGTACTAATTTTTGTGACGATTGATCAGAACCTGTTCTGCAAATACTGTCTGACTTATATCCTGGAAAAGAATTTTTGTGGATGAGCGACTTGACAGAAGGCACACACTCAATAATAAACGAGGCAAATCCTATTGTATATCAGAGTTTTTAGAAAATGTGGGAGGGGGTAAAAAAAAACTCAACGAATAAACATAAGAATATCCGTAACCTAAGCAACAGAATGTCACAACTTAAATAAGACAGATTTTAAAGGCATACATTGTAAAAGCTGAAGTCAAAATAGATATTTTTGTTTGTATTCAAATATTTGATGTTTTATATAAATAATATACAATTTTTTAGAAAACCGAGGTTGAAAAAAACTTGTTATATGATGTTGTATTTGTGAAAAGAAATCAAATGGGAATAATAGACAAGTAAACATTTGTATTCTTACATGGATGACAGGAATATCAATCGTCGGTGTACATGTATTTAATTCATTCTAGGCAATATATGCATGTCTTTAAATATCTGCTATATCTAATCGTGGGATAATAATTTTAGTCTATTATTGCGGAATATATATATATGGATGGAGCTTGAACCTGCCCTGACCAGAAGTGATAGACATCATGGTTCAAAGTGTGTTGTTCTAATCAATTAGCCACAGAGGCCCCTAACTTACATTAAAGCCGCCCTTTTGTATCTATAGCTCTTTTGTCTGACAAAGCTTGCTTTATGCTCTGTGTAGACAGAAGACATCTGCGTGTCTGAATTTATGACAAAAGACAGCAATATATATATCAGTACTCTATAAAAAAAATTTACATTTTAAATTCCAATTATCACACACAGGGACGTTCCCTTCATTTGTTAAACAGTCTCTGATTCTGCCATTAATGTAACATAAAAACCACACAAAGGGTATTCACTCAGATATCTCAGAGAACATAAAATCAGTGGTTTTAATACACAGTAAAGATTTGTGGCAATAATTATCTACAGATTTTAATGAAATTTTTACTGATGTCAGAGAAAATTAACACAGGTGTCTCTTATCTTAAAATTTACCAAAATCTTTTATTTACTTATAATTTTTACAGCGCCATCTACTGTAAATGGCATTTAAGATTAACACAAAATTCATGTACCACAACATTTAAGGACTCTAACAGAAATTTAAAATTTAAATTTTGTAGATCTTTCGTTAGCTTTTAAAGAAAATGCTATAAAAATGGAAGAATTATCGGGATCTAAATTGTGCGTTATTGTAAACCCGCACATATTAGGATACAAAGTTTAATGACAAAAATATTGCTAATGGATTTTATACACCTTGAACTTAAATGTATTTCATTTTAGACAGCAGCTTTGTGATATATACTTTACCTATAGTACTATCATTTTTATCACTTAATTAATTCAACATTAAAATTTTTAGCAAAATAAAGTTCAATATTTACAGGGGTCACAAATAATGTAAATTTCCACCTAGCTGTCCTGCAGGACAAGTAGCATTGTAATCTGCTTGTCTGACTGTAAAAAAAATGATTTGTCCGGACAACCAGAAAATCCTTAAATGTTGAACTTTGATTGAAAAAATATATGTGATCTTTTGGAGTTGAGGCTTGTACAGGGTATTGAAACTAGCTAAGTGGTGCTTGTACAGGACTACCACAGTAGCTAAGTGGTACCTGCACAGGATTACCACAGCAGGGAAGTGGTACATGTATAGGATTACCACAGCAGGTAAGTGGTATATTACAGGATTACCACAGCAGGTAAGTGGTACATGTACAGGATTACCACAGCAGGTAAGTGGTGCATATACAGGATTACCAATGTTTAAGTGGTGCCTATACAAGATTAACAGTGGCTAAAGCAGTGCATGTATAGGATGACCACAGTGGCTGAGTGGTGCATTTATATAATTACCACAATGTATAGGATTAACAGTGGCTAAGTGGTGCATGCACAGGATTACCACAGTAGCTAAGTGGTGTATGTACAGGATTACCGCAGTAGCCAAGTGGTGTATGTACAGGATTACCACAGTAGCTAAGTGGTGTATGTACAGGATTACCGCAGTGTCTAATTGGTGCATGTATATACTAGTATTAACAGTGGTCAAGTAGTGCATGTACAGGATGTTGACAGTGGCTAAGTGGTATTTGTCATGTACAGGTTCTTTAGAGTAGTTAAGTGACAGATGTTAAGGATGACCACAGTGGCTAAGTGGTACATGAAGCAGATCACTACAGAAACTCAATTTTACATGTAAAGAGTAATTAATCAGTGATTCTACTTGTATGTTCCCAATGATATAAAGTTATTGAGCAGTAACTCATCTACAGAAGTCACATGCATATATGTCTTGAGAAAAATTAGCATAGGTTATTATTTGTGAAATCTCCCTCTGTAAATCACAGTGTTAACACTAGAGAAATTTTGAGTGATTATGTATAACGATAATATTGAAATGTTCATGCTGAGAGAGAGAGAGAGAGAGAGAGAGAGAAACAGACAGAGAGAGAAAAACAGAGAGAAAAAAACAGAGACAAAGAAACAGAAAGACAGAGAAAAACAGGAGAGAGAGAGAGATCAGGACTAGTCATATGTTTCATAAATGAAATATTTACATAAAACACACTTATGGTATAAACATCATTCATTGACAAAGGTGAGATATCTAAATATGACATCTTTAAATCTCTTTATTTACAAGAGTAAACCAAATGTGTTCTCCATTTCAAAAAGGAAATAAATAAATAGATAAAAGATGATACATTTCAAGTTGAATCACTTTCCAAAATTTCATTTGATCAAATTACACACACACACACATATATATATATATATATATATATATATATATATATATATATATATATATATATATATATATATATATAAATTGTTTGTTATTGATGTTGCCTGTCCTTGTCTTTCAGGTGTGGGTAGGCAGGTACATGTACAATGTTCACAAATTATTTTTTTTGAAGAAAAAGCAAGAAAGGTATATGCTGTGATAACTGCCTCATTAGATATGTACATGTACATGCACAATGTATACATACATTTGTAAAACAATGCAAATTCTGGCATATACAATTAATGTGACAAAAAATTGATACATGTATGTGTAGTATTCATGTATATATTATTAGCTCTAGGAAGGAGCTTCAAGTTTGTGAATCAAGCATGTAAACAATATTTTAAAGAAACAAGTAAATAAAGATTGGTTGATGGGACTTGACATGGAAAAAACTTTGGTTACAAAAAATGTGAAAAAAATTATTTCGGCGGCAGCATTTTGGGTGCGTAGGCAGTCAACATCAAACAATTAAAATTTTATTTTAGGCCTAGTATAATTCAAGGAGTTTTGGTGGGAATTCTAAATAAGAGTAACAACAAACCGAGTTAAAATCACATATTTTACTGAAATAAAAATGGTGGCATTATAATCTACAGTGCCACAGGCCACAGGCCTCACACTTTGTGGTAAAATTATTTGTAACAACATATCAATGTTTAAACTATCATCTCTTACATGTATCTCTCTTTCATTTTAGAATTTGCATTCATAATTTTTTTCCTTTTAATTCTTAGTGAATACACCACATTCAATATTATGGTGGTGACTGATTTTAATGGTGGTGAGGTAAGAATGAGAACTGAGTGTACAGGAATTTACACATGTGCAGTAACAATCTTACAAAAACAGAGTCAAAGAACTTAAGGCAATGCATATAAAAGCAAGCACAGTGCCTTGTTTTATAGGAAAATGCACTTATCGGGATTAGAACTGTACAATCTCGAAAGGATAAAATCTTCCCCCTATGTTGCCTGTCAACAGATTACAATAAACAAGTGTGTTGCCTATCAACACATTGCAATGTACAGGTGTGTTGCCTGTCAACAGATTATAATATATAGGTATGCTGCCTGTCAGCAGATTACAATATACAGGTATGTTGCCTCTCAACAGATTATGATATACAGGTGTGTTGCCTGTCAACAGATTACAATATACAGTTATGTTTGCCGTCAACAGATTACGATATACAGGTGTGTTGCCTGTAAACAGATTATAATATACAGGTGTGTTGCCTGTCAACAATTTAAAATATACAGATGTGTTCTCTGTCAACACATTACAATATACATGTACAGGTGATTTGTCTAATAATATATAATGTGCCTATTAACAGATTATGATATGCAGGTAAATTACCTGTCTACAGATTACAAAATACAAGTATTACAACATGTCATCAGAATGCAGGTTAATTGCCTATCAACATATTATTATATAGTCTACAGATTCATCTGTATTCCATAAACAGATTAAAATACACAGGTAAATAACTGTCAACAGATTATGATATATAGTTGAGTTGCCTGTCAACAGATTACAAATCAGTTGCCTGTCAACAGAATACAGATGAGTTACATGTCAACAAAATACAAATGAGTTACATGTCAACAGAATACAGATGAGTTACCTGTCAACAAAATACAAATGAGTTACATGTCAACAGATTACAGCTGAGTTACATGTCAACAAAATACAAATGAGTTACATGTCAACAGATTACAGCTGAGTTACATGTCAACAAAATACAAATGAGTTACATGTCAACAGATCACAGCTGAGTTACATGTAACTTAACATCATCACATGAATTTTGGTATCATAAGATGCCAATTTACTAATCACAAAAATATATGTTTATTTTAAAAAAAAAAAACATCACCCATCCACCACCATAATAAACAGGAAAAGGTTAGGACATTTTGTAGTATAAATTGAACACTTACTGTCCAACAGCCAATGCTCTGTCCATGCTTTCTGTTGTCATCTTGTACCAACAGTGGGGTCATAAGTTTTGCCAAAGGATCGAAACGTCTGTATCTATCAGCATGCAGTGTTTATTAATTCCTCCATCATAATTAATTTTAAGGCTTTAGGACTCAGAATGAATATTATCCAGTCAAATTTTGATTTTCGATTTTTTTTTTCCACAAATATCTTGCTCTCTTATTGAATCACATACATGTATATATCTGTTGTTATTACTTCAGTCATCACTGTGCACCATGTGTGACCTGTTAAGCAAAACATACAAAATGATTTTCTCTCCGGTAATAAATTACAATGAGGAAAACAAGGTCAACCAAGACATGCCCTACATCTACATTTATTTTAATCATTATAAGTAATTACATATATAAGTATATAAGAATCTAAATAAAATTATCAACTTGAATTTTGACAGTAGGACTAAGTATGGGATCTTGAAAAATTGTTTACTTGTCTTGTAATTAAATTTTCAATGCAATCCCTTTGCAAGTAAAAAAAGGTTTAATCAAAATAACAGATCGAAAGGACCCTAGTTTTTGTCCTATCTACGAACCTCTGACCCAGAGATTATCTTTATACTGGTCTTAAGTCCTACCACAGGCGCTTGTTTCTATCAATCGGGGTCGAGCATCACGTACTGAATACACAATACATATTTATCTACCACCCCACCCCCTTGATAGAAATAAGTGCTTGTAATTCTTACCCTTGAAACGCTGAGGCACTATAATCTTAAATCTGACCTCGGGTGACACAATAGTTCACCTGAGGACCCCCACCCACATTTGTATATTTATGGGATGTAGGGAAGCGGATGACAAATGTATACGATGTATATACCCACTGAGACCAACATACATTGCTGCATGTGCTCGAGTGTGAGAAAAGAATGGATATCAGTTGAGATTTTAGGTTCCTATTTCTCCAAATTTATAGTGGTAAAAACTATCGAACTGAATAAACTTCATAAACACGTGATTCTTATGAACTAACACATTTATAAGACATTTCATTTTGCATTTACGCCGATTCTTACCTCTGGATATTATATAAAAAAAGATGCAGTTTCAGTCTGGACGGCATGAAAAAAAAATCTAAATCCTTTATACACTGCTATAAAAATTGTAATCAGTTTCCACTTGGGAATGTTATACAACTCAATATCAGACACTTAAGTAATCCATTTCATGTACGACCTGCACAAAACGGTAGCTGATTGACACGATGAGTAAAGTTAAACTCCAAAGCGTTGCATCGCTGTATGTTTCACATCCTGTTTACCTGTACATCAATGGTCGCTGTTCCCCGAGTTATATTTATCAAGGCGTAGTGTACAATTTAAAGTGATCATAACAAAGAAAAAACAGCCAAAAATCAGTTCTCTCATATAGTGTGCAATACACGTATTTTCAAGTGATCCTACGTTAAGGAAAGAGAAGCTTTCAGCCTGGGAAAAACAAGTCAGGCGTGTCTGTTTATACCTGAGCAAAATTAATTTAAAAGCATCGTACATTTGTACAATAATGTCAAATGTAATTTGTTAACTGCCATGCGTGAGATTTCCATCTACGTTCATAAGTTACATTTAAAGGATGGCGACATTATCTTAACATTTAGTATAAAACATCACCGACAATACACATTCTAAATTTACACCTGCGAACTTTACGTGTAATTGCATATCAGGTATTTCTTTTTTTTTCTTGCAAGGAAACCATTCAGATAAATGATTGTTACCGTAGATATATATTTTTTTTGGTGTTTTTTTAGAAAAGAAACTTTGTGTGTACGTGTGAAAAATAACCCTCAGTTCAACAAAAAAATCTGTGAATCTGTATTTTATCTACTCTGTGTTAATAATACAAGACCTTGTATATAGTCACCTTGACGCAGGCTTTTCAATACCCGTATCATTGTTGTATAATTGTACGTCTTTAAAAGGTGACACTTAAATTTACATTTAAATAAAAAAATGTTTAATCAAATCTGCCCCAAGGTAAAATTGTAACGAGTTTGTTACTAAACTATGAACAGAAACAAATATAACATATATGTCCCTGCTGTCAATACGGTGCCCCCTATATTCAAATAAATACCCCTGTCCTTCGGATAAGACAGTAAAAACCGAGGTCCCGTGTTGCAGTAGGTGTCGGCACGTTAAAGGACCCTCACTGCTCAATGGCCGTAAGTGCTGAGCATAGGCCAAAATTTGAAGCCCTTCACCGGCATTTGGTGACGTCCCCATATGAGTGAAAGATTCTCGAGCGGGAAGTTAAAACATCAACAAACAAACAAACATCAAATAAATAACCATACGTGATAATTATTTTTACTAAATTAAACAGTACAGACATGAATTGACGGGGAAATGCTATCACAGCTGAGCTTAAAGTATTGAGTAACTTTGGTGACTTCGGGCCCCGCGGAACTTTTATTTCTAAACTGGGATGATAATTTTCAAGAAATTGTGTTAAATGAATCGACATATATATAATATATATTTAACATACCAAACAGGAAACAAAGAATAGGAAAAATAGAGACGCTTACCTTCTGTATCTTTCAACAACTCGAGATTAACAAATATTTAAATCAACAAATAAAAAAAATGTTTACAATATGCACCTGTACAGGTGAGAATAATCAAATTGTCAATTTCACGTTACTTAAACTCCGTGTAGTTGAGTGCATTGCGTATAGACCAGGTTTATTCTATGACAACTGTGGTTTTACTGTCGTGGGATACTAGAAGATGACAATGTTACTGATCCTATAAAATTCTCGCCTATGTTGACAGATTTTCTACTCTATCATCCGAAACATATATTTATGTCATATTCACGCCTGCTTATACATGTTTTATATCGCTTTCCATTTGCTGGAGTCAACATGGTACTCGACGGCGACAACACATGCAATGACAGATACTAGGGGGGCATACCCCCATTTGGACGCTAAAGTATAGATGTTTGTACAGTAAAAATCAGTTGAAAAGCCCAGAAGTTAAAAAATGTTCAAAACCTGTATAATTTAAAAAAAAAAATGTTGGGAAATTAATAAGAATGAATTACCAAAATTTTCGGGCGTCGCTACGCTCGGCCATAACAATTACATTATAGGCCTATATACTCTTCCTTCTCTGTTGCCCATCATTCCGGTAAAAAAAAATTTATGTTTTCTTTTCCTCAGCTTGTATGAATAATTATGAAAATTTATTCGTAAACTTGGCAAATTTTGCCTTGCATCAAAAGGTAAGTTATATTTTACCAATATTTTTACACATTACTTGTATGTAGGCGTAGTTACCGCGGCAGACAGGGGTGTCACCTCTCCATACTTTCTCACATACCAAGTTTTTTTATATACATTATCAACACGTCCAGAATCCAGAAATTTTTTTTCCAGAACTTTAAAGTAAAAATCAAAAATATTCTGGACTCCCTCATCATGCTCATGCATGTGTTTGCTGATACTCAATTTATTTTTGATAAATGATACGCATGTCAATTATATGCAACATTTGGCCAAATAAAAACGTGTTGTAATGTAAAAATGAACTTCTCTGGGCTTTAATAATTGAATATTCTGGGAAGCATACCCTGGACCACGGGGAAATGACGATTTTTGTGTCTGAAAGCTAGAGGATACCTCATCGGGCTTCCAAATTAATCCATCAACGATATTTTTAACGACAAAGAGGTCACAGTTCAATGTTTAAAATTTATTTAAAATTTACACCACTCCAACTTGAAATCATTATTCTACTATTGATGGGTATGCATTGCATAAACAGTTTTTATTTAAGTTTAAATTTTAATTTTTAAAGTATAAACAAGTTTAACTTATGTCACCAGCCTCAAACCTAACCCCTTTTAAAACCACCTTTTAATTTGCTTCCTGCACCACTGCATAAAGAAATGAACCATTTTCAAGCACATGGCGTCTTGTCACTCCCCCGCATATTGTTACGCCCCCTCTTGAAAATTCAATGATCCGCCCCTGAACACGATGTTTTGTTTTGAATGGTGTTTTGCGCCACACTCAACAATATTTCAGTTTTATGGTAGCGGCCAGTTTTTAGTGGTGGAGGAGAGAACACGGTTACAATATAGCCTACCCGGGAAGATCAACCGGCTTTTCACAAGTAAACTGGCAAACTTTCTCACAAAAATCAGCTTAGATTCCACTGGGGCTCGAATCTTCGCTGACCTGAAGTGAGAGACTTCATGGTTCATAGAACGATGCTGTAACCACTTCTATATAGAAAGATTCTGTATCCGAAATGTTTTCTATATGAAACCGGCAGTGTCTGCTGTAGTGTAAACACTTCGAGGTAGACAACTCTGGTATCCTTAAGAACAAGTGACTGTCTACCGAGTAGGTTGTGTGTGCATTCTTTTCTCTCGGGGTTATGTACGTAAAATGAGTACAGTAATATAACAGGAAAAGGCAAAACAATTAGGCCCGTGGCAAGTACACTTGGCGGTGTCTACGAAAATATCTGTACCCTAATGTTTCATTGGACGCACTTCATTTCCGGAAATTTGTAAAAGATCCTTAAAAAAAAATCCTTACTCAGGTTGTGTACCTGAAGATTACCTTACAAAGATGAGCTATATATTTAGGTCATGTCGTGCGCGCGTGCTGAATGATATCATGAGTAGTACTTTTCTTTTAATAATACAAGCTTGGTATTTTAAACATTTTTAACTCATATTTTTGTAAATGACTTTTAAAAACATTTATGCAACTCAAGTGGATGGGTATCAGTCTACCCGGTGATTGGAAGCGATATACACAGTACAATTTCGGAAAAAGAAATATCTGTAGGGACGGCATCATTTTCTTCTTTTGGAAACTTTGACTCAAAAGGTATATTGTTGAGAATGAATACTAATCTTGTAGCGTGTAGCTTTGATATGAAAATAATTTTAGTCTGGTCTTATTATTTTCCTGACACTCCCCTAGTCTTTTAGTATGAGCCGTCTTTGGTTGAAATAGTTTTCTTTGAACAGTTTTTATAGGATATTTATTTTTACCATTAATGCCGAACCGCGATGTTTTATCGGAAGTTGCCATTTTCTCGTAGCAAGTTCCCAACGAATTTTTGTGGGACCTTTGAATGGTTATTTGACGATGTTTTCAGCAGTCTTTATTTATCTCATTTTTATTATGAGTAAACGTCTAAAATGTTTACAAAAACTGTTTAGCGAATCTTACGGTGGGTGTATATTCTATTCTGAAACACTTTTGACGTGGTCTCTCAACAAATTGTCGGCATTCCTATGGGAACCAATAGTCTCCCTTTATTGGCTGACCTGTTCCTGTATTCATACAAAGAAAATTCACCCAGAAACTGCTGAATCAAAAGAAGAAAAAACTAGCGATGTCCTTTAATTTGACATGCAGATACATCGACGACGTTTTGTCAATTAATAATGAAAATTTTCATACATATGCCAGTGTAATATACCCCAGCGAACTAGAAATTAAAGACACAACAGAATCAAGCACACACGCGTCATACTTAGACATTTTACTTACTATAGACACTGACAGGAAATTGACAACTACGTTATACGACAAACGCAATGATTTCGTCTTTCCCATCATAAATTTTCCTTATTTAAGTAGTAATATTCCACAGTCATCCGCATATGGAATTTATATTTCACAAATAATCGATATATCGGGGCGTATTCAACATATGAACATTTCATATACAAATAATACAGAGATAAACTACTCACTGACAAGTTATTGACACAGGGATATCGAAAACCGCGCTTGATGTCAACGTTCCGCAAATTTTACGGTCGGTATAACGTTTGCGATTACTCTGTTTCACTAAATGAAATGTTGAGTTGCCTTTTCGTTGGTGGTTGCTGAGACGTCTGTACCAGTTGTGACGAGGATTCGTTCCTCACGTATTTTATTTGGATTTGACTCACGGCTGGTGTGACCGGTCGACAGGGGACGCTTACTCCTCCATGGCACCTTATCGTACCAGAGGTTTCCACAGGTCCGTGTTTGTCCATTATTACCGGTATTGTATATATATCTTGGACGTCCTAGGGATTTGTGCTTTGGTCTCTGGGATTTTTATATCCAACCTGTCACCCGTTTTTTTCCAGATTGTCAAGCGGGTCGCAACACCCCCCCCCCCAATAAAAACAAAAACTTTGAAACCATTTTGAAGCAACAAAGGCTTACATTATAGGACTGGACACTCCTCGTATTGCACGAAACGTACAAATTAAGCATTGGGTGCCATGGAGGAGTGGAAACGTTATGCAAAAAAAAAAAAAAAAAAAAAAAAAAAGAAAAAAAAAGTAAAATTTAAATCAAACAAAGATGACTCAACATTTCACAACATAATTACTGCAAACAAAGTCATTATTATATATCGGCCGTAAACATTAACGTAATTGTAACTTTAAAGAGAGTAATGTTTCATGCCCTTGTGTCAATAACTTGTCACTTACAAAATTACTTTGTATTTAAAATGACGGTACATTGACCTCTCTCCAATATATCAGGCGCGTCATTTGGGACAAATAATCACTATCGGCATGTTATAAATAATATTGCTACTTTAAAAATCTGGAAAGCACGCGGAGTAATAAAGGGTCACAGTTTGTGCCCATTGCCATGCCGAAGATTACATGAAAAACTTCTCCACAGACGTCATATCTGACATTTTTTTCCAATAGTGTGTTACAAAATCTGCAAATATGTATGTTAAACCGTCAACACCTTGATTGAACATGTGGTTCAAGACACAGTTTTAAAATCCATTCCTTTGTTGTATGTTTGAATCTGGTGGAAAAGTTGAATAATTGATTGCTTTAATTGTTCAGAAGGTTAATCTGATATAATACTTGATGGTGTTTAAACTTGGTAAAGGGCATTTAGGACTTGATTAGTTGAAAGGGGAATTAGTGGGGTTTTTTGTTTTAATATCTTTCCTTTTTACTTCTTAAATTGATATACGATAACAAATAGAGATATACAATTCTTACATTCTAATATAATTTGTGAAAATACTTCGGAAACACAGTTACCATTTCTTCATTCACTTAATTCAACTTTACTTTTTGTATATGCATACCACACTGGACCTCACCTTATTGTCACACAATATATAGGAATAAACGATTAAAATGGGCTGTGTATAGCTCTTATTTTTTATTGTGCATCAAGCAAAAAAAAAAAAAAAAAAAAAAAAAAAAAAAAAAAAAAAAAAAAATTGAAATTATTTTTGCTTTGGCAACAATCGAGTGCGATGATTGCTAATTTCTTGACTGATTTCAAATTCAACTAAAACCTTGAAAGTTATTCATCTACTGTGTTCTTTCCCAAGTGTAATCATCTTATGCTACTTCGTATACAGGCTGTTTCCTGTGGTTTATCCCACTTCAAGTTTTGCTCAGGAGTTGTTTTTGTTTCGGTCGTCATATTCACTGTATGGTAACCACAACGGTCATGAAATATTTGGATGTCGTGAAAATGGCGTGATGAGGCTAAGCGAAGCATACCGGAAGTTATAGTTTAATGCAATTTACTGCGAAAGCTATCCCGGAGAAGGACGATTTGAATGTAGTTTTATTTAGGAGGATTGTTTATATCTAGTGGGTAAATTAAGGTCCTATGTGAGTAAATTCTACCTAAACAGGAAGACAAATTATTGATTAGTGAAAATCTTCCATTTTTATTTTTGTCCAACTGCAAGATGATATTTACGGGGATTATTTGTAGAATCAATAGAAATGTCGCATATAAATGAAGAGAAACATCTTTGAAATAAAGTACATAAGTTTTCACGACCGTCGCAATACCGTGCGGCGATATTGCATCCCTATTGCTGGTCGGGTGTCGGTGATCACGTGGTGACGTTCTAGATCTACAATAACATGGGCGAAATTTGTATGTTCGTATACCAAAGTTAATTTAAGATTTTCAACGAAATTTCCATAATAACAACATTAATATACAAAATTTTTGTCGGTTGGGAGTGCCATGGTTTTCTAAAAAAACAAATGTCAAAAATTACAATAACGTCCCGAAAATTATAACAACATCCGCGGAATATGGCTTCAGTGGTTTTGAAGAACAAACTGCCAGTGTTATAAAAACGACACCTTTTCCCGTTTTTGAAGTTTTCAAAAGTTCAAGAAAAATTTTTAGCACTTCTTATTCTAATTACAGGTAAAACACATAAAATGAAGTCAGCATCGTGAAATTAAGGAGAGAAATCATACAAAAATAAATGAATATGACAAATCTTTAAAAGTGAAAATCGTAGGCACGTTTGCGAAATTGTCACACCTTTACCAAAATATTGATTTGAGAGTTTGCTTCTGCATTACCTCATATCCAAATCTATAATTTGAAACCTATTAGGTATTTTATGTTTTAAGACTGGCACATATTCTTGCTATCAATTTTACTTGGTGTGATAAATCTTTCTTGAAGAAAATATTGTTTTTTTATAAACAATTCTAAAATTATTGAACTTCATTAAATTATCAAATTTTCCATTTTAATATTTCACAATTTTTATATAATTTTAAACTAATTAGTCATTTTACTGATGATTTTTATTCTTAACTCAGCTTTAGAAATTGATCAACAATTTTAAGGTGCATATTAATGAGGTATCACTACAGATTTTAGATAAAATGTCAACCTCAGTATTTTGTGTAGGGTAATCATTGTCCGCTAATGACACGCTGGTGAGGTGGACAATGAAAAGTAACTGTAAAAGTCTCAGATAGCAAAGTATACATCTTTAGGATGTCCAGGATATAGGTACAACTCTGGTAAAAAAAATGGACAAACACGGACCTCTTGCAATCAAAAGGTGGTATCAGGTGCCATGGAGGAGTAAGCATCCCCTGACTTCCGGTCACACCCATCGTGAATCCACAGTCAAATCCAAATGAAATACGTGAGGAACGAATCGTCGTCACAATTTCTACAGATGTCTCAACAACCGCCATTGAACAGGTAACTCCACATTTTACTTAGTGAAACAGAGTAATTGTATGATGAACAAGCCCTGACATATCGGATCATTTGTAAAACATAAATTCCATATGCAGGTGATTGTGGGATATTACTATTTAAAGGTGGAAAATTTACGATGGGAAAGCCGAAATTGTCGCGTTTGTCATATATCTTAGTTGTCAATTTCCCGTTTGTGTCTCTAGTAAGAAAATGTCTAAGTATGAAGGGTGTGCTTGATTCTGTTGTATGTTTAATTTCTAGTTCGCTGGGATATATCGCATTGGAATATGTATGAAAAATTTTATTATTAATTGAGAAAATGTCGTCGCTATATCTAAATGTCAAATTAAAGGACACCGCTAACTTTTTCTTCTTTTGATTCAGTAGTTACTGAATGAAGTCTGCTTCGTATGAACAAGGAACAGGTCAGCCAATAAAGGGGCATAACTGGAACCCATAGGAATGCCGAAAGTTTGTTGAAAGACCACGTCGCGAACATTACAAATATATTGTCGATTAGAGATTCCTGCATGTTTTTTTATTTCAACTTCAGTGTATTTATGTGTAGAATAAGATTGCATGTATATATTACTTACAAAAACCAATATACAAATAAACTGTTATACTTGTATATGTTCATTAAACTTAAATACGTTTTAATTAGAGTTTGAGTAAACACATCTTTAATATTCTCTACTCACCAGGTGTATGTGATACTCGTCGTCAGCCATGGCAGGTCGATGTTTAGTCACATGGTTGTCACATGATCAGACGCAATCATTTCTGCGCGTGGAGAAGAAGTTATTAAAACTTGACACAAAATTATGTCTTGTCTTGAAAATAAATGACGGCCATGATATGAATTTAGTAGGACAGTAGGGCACTCACCATTTTATTTTGCGTATTAAGTACTTCAGGATAATAGTTGTCCTTAATCAACTTTTGGTCGCCGAGACACCAAAGTAGTCGCGCCTGGCGAATGGCTATTTCAGGCGCTGATAAAATCGTCTGGTTTTACCAAGCGTTTCAACAAAAAATCCGGATTGGATGGAGGAAACATTTAGGCTACCGGACATTTGAACCGATTATATGACGAATTTCAACGGACTTTTGTCAAATTAACCGGTTTTTCTGGCAAGACCGACGGATTTTTAAAAACTCTGAAATAAAAATTACTTGGTACGTGAACATTAAAAAATCCATTACGGTAGGTTCTGATCAAATCAGGTGTGGCAAACAAAGTGAAAACAAAATATGACACAAACCTACAGGTACAAACAAACACAAAATAAAGAAGAGTTGACCAATAACACATTTGTACATTTGTATGCTCTCTGATTCCAAACAGAATTCTGTCACTCAAGTGTCATACGATTACCTTAGCCTCACCAGTTACATTTTTGATATACTGCTACATGCACGTGTAATGTTTGATATTACACCTATAGATGTCACCAGGTTGTACATTACATGCAGTGTAGTCAGTTTGCCATTCATATAAAATTCTTTAGAGTACACTACAAATGATACATCCTTTAGCTTACATATACATAATACATTATCATGAACAACCACTTGCCAAAACTTACAATTACAAATTAGAAAATTTCATCCAAATATCACAAGCAATGAAAAATGGAAACATTCTCTGTTTAACAGCGGGCATTCTATTCAAATATGATAAGAAATTGATAGAAAATCTGGTTTTACATGTCCATTGTACATGTATATAAAGTATATTTTGAATGCTAATGACAATCAAAATGTCTATAAACTTTTGTCAAGTGGCTGTATTCGTAGGATCGTACATTATAAATGTAAGAAATCTACCTGGCTCGGAAAAGGTACGTTTACTTATTTACATTGTATATACACGTACAATGTATATATTTGTAAATTAAAACACTATTATAGCAATACATGTACATAAGGTAGTAACATTTACACATGACAATTATATTCACATTTCTCTTTCTTTGAAATAGCAGGTTTCAAAGATGTGATAAGTGCAACAGGATAAGTAAATAAGGTATTTGACATTTGAAAAAATGCTGGAACCTGCTAGAATCATTTATTCTTTTTGGTCACAAATAGGCTCTAGTCCACATGACTGGTGGATCACGATCCTGCTTCTAGAAATCACCTTCGGGTGACAACCTTTCTCAAGGATTAAATTAAAGAAGTTGCATAGTTAAGTTTGGCACATTTACAAAATGTGTACAAAATACACATGCATAGTAAATGTATTTACAATGAGTTGTCTATGATACTAATAAGTCTCTTTTTAAATTTTTTTTATGTGGAATTGTTGTGTAAAGAGTAGAGTTGTTTATTTAATCAAGAGGTTTGTTTGTCTGACAGAATATGTGTATTTATCACTGACTGTTGATAAAGCTGTATAAAGTAATACCAAAAAGGCAAGACTTATAGGCAGACTAATGGTGCAGGTTTTTGTTGTGACATTCATATGTCTGTTACAAGTTGTGGAGAAGTCGTATGAGAAAAATTGTGTACCTTCGAATTTTTAAAAAGTTGTTTTGAATTTTTAATTATCAACATCCCGATTTACACCGCTTCTAGAATAAGCAACTATATAGTATTGCTGAAGTTAACGTTTCTCCTTAACTACTGTCAGTATCTTGGTAAGGAGAAAAGGTAAAGGTTTGGTTTTGGAACCTGCTATGTACCTCTGCTTATATTGGGGTATATGAAGTTTAGGTATCCAATATTGGCTCAAAATCAGTATCGGTTGTAGGTACATCAAAAGAGTGTAATACGGACACGTGATTTTGAATGACCTACGTGCGGGCTACGTGTATGTAGGATAACCAGATTTCGTATTAATTCCTAGTTCTTCCAATTAGCAATTATAGTTATGCCTTTTTATCTTGTAATAACGACTTTTGAAAGTCGTTATGACGACTTTTAATCTCGTAATAACGACTTTTTATTTCGTTGTAACGACTTTTAAAAATATTGTAATAACGACTTTTTGAAATCTCGCAATAACAACTTTTTCTGGTTATAACGACTTTTAACGACTTTTATCCCGTAATAACGACTTTTTATCTCGTAATCATGACTTTCTAAAATTTCGTAATAACGACTTTTTTTAAATCTCGTAATAACGACTTTTCATCTCGTAGTAAGGACTTTCTAATATCGTAATTACGACTTTTTAAAATATCGTAATTACGACTTTTTAAAATATCGTAATAACGACTTTTTATCTCGTTATAACGACTTTTTATCTCGTAATAACGACTTTTTTTATCTCGTTATAACGAGTTTTTAAATTTCGTTATAGTGACTTTTTTCAACAACAAAAAATCTTAGGCTTTCGTATTAAAGTGACTATACCTTTATTTGAAAGTTTAAGGAACATATGTTTCTGTTTAGAACAGTTATTAATTGTAACGCGTGTAGGTTTGAACAGTGTGAGAAGCAATGTCCAATATAACGGAATTCAGCGTGTATTCTGGGGTTTGAAGAATCCGTGTAGGGGTTCATTCTAGCTTCACGAAAGTGTAGAAGAAAAAGAATAAAGTTTTGTTGTGAATGTGATGAAGACCCAATTTTTTTAACGTAAGGTAAAAGAGATGAAAAAGTGACATCATGAATGTAGGGTCGGTTGTATGACTTTGCTAATGTCTTATGTTGGAATTGACAAAATCGATCACATTGACATTACTACACTGTGGACTTGATAAATCCCTCTCACTTTGGATATTATCATTTCATTTACAGAGGTATGCAGTATGCAAGCTGTCGAACCCAATATTCTTCACTTTGTCTACGGAAGATATACGATGACATTGTTTTTCCAGTGGTACATATTTTTTATATTATATAATAACTATGTATGTAGTTATTTCTTTGTGACTAAATAACCACAGACATGGTACTTGCCCATCCGGTAATTTAGTATCATCTTTGTTTTCGGCATTTCGGGGTATCATTTGGTCCAATCATCTCATGTGCTTTTCATGTGTTAATCGTATAAATTGTATAATTTTCGATTTTCATACAAGCTTAAAGACATAGTATCTACGATTTCCTCAAATATTTCAATCTCAGTTGTTTTGGTCAAATATGTTAATATTTGGAGATAAAAAACGAAAAATTGTTGAATTAAAAAACATAGATGTATAGTTTTATTGTATTTCACAACTTTCCACGTTTTTTAAATTTTTTGTCGGTACGACAAAAATTCGTTTGCAAGCCCGCCCATATTCATATAACCATAGCGTGACCTGTATTTGCGCATGCGCATTTCCATTGTTGATAGTGAAAAGTATGGCGTCCAAAGCAAAAACAAATCGTGGCCGACCTGTAAAATTGACAGATTCAGCTAGAAAAAGAAATCGGAAAGAAGTTCTGGCGAAATACAACAAGACCAAGATAAATATTGGAAAGGAGCATGATCGATGGATAAGCCTCAAGGACCGTCTAAATGTTGGATCTCACGCCGAAGTCGCTAAAATCCTGATCAGCATCCATTGATTGATATCGATACGATCTAGGTCATTGCGTGTGCTTCTGGGATTGTTTCTGTGCATAATTATACAGACGACGACAACAAATCAGCATTTATCCGTTAATTACGCTAATTATACAAAAAAGTGTCGACGTGGAAGATCATTATTCAGTCATATCTTCGATATTTCCGCAAAATTGCCGACTAAAAAAAATAACCATTTTCGTAGATACTATGTCTTTAAATAAAAAGAAATAATTGGTAAATTCTTAGAAAATCTCAGAAAACAGTTCCGATTTTGAAGGAGTCCTTGTTGCTCATACAATCATAAACTTCAACTAAAGACTCCTTATAGGTAATTACGATGCTACAGTGATATATTATCTTGTGTTGATAATTTAGAAAGTAATCTTAAGTTTGAAATCTTTTAATGTATTTCAACATATCATTTTAGAGAATGATAAATATAAATTTGAGAGATTTCAGTACTTATTATTGAAAAATTTTGTTAAAATGTTTGATTTTGTAATTTTAGTGTGATTTGTACATTCTGAATTTCACAGATATTTTGTTTTCATTTATTTTGTTTTGTAATATATTTGTAAGTAATAGTTGTTGAATTAGATTTAACAGATAAATGTAAATGTTGGCATCGGATTCGATATTAATGATAATTTATAGGGGCATTAGTGTTTTTTTGTTGATTATTTTTACTACATAGGCGTCAGAAAAGGGTGGGGGGGGGCTAGGGGGGCTTAGCCCCCACTTTTTTGTAAAGATAGACATAGCCCTAGACGTTTTTGGCATGTGTGTGTTTTTTTAATTTGGTTTAGCCCCCCCCCCTACACACTTTCAATTTGCTTCCAACATTAGTGTACTATATACATTGATATACAATAACACAAAAAGAGATATACACAGACATAAACATTATAAAATTCCTATATATTCTGTGAAAACTGCTTGAGAAACCCAGGTTTAGCACTATTTTAACTGCAACTGCAACCTTATTTTTAGTATATGAATACCAGGCTTGTCCTGACCTTAATTCAAAAAAAAATGCATACATGATACAGGAATATAAGATTGTGAATGTGGTAAAAAAAATTGAAGTAGTGAAAAAAAAAAGAAAAATAGAAACAGGTTTTTTTTTGGTAAACACAGGTAATGCCCCAGTTCGACTTGCAGACAGCTAGACAATTAAGTTTTTGCGACAGATTCTGTCCAACATCGAACCTCATAATGTCTTGTGAATTATTGTTTTAAACACTATCGGGTGTAGGACTTATAAATGATGCTTTGTTTATTTTACACCTATAAATGTTAAATTGGCATAGTATTCAGTTTTAGTTAGTTACCACTTGTAAATGTGAGTTGCAGAACATTCGGCCTGGTGTATCAGAAAGTATCACCGTTGTTTTATCAAATTAAATTTTAATTTTTTGTTTGGCCCTACTGTATTAACTTTAAATCGATTCAAATTTATAGTTTGATAGGTTAATTGGCACATATTTTATGTTTAGATTTTGATTAAAGTTTATGTACTGATAGAGTGATTTATATCACTTATATTGATTTTGGTGTTTTAAATTGTATGTTATATATGTTTGTTCTACATGAGCGCTCAGATTAAACAACAGACATAAACTTCATCTAAAATTCCTTCGTCTTTTCACAGGTCCCACAACGAACACATACAAGGTTTTTTTGTTGTCGGGTACATTACACCCCTACCCTCCTCTGCTACTTCGAATGGAATATTATTATTATGTGTAGACGTGCTAACTTTTAAATTTTCAATGTAAAAGTTAGGAAATGACACATCCAAAAACGCACAGTTAAACATTCGTTAGGCCTATTATGGTTTCATGTAAATGCAGTGTATATCGTGTTTAAAGTAAGATAGCAAAGAAAAACCTTTATCTATAGAAAAGTGACCTGGATAACACTGTGAATGGTTCCAGTACTTCCCGCAGAAATATTCTAAAGCGGTTCCTATTTTTTCTTATTGCTGCAGCTCAGAGAATATATACACACACACACACACACACACACACACACGCACGCACGCATGCACTCTCTCTTTCTCTCTCTTATAGTTCCGAGTTAAAATGATTTATTTTCTATACCTCTATGTTATTTACTACTAAGTTTTCAAATGCTATTTCTGTAAGTATTATCACGTCATACATTTACGATAAGATATCAGAGTACTACACCTACATTTTTTAATCATAAGACAGGATGGAACTACAATTACTTGCAGCAATTTTATTTGTGATTGTTTTCAAGGGAGTAATTATCCATTCTTCTCATGATGAAAAGCGACTTTTACTGTCAGATCCAACATACATACAGCAACAGCTTCAGTCATTACAGACGGAAATACAGGACTTGAAGACAAAACAGAGTCAGTATGAAAATACAATAAGTGATCTGCAAGGCCAGCTTTCAAAAACGGTCAAAGGTATATATCATATATAAAAAAATAATTGAAATATGACAAAAGTAGTCAATTTCATGTGCTTTGCAAATTTTAATTTCTTATGTATCTACATATGTAGGGGACTTAGTAAGTTGAATATTTACAATATATTGACATTGATCAGTTCCAAGCTTGATTCAAATAAATATATAAAGAGTACAAATACCAATATGTTAACTGTTAGGAAGTCTAACTTTATTAAAAGCTGATGTGAAAGACCATGTCTAAATCTCTACGACGATTATATACAAAGCTGTTGAGGTCTAGACAACGATTATATATAAAACTGTTGTTCTAGACAACGATTATATACAAAGCTGTTAAAGTCTAGACAACGATTATATACAAAACTGTTGTTCTAGACAACGATTATATACAAAGCTGTTGAAGTCTAGACAACGATTATATACAAAGCTGTTGAAGTCTAGACAACGATTATATACAAACTGTTGGTCTAGACAACGATTATATACAAAACTGTTGAATCTAGACAACGATTATATATACAAAACTGTTGGTCCAGACAACGACAAAACTGTTGGTCTAGACAACGATTATATACAAAGCTGTTGAAGTCTAGACAACGATTATATACAAAACTGTTGGTCTAGACAACGATTATATACAAAACTGTTGAAGTCTAGACAACGATTATATACAAAACTGTTGGTCTAGACAACGATTATATACAAAACTGTTGGTCTAGACAACGATTATATACAAAACTCTTGAAGTCTAGACAACGATTATATACAAAACTGTAGGTCTAGACAACGATTATATACAAAACTGTTGTTCTAGACAACGATTATATACAAAACTGTTGGTCTAGACAAGGGTTATATACAAAGCTGTTGAAGTCTAGACAACGATTATACAAAACTGTTGAGGTCTAGACAACGATTATATACAAAACTGTTGAAGTCTAGACAACGATTATATACAAAATTGTTGAAGTCTAGACAACGATTATATACAAAGCTGTTGACCTTTAGACAACGATTATATACAAAGATACTGAGAGTTGGTCATAAAGACGCCCGAAAACCCTGGCTGACACCAGGTTAATGGACCAGTCACACAAACCATTTTTCAATACTTAACTTCAAAACAAAACATATACTGTCCACAGTCGGAATAGTTGCTTCTAATGGCTACCATAGAGCAAGTAACTCGGTAATTTTACAGAATTTTATTTATATTCTAGATTATCATGATACTAAATATGAACCGGATCACGTTGGTTCATCAAAGTTGAAACATATTTAACTCCGTAATAAAAGTTCCGCCACCAGCAGAACACCCCGAATAGAATTAAAAGTTACAAGTATTTTCGGTCGAAACTTTCAAAACGGCCCAGTCTCCGAATAAGCCTTTTCTTACAATTTTTCTCACCACGCGCCTGTCGCCTTTATTTTTGGCATCGATACTTTTGGTGAAGTAATTTACTTATCAAAAGCAGATTCTTGATTTCGTAAATGGATAAAAATGTCACAATATTTCACGTCTGCTATATTGTTATATATTCCAATCAGTTATTGATATAACACGACTAATAACAATCATCGGGCCCTCAGATATAATTGATTGTTTTTGCAGACTCATGCCATCATAATCGTCATGTACATCAACGTTGTCTGAATCAAACTCCAGTATCAGTTTACAGTTAACACAAGTGAATGAACTAATGCTTGCGATGAGGTCGGCAATGTTGACCTATTCCTAAAGAAAAGACATTAAATTAACACACTCTAAAAATGTTGTCTCTTCACCAACACGAAGGAACAGAAACCGAAAAATCTCTATAAAGTTGAAGCGGCACAAAATATTCAGGAACAACAACTGATTATGTAAAAATCCGAAACAGTGCTAAACCGATATCTCATCGTATCCGTTTTCTGATATATCGTGTCGCAGGTGTCAATTTTGACCAATGAAAATGCTACTTACAACATTTTGAATTTTTATCGAATTATTAAGAAACAGTCGGTCCGGTTCGATCCAAGGTTATGAAAATAATTCTCTACTTCTGGACTTTGTGTGTTCAGTGCTGTTTGTTCACATATCTTTGCCATTTGATAAACTTACAGCCTCATATACGCTGATTTTTCATTGACAAGTGACTTCGTTTCGTTAGATCCCATATGCGACATATCAGAAAACGGGAGCGGTGAGAAATAGATTTCAGTTAGATAATTATATGGTGCTCATTGCTTAAAGACAAACTTCCGGAAAACAAGTGTCCTAGCATCAGCTTACACACGCTGTTAAAATTTAAATAAATAAATAAAAAAAAAACAAGACACGTTCAGTATATCAACATACACTCATCTATATGATGTAATTTATATAACATTTGGTAGTCGTTTTCTTCAAATCATTTGTAAATAATAAACTGTGTTGTAATGTATTACTTTCTTTTACCAGCAAACGGTCCAGTATACACACGATGGGGAAAGAAAACGTGTTCCAATAATGCTTCATTAGTATACACAGGTAAATAATTAACAAATGAATAAGGAAACCAATTTTATAATTACATATACATACATACACACACACACACACACACACACACACACACACAAACACACACACACATAAGTTACACATATATATATATATATATATATATATATATATATATATATATATATATATATATATATATATATATATATATATATATATATATATATATATATATATATATATATGTGTGTGTGTGTGTGTGTGTGTGTGTGTGTGTGAAAAAACAGTACACTCTGTTATAATGAATAATTAATTTGCAATGAAACTGTTTATTATGCAGCCTTGCTCTTATGTAACAAATATAGATATTGTTGCCTTTCACTTGATAAAGGCCAATAGGCCGAATCTTTGTGAATATAAAGTGTGTTTACTTTTTTTTTCGCATAACGGCACTTCCCTTTGGAGGATGTTGAATTTTATTATTATTATTATTATTATTATTATTATTATTATTATTATTATTATATACATTTTCTATTGTTCTATGTATTGTGTTGTTCAATTATATACATACATACATATATATATATATATATATATATATATATATATATATATATATATATATATATATATATATATATATATAGCGCGAATATCACTAAAAACATTGATCATTCACTATGGACCTTGGATCACCAATGATACAATCTTCGTAAATAAACCATGCATAAAACACAAAAACGGGTATGACAAGGCACCTACGAACTCATGCTCACCATGCCCCGGCTGGGGTTCGAACTGTAGACTTACGGCACCAGTCGTCCATGCTTGGCGCTCTAAGCACTCGGCCATAAGAAAAATGAATGTCGGTGAAAGGATTTCCGAACAAGAGAACTCGGGCGTAGAAAGATATTTATCCTAATGTAAATAACACTGGACTAAGGACGATGCATGTAGTGTAGTGACATACCAGTATATATAATGACAAATATCATTAACATTGTACATATACCATGGACCTTGGATCACAAATGATACTATTTGCGTTTATCATGTCCTGTTTACAACTCATTACCGTAAATTGGGATATTTTGGCCATTGTTTAAGTTTTGACAATTTGCCACCCTATCAAAATTGCCAAAATTAAACCGTCCAAATTTTATACATGCACGATGGCCGAAAAAATCTGAATCCGTTCTAACATTAACCCGGAAACATTTCTAATGTTTACTTTAATTGTTTTTTTTAAATAAATCAGTGACACGTCGGTAATACAAAGGTTTTAGGTTAATTATTTAGGTGCAATAATTGCTGTGTAAATACACGACTTAACGATTTCCCCCAAACTCTCAAGGAAACGATATTTGGTAATTGTGATGTGTGTGGTAATTTGGTAATTTGGTAAACTTGTTACAGAAAAGTATTTTGACGCCATTTTCTTTGGCTTGACGTACTAAGATTCATACCTACACCCTGTTAAAATATCTAAAAGTTGGGGAAAACATCACAGGCGATTTCTTTTTCATCTTTTCAGTTCGCAATCAATAAATTCCATAATATTACGAAGTAGAATTGGGATTTCAACGCACATACAACAAAACTAATGAGGCGTTAAGTAGACCTAGTTACCAAATGATTGCTGTAACTATCTGTAACGTCACATTCTTGCAATAAAATGTTTCATTTCATTCATGCCCTTTCACGATACTAAAACTACTTCCCCTGATACTAGTAATTTGCTTACCTCAGGTGACCATCAAGGCCATGGGCCTTTGTTTAAAACTTATTTTTATAAACAATGACATAGAAGAGATGTACAAAGGCATAAAAAACTTAAATTTCTATATATATATTGTAAAAATTTGCTCTAGAAACTCAGGTATGACATTTTTCAATTGCAATAAAATTAATAACTCACTATTTGTATATTGATATATAACAAACACTCCAGTCCCAGCTATTCATATAATGATCAAATACTTACTAAAGTAACATAATATAAAGTATACTAAATGACGTCAATGTCACTTCTTTTATGTACGTTTTCTCTTTATCATTACCAGGTTACACTGCCGGTTCTGATTATACGCATTCGGGTTCATCGGCGCTAAGTGTATGTTTGCCTCAAGATCCTCTGTGGAGTTCTTCAGAACCAAATGCAGCCAGAGGTGAGTCCAAAATATATGGATCTGAATATGAATATACCCTGGGTTCACAGAATCTCGTTAACGAAGACATTCCTTGTGCTGTGTGTATGGGTCAATCCGGTTCTGATATTTTGATGATTCCAGGGAGAAACCGTTGTTATAAAGACTGGAAAGAAGAGTATAATGGGTATCTAGTCGGCCCGCCTCCTGATCAGCATGCCTTGGATTATATATGTATAGATAACCACCCTGATAGTGTGTATGGTGGTGCTGCTGACACAAATGGTCGTGTATTTTATTTCGCGAGAGCACAGTGTGGTACGCTGAAATGTCCACCTTACGAAAACAAGATTGTAACATGCGTGGTTTGTAGTAAATAATGTAACCACAAGAAATAAACTAATATGTACCAAAAATATGTAATGTTGTTTGTCTGTAGAAGGATCTGGAAATAGATATATCAGCAACATATTGTGTACATAACGGAAATCGATGGTATCATAAGTGATAAAACACTGTTACTAAACCGCAATCTTCTAGGGCGTGTGTAAGCGGAAATTCTGATTGAAACACTTACTATTCCTACCGTTTGCTCACTCTTGTGACGCGAATAACAAAAAATACATTAAATATCGGGGGATTACGGGGATAATCAGGCAACTTAAAATACAAATGCATTAGTAGCTTGATATATGGAGGTCAACCATGCCAGTGAGACACTGCATCGCAGTAGACCGCATCTTAGATAGCAGAAACCACAAAATAATAGAATGTTGAAGTCCTTTGGACTTTAATATGTGAACTAAGGAAGCGCATTATAAACTGCAGTAATTTGTATTTGCCGCCATGCTCATATTTGCAAGTTGTCTCAGAGGCATTACTAAACGTGTCTTTAAATTGAAGAGTTCCACTGATGGAAATAGAAGGTTTTTCGAATATATTTTATACCCGGTACTCTGGAAATGTAGTGACTACCTCGCTGCTATTTCTTTGACGCCAGAAGTACAAGTCGGTGGTCTTCTGGATGAGATATGAAACCGAGGATCCGACAACTCTGAGGAAAATTGGTCGAAATGGTAGGAAGGCAGCTGGTCACAATGACACTTTTTTTTCCCAGAGTCAGGTCACAATTATGGTAACCTAATGGAAATAGACAGGTGTGATATTTGTCAAAGGTTTTTTGTATTTACAATATCCATATATGCCTCCGTTTTTAAAAAAGACCAGTTGATGAAAAACGCAGCATAGGAAATCGCTCATTTATCTCTAGTGAGTTTAGTAACATTAGTAGAAACGAACAGCAAAATATTCAGTCTCCCTTTAATAAAATTGGAAATGAACAGCTCATGTTAAATGCACTTTCGCTAAAACTCTGTCAATATAGCCGCTTTACGTTGATTAAGGCGGTCATTAAACTAGGCGAAATTAATTGTCCTTCCCCAATACTTATTCAAAGAACACACTAATTGTAGTATATCTTTATTGTGGTATTTTACATCATTCACAATAGAAAATTATACAAAATTATTTTGACTCGATTTACGTGACATTGTCTTACGTTGGCACACTAAATTTAGTAGTCGGATTCGACGGCGGATCGAGGTATTGGATCGATTTAAGTTAATTTGTTATACTTAAACTTTATAACGACGCTTAGCTATGGATTCCTGATAATATAGTGTTTTCGGATTTGATTAGCGGCGGATTCGAGATGATAATCTTTCTGAATTATTTTCAGTAAAAATTACTCAAATTTTGGATCGTTTTAGATTTCCTAGATTTAAAGCACACTAGTGGCGGAGTTGAGATGTCGGGTCAATTTAAAATAATCTGAAGCTTTTTGACCTAAGATAATATAATTATTGTATATGATCATAGGTGTCCCTAAATATTATTAAATGACAATCAAATAGCATATTTTGTGTAAAAGTCAAGATTTACGAGATGCTATAAAATCGGTTCGAAAAGAGACAATGTCGGTCCTGATTTGAACGGATTCTGGGGGTATGGTATATTTAGGTATATTATTATTGCTAATACAGTATATAATGAAAATTATATATATTATGTGATCTCGACAATTGTTATTTACTATATTTGAAAGTTAGATTTAAAAATATTATGAAGATTTGAAATGATAGCAGAAATTTAGTTGAACTATAATACGTTTAAAATTCTTAAAATAGCCAAACTTTGACATTTTATGATATATTGTTCTATAAGACTTAAAAAATCATAAAATTCATTCCAGATATATCTTGTAGTCTCCTGTTGCCACGGTCGACTTTGATAATTCTTTGGTGAGAATTACTCTTAAAGTCAGCAAATTTGGGACATCACGCTTTGAAAACTAGATTCCGATTATAACGAAGTCTCATTTATAGACAATAGGTATTTCTTAATGGTCAGGAGTCGCATGGTTCACGCTTTGAACGAGCAGCTCGAGCCTCGTGGCGTAAAACGCTATTCAAAATTAAAAAATTAAAAGCATTCGACTAGAATGTCTCATTTTTAAACTGTTCCAAAATAATGAATAATAACACTTATTTACACATCCTTTTAATCCAATCTGATGCATTTGGTAAGCTAAGATTTTTTTTTAAAAAGTCATTTTGACAGTGGTTACTTTTTGACGGATTTCGGTTATACTTTTAGAGATATTATTTGGCCTCGTATAATACCACTTTCTCTTTAGAAAATAAACATAACATTAAAATTGGAGCTCTACTGATGAAGTCTAATTGACAGAAACGATATCGTCTTGAGCAATATAACTTTGGTAGTACGTTTATAATATTAAAAGTTTCTCCAAGGATGGAACCCCAGTCAATCGTGCCCCACCTTGGATCCTACACTCAATGGGTTCAGCCAAAAACCATAACACCTGTAGGCGTATATATGTATTTCATCAATAAAAAAATTTATAATCCAAATGAAACACGTCAAGAATGAATCCTGGTACAGACGTCTCGATGAGTCAACATTCCACTTAGTGAAACAGAGAAAACGCAAACAAGAGTGTTATACCGACAGTAAAATTTGCGGAACGTTGACATCAAACGCGGCTTTCAATATCCCTGAGTCAATAATTTGTCAGTTTACCTCTGTATATGAAAGTTTCATATGTTGAATACGCACTGGCATATTGAATCTTTTGTAAAATATAAACTGCATATACGGGTCATATTTGGATATTATTACTTAAATGTGGAAAATTTACGATAGGAAAGCGTTTTTCCTATAGCTTAGTTGCTAATCTGTAGTAGGTAAAATGTCTAAGCATGAAGCGTGTGTGCTTGATTCTGTTATATCTTTAATTTCTAGTTCACTAGGATATATCACATTAATATATGTATATATTAATATATGTATAAACATTGCCATTATTAATTGACAAAATATCGTCCATATATCTAAATGTCACATTAAAGGACACCGCTAGCCTTTTCTTCTTTTGATTCAGCAGTTTCTGTATGAAGTCTTCTTGTACAAATAATTTAACGGGTCAATCAAAAAGTAGTACAATTGGTTCCCACAGGAATACTGACAGTTTGTTGAAAGACTACGTCTCCGAACAATACAAATATATTGTCAATTAGAAATTCCAGCATTTTTTTTTATATCAACTTCAGTGTATTTATGTGTATAATCATAGTGGTGTTGGACAAAATATGTATTATGATAACCAATCACTAGATATTTGAATTTTCGGGTACCTCCTTTAGTGAAAATACAGTTATCTATGATGCTAAAAAGTCTCGCTTCTAATTGCTTGTATGGAATTGTTGTGTTAAACAATGCAATTTAACAGTAGTGATCGTTAAATCAGTTTTTTACAGCGTAGGAAAATTATTAGCTATCGACCTTTGTTCATAACACGAGTTATCCTTCACAACCGAACTCTTCAACACTGAATTAAACAGGGTGCATCTGAAATTTATCCTCGCACTGTCTACAGATTTCAATCACGTTCCAGCCCTATCCAGTTATTTTGGATGGAGTATTGTCTTTATTTTTCTAATTTAAGATACCCATTCTGTATAATCACTAAGAAGAGATCGTCATGGCCGTGTGATGTCGAAACCGTGTGTTACGAGGACTTTGTTTTAGAGATATATGTGGTTACAATATGCTGAAAATTTAATTCAAGGATTATTATTGAGATTATATAACTGTTATTTTCCCTTAAATTGCTATGACATACTTCGTGGCATTCATCAGCAACTTTAAAATCATTTTACCTTAAATCATATTTTATATTTATCCATCTGATACCAGGGCTCTATCTAAAGGATTTTAAAATTTATTTAAGAATGGCATTAAAGTTGCAATTGGCAACTTGGCTCCTTCGTTGATTATACATCCATGACCAATGCAACCAAAAATAATAATCAAATCAAATGAATATTACACAATACAATATACTGTAAAGTGCAAACTTGTATGTTGTTTATTTAGTCAAGAGGGATGTTGTTTGACAAAGTGACTTTCTTTATCAGTGACTGTTGATAACGCTTCATAAAGTACTAACTAAAAGGCAAGGTTTTTGTTCCGACATTGTTGCCACAATTGAACAGTAATAATTGGCAAATTAGTCTATTACAGCGTTAGAATAAAAAATATATCCTTCATTGATTAATTTTACAGCCATGACCAATACATCCAAACATAATAGACAAATTAAATGGATATTACACAATAAAATATACTGTAAACTGCAAACTGTTATGTTGTTTGTTTGATTAAGAGGGTTGTTTGTCTGACAGCATGTCTGTTTTTATCACTGACTCTTGATAAAGCTATATAAAGTACTACCGAAAAGGCAAGGCTTATAGACTAATGGTGCAGGTTTTTGTTGTGACATTCTTACGTCTGTTATAGGTTGTGGAGAAGTCGTATGACGTTCTAATACTGTGAATCTGAGAAAAATTGTGTACCTTCAAATTTTCTAAAAGTTGTTTAGCATTTTTAAATATTCACTTCTGATTTACTCCGCTTCTGGAATAAGCAACTGTACTGTATTTCTGAAGTTTCTCCTTAACGACTGTTTGATAGAACATTTGGTAGATCCTGCTATGTACTTCAGCTTATATGGGGTTTTCTAATGTTCAGGTATCAAATATAATGATGGCAGTTAAAATCAGTATCGATGTAGGTACTTCGAAAGAAAGTTATACGGACGATCTCTAGTTCTTCTATCACAAAAGTAAAGTAATGTGCCTTACAAATGAAAACTAAATTATTTGAAGCTTTGTATGTTGGGAACTTTCGACCAACGGCACCAATCACCTGGCCCTACATGCACGACGTCCTAACCTCTGCGCCATCTACGCATTCACAAAAAATGAATGTTTCGATGACCGTGAGTAGAATTCCGAACATGAGAACTCGGTTGTAGAGAAAAGTGAAAAGTATTCATTCCTAATGTGAATGACAATGGATCGATTTAACGATGCATGTAGAGAAGAGCGCATACATCAGGCGTGAAATAACCCCCCCCCCCCCAAACATGCAGTGTGCTGTTTGCTCATCCATGAAAAACTTGGGAAATATAAACCGTATATGTTTGAAAAAAAAAGACTAAATTACATCATCAAAATAATTTTCTGTTATTACGCCTTTATCCATGGCCATGAAACATGAATTTTTAGATCATGGAATATGTCCGAATGAAAAGCGTGGTACACAGCAAAAACGAAACATAAATATGTTGTCTCTACTGTCTAAAAATAATCACAGTGAAATAACGAATTTTCCCGAGATTTTTTTCCACAGGGAATTTGTACTTTGAAATATAGAAAATGCATCTTATGAATTTTCAAACTGAAAATTCGCAAATAATATTTTGCACATATACTTGACATTTTCAATCAAGTTATTTGTTGTTTTTTCCATTTGCCAATATTCCTAGCAATGTAACGCATTGAATAAATTTCGATGCTTAATCATATAAAATGTACTTAGAGGTGTAATGAGTAATGTTATCAGTCAAAATTATTTTCTTTTTAGAATGTTGGTATATAAAAATATCATACCAGTGTATTAATCGCAAAGAAAATCAGGAGATACTAGATACAACTTTGTTGAACATTGGACAAACACAGATATCTGGAAAGCAAGAGGTGCGACCCTGTCGACAGGTCAAAATTCACATGAAATAGATGAACAATATATCCTACTCACAATTGGTATAAATGATTCAATATATCTAACATGTAATTCAACATTTCATTTAGAGAAATATATTACTTATAAATAAATTCAAACAAGGTGTATATGCCGACAATAAAATTTCCAAAATGTTAACATTATACGCGTTTTTTATATCCATGTGACAACAGTTTTTTTAAAAAAATTTCCATATGTTGAACGCGCTCTAGCATATTGTATCATCTGCGTGATACAAACACCTTAATTATGCAGGCGAAAGAAGGGGATATCAATTCCACTTGTCTACAGGCACATGTTTTCTGTTCAAAGAGCTGTAAACAAATCTATCTAAAAAAAGTAACAAAAGATACATATTATTTCAATGCTTCATCCAGCTCTTTTTTCAAACAACTATAAATTGTCTCGCATTTCTTTGGCATTTATATTAATATTTAACATAAAATGTATGATGGTTTGGCTCAAGCATGTGATCATAACGTCTTCTTGTCAGTGCAAACAGCTGTGAGAAGACAAAGACGTAAAACAACACATCGAGATCCCTGTGTTAATAATTTCAAGTAAGCAGATTAACATCTGTATATGAAATGTTCTTATGTTGAACACGCACTGGCATATCTGATCATTTGTGAAATATAAACTACATATGCGGGTGATTGTGGGATATTACTACTTAAATGTGGAAAACTTACAATGGGAAAGCCGAAATCGTCGCGTTTGTCCTACTGCTTAGTTGCCATTTTCCCGTCTGTGTCTTTAGTAAGTAAACTGTCTAAATAAGAAGTGTATGTGCTTAATTTTGTTGTATGTTTAATTTCTAGTTCTCTGGGATATATCGCATTTAATGATAATTGTCATTATTAACTGAAAAAAAGTCATCGATATATCTAAATTTGAAATTAAAGATTCCGCTAGCTTTTTCTTCTTTTGATTCAATATTTTCTAAATGAAGTCTGGGTTATACGAATAAAGGAACATATAGACCAATAAATAGGAATGCCGACCGTTTGTTGAAGGACCAAGTCTCCGAACATTACAAATATATTGTTTATTAGAATTTCCAGCATGTTTTTCATATCAACTTCAGTGTATTTATGTGTAGAATCAGAGTGGTGTTGGACAAAAAAAATATAATAATTATTAAACACTAGATATATGATTTTTGCGGGCACCTACTTTAGTGAAAAAACCGTTTGCTATGATGCTAAAAAGTCTATTTTTTATGTGGAATAGTTGTGTAAAGAGTGGAGATGTCATATGTTTTGTTTCGTGAAGTTTAGGTATACAATATAAATATGGTACCTGAACTCGTATTTAACTCTATATGTTCTAATACACAATTTTAATAATGTGCTTTGCAAATAAAAACTATATTATTTGAGGCTTTGTCTACTGGATTTAGTACACATTGGTAGGTTCAAATACTACTTCTGGATAACTAGATACAGAGGGATAACGCGTTTTCATAGTTCCTTTAAGTTTCCGAATACGAGATTTTGTCAACCATCGTACATCTTTTAGACATTCATACAAAGTGTCTGGTTCCAAGATCAGCAAATTTAGCAGAACAGTTTAGTTTATTTAAATATATTGTAAATTAAATGTGTTTCGTTTTGACGGGTTATCGTTATATCTCATTTTCTATTATTCAGATTTTACTCTGGCTTTAAATCATTTCCTTGTGTAACACAATCCTATTCACATAAATAGATCGGTCTTATCTCTAAGGTCACATATATAACTTATCTCCCACGAAAATATGTCCACAAGAAGCATTGAAATAAGATTTGTTACAGTGTAATAATGGCGTTCATTTTCGTATTGTTTATTTTTGTGGTCGTGGACATATCTACTCAAGATGAGGCCAAGAGACTTATCTCTGAAACAGATTACGCACAGCAACTACATGCGTTACAACTTGAGGTCCAGAATCTGAAAACAATGTATTACCAACAGAAGAATGAAATAAACCTTCTCACTTCCCAGCAATCTGGAGGTACAGCAGGTAAATAATTTGGCACTCAGTAACATGTAAACAACAAAGGGGCCTCCGTGGGAAAAGTTGTTATAGCATCGCGGTTTGAACCATGGAATTTCTCACTTTTTGTCAGTCCTGGTTCGAGCACCACTGGAATCTAAGCTGAATTTTGTGTCCGGGTTATAATCAAATCGATTATCGGAGACATTAAGCAACAATAAACAAACAAACAAACCAGTATGCTACCTGTAAATACTTTTCTTCCACGACACTCATAATCAAAGTACAGAAATGAGGTGACGAATGATACAGCTTTGATTATTTAATGCTTGTTAGCCCTACTGAAGTGAGTGTAGCACGTTCTGGAATACACACAGAAATACTACTCATCGTGTATATCACGTCGTCAGTATTACAGATCCCATGTTTAAACAAGACAACCTCACGCGTATGAATTTCATTGGCTATTGTAAAAATACCTAAGTTTTGTATGCATTATAATAGACTTTTTCTTCTGTACAAAAATTCATAAAACGCAATCGACAATTTATTTTGCAAAGATCTATCATTAACAGAAAATGTTGCATCCTCCTGTGAGCACTTTTGTTTGAGTGGAATCGATTGAAAGTTAGGTCCTAAGCAAATCAAGGATTACACATTTTCAATCTGAATTTGCATTTAAACACGGATATATCTCATAGATTGAATTTCTCTATCATGTTCCGGTGAGCGAAAGTTTGTAGCCTTTACTATATCCAAGAAAACTGATATATTAAAATTTATATATATATATATATATATATATATATATATATATATATATTATATATATATATATATATATATATATATATATATATATATATATGTGTGTGTCTGTGTGTGTGTGTGTCCGTGTGTGTGTGTGTGTGTGTGTGTGTGTGTGTGTGTGTTACAATATTTAATGGATAAATTAATTAATCATAGTTTTTTTTGTATGATCCCAAAATCTCAAACATTCTGATAAAATTTTATGTGAAAGCATGTCATTTATCTCGGAATTTCAATGATACGGATTATTTTGACAATTTCGATTTTTTAAAAGTTATTAAATAATTAATTTGTACGTTTCTTCTCCTCAAATATATTGTTTCTTTCACCAGTGAAAATATCAGTTTTATTCCTTTAAAATATATACTATATATACAAATATTTCTGTTCTTCAATATACAAATGATGTTTGTCAATTTCAGGAAATGGTGGTATATACATACGATGGGGAAAGACAACTTGTTCCAACAATGCTACTCTTGTATACTCAGGTAAAAATCCAAAGCAAAACCGTTGTTCTGCGATATTTCTGTAAATAATAAAACATTGCACAAAAATGCTAAACCATATGCTCAAAACGATCGTTTCTGTAAATAAGACCGTCGAGCTCGAATCCTGAAACAGAGAGTGATATCAGACAAGGCATATTTTGAGTTTTGAATAGTGTTTTACGCCACACCCAACACTTTTCAGTTATATGGTGGTGGCCAGTTTTTAATGGTGAAGGAGGGAACCCGGTAAAAATGTATCCGGGAAGAGACCACCGACCTTCTTCGGGTAAATTGGTGTAGCGTGTACTCTGCAAGAACGTGTATAGTTCTAGTTCCATTTCCGGATTTCTGGTTTCTCGCGAATAAAACCGGATTAAGAGTACATATTGAATTTCCACTTGAAACCACTTCACACACCTCATTCAATTTAAAAAAAATAGCACTACAAGAATGGTCAAAAGGAGAAACATATTGGATACATATTCTTTAATAATCACAGGGTTAAAGAGTATAATATTATCACTTTACCTGTGAGACCTTGCCTCTTGCCAATGTGGAAACTCGGTATTTGTCCCTGTTTTGTTCTTATTTGAATTTTGACTGGTGTTTTACGCCACTCTTAACAATTTCTCAGTTATGTGGTGGCGGCCAGTTTTTTTAATGGTGGAGGAGATAACTCGGTTACAAAGTACATGGGGAGAGACCACCGGCCTTCCGCAAGAAAATTGGCAAACTTTCTCACAAAAATCAGCTTAGGTTCCAGCGGGACTCGAACCTACGGTGACAGAAATTAAGATATTTCATGATTTAAAGTGCAATGATCTAACCACTCGGCCCATGGAGGCCCCTGTTTGGTTCTAAAATCGCCAGAATCCAAAGGCAATGATATGACAAAATCTTAGTTTTAGTAGTTCTAAAAGAGGTACGGTGTTTTCCAACATATAAGAATTCATACGAGTTAAGATTATTCGTTTATACCTGCATACTGTACACAAAAAATGTGTTCCGCAAGTATTGGCGTTTGAGGTTGCAAGTAACGTATGAAAGAGTGGTATTATTTTTCATATGCCCTGATTTTCTGATTATTAAATAATTTTCTCAAAATGCACAAGTTTGAGCCAAGAGCAATTATTTTCCCATATAAACATATTTTTTTTTTATAATTGCAGATACAACTTTTACTTCCTTACTCGAATTATAATTTACTTAAAAAATTTACTTAATTTTACACAAAGATATATTCTCATTCATTACATGGCGTGGCAACAAAATATATCAATCAGGGGATGCTTACTCCCCCAAGGTATGAAAAAAAATCAGATACCAAAGTATAAATCTTTAAATGTCCAGGATATAGATACAAATCTGGTAAGAATGGACAAGCACGGACTTCTGGAAACCAAAAAATGGGATCAGGTGTCATGGAGGAGTAAGCATCCACCGTCGACCGGTCACACCCGCCGTGAGAACGCAATCAAATCCAAACAAAATACGTGAGGAACGAATCCTCGTCACAATTAGTACAGACATTCCAACAACTGTCAGTAAAAAGACAACTCCACATTTCACTTAGTGAATCACAGGTGTCTGATTCCATCTCTGGATTTCCGGAGGTTGGATTTTGTCAAATGCTCACCAAGTTTGTATATTGTCTCCCATACATTCAGTTGAAGATTGATACTTTGGTGTCTGTTGTTTTTATATTTATATATTATGATACTACTTTTCTCCCTCCAACTTCGCTGTTCCATCAATATATAACCGATCATGGTTAGGGCGACATGTTTTTCAGTTCCCCCCCCCCCCCCCCCCCCCCCCCCCCCCCCCCCCCCCCCCCCCCCCCCCCCCCCCCCCCCTGAAAAACTATGATATGTAAATAGAACAACAGATAAATAGATAAACAAAACTAACAAACAGATAAATAGAAGGTAAATTATCCTTTTGTTTGACGTCAATAGCACAAGTCATATATATATATATATATATATATATATATATATATATATATATATATATATATATATATATATATATGTAACAGAGTTATGTACCTTTAATGTCAAATAACTACATAAACCACTGTTAAGGTTCAGACGTATTTTATTTCTTTGTTTAGATAATGGTTTAATGGTTTAATGGTTTAACCCTGAAAATAACAATGTAACAATAGTAAATACACAAAACATATAGATTAAAACGCATATAAATAATACAAGCAGTTTCATAGAAATAACTTAGTCAATTTCCACTTGTGCATAATTTACAAATAACTGATACAATTAAATGAAATTGTTTCAAAAATACAAAAACATAAATATTCTTCCCTTATAATTATGATATATAATTGTATAGTTTCTATATGATACAAAAACTTATCAATTATTTTCAGAATATATACACAAATGATTCTTACCCGTCTATGGGACCGAGTAAGGTAAAACAAACAATTCCCTTATTTCATATGGTTTATAATCACCATTCTATAAAAGTACAATTTCCAGTATAAGTAAAATGTATATACCAAATCTGTAGGTAAAATTACTAATCTGAATTAAATTTAAGCAGGGAAATATAATTACTTTCTCTGGTCTCTGAAACATATATTTTTCTTTAACCATTTCGATTATTTTGTTATTTAATATTAAAAAATATAAAATCTCTCATTCTGAACTTTTAGCAAGTTAAAGTGAATTTAGAATTTAGGATTATTAGTAAATACATGCACTCACCAAATATTAGATGTTAATAGAAAATGGCTGACTGTCTGTAACTCGGGTCCTTTGAAACCCAGCTCAAAAACTCGGCGGGAAACATATTAACCAATGAAATACCATAATACAAACACTAATGTCCAATATAAAATCTGAAGACAAACATCTCCAACTCCTGGTTTAATTAATTAATACACAAAGACATACAGGTAACCAACACACTGACATACCCTGAAGGGAATACATACACAAGACACATACATGGACAAAACACAATGACCACACCTGGACAAAACATGGCCAAACAAACATTTAATTTTGTGTACATGTATCAATAATTAGACATTTAAAAAACAAAGTTGCTTAATTTAATTTAATTAATAATACCATTTCATCACTGTCATATATATATATATATATATATATATATATATATTATATATATATATATATATAATATATATTGATTTTATCATATTTCAGGTTTTACCGCGGGTTCAAAATACAGCGATACTAGTGCGTCAGCAGAGTCCTTCTGTTTACCACCGGATCCTACTCCAAGTACCTTGACCAAAACCCACGAGTCTTCGCCAGCATATATCTATGGTGCCGAATATCAGTTTAATATTGGACCACATCTGATCGACCAAGATGTACCATGTGCTGTGTGTATGAGTACAACTAGTTCAAGAATACTCATGATACCCGGAAGAAGTCGTTGCTATGACAACTGGAATGAGGAATACAATGGGTATCTAGTCGGAGCAGGCCATACAAACGCGGGTTCAATAGATTTCATCTGTATGGATGAGTCTCCAGACAAAATTGCTGGTGGGTCCGCAAATCAAAATGGACGTCTATTTCATCTGGTTCAGACTCAATGTGGATCTCTCAAATGCCCACCATATGAAAATTTGAAAACTCTTAATTGTGTTGTATGTGGCAAATAATAATTGCCACCGCTTTTTGTAAGGCCATGTTTTTTATTTTTATCGACTACTCATATTGTAACATTCTGATGAATTAAAATTTACATAAATGGGAAGGAAAAAAAAAACATTCGCATAACGTAGTTTTTTAAATTGAAGTGACCATATAAATCACGTGTATTAATATTACTCTGCTAGACTGACGTTTCGTATTCCTCCTGCTTTCTGTTATAATCATGTTTTATGGTAACAAATTATTATTTTGATTTTTGATAGCAAAACCAGAAATGGGAAATAAGTAAGAATGATATAAAGTTTTAACATGTTGTTCAAGAGTAAATGGACTATAAAATCAATAGAAATTTTTATATATTGAAAAAAAAAATGAAAATACAATAATTCAACAGGAAAACAATTCAGATGACCAGGGAATCAAAATTACGTTTTATTCGATGTTACATTATCAACCTTTGTCGGTGTTCACACACTATTGCAACATTTCAAAAAATGAGGTTCCTTCTGTGCCAACCTTCTAGGAACAATACATGTATATATGAGGACAGTATGTTGTTTAATCACCTTAAACGTAGGTACTATACAGGTAGACAGGTAGAGAAGGAAAGTTATCCTTTTCGTTGACGTCAATTTCCATCGGTTCCAAAATTATTTATAGGTCACTGTCTGCAATAGGAGGTACCGCGAATGAAAATAATGAAAATAACGACATAAGTTTAATTGTGAACTAAAGATATAGCATGTCACAATCACATTAATGAGTTAAACCTAGTTTTGTGTTTTGAGTTAATGCGCGTTACGAGAAAAACTAGGTTTAACTCGTAACCAACATTAACTGGAGGAAAATTTGGTTTAACTGAGAAAACCTAGGTTTAACTAATTAATTTGACTTTTGCGTGCCATATACAGATGCTTATTTTTCTGAGCCTGGCTCAGTCGGTAGCGTGCTCGACTCTTGATTGTGAGGTCGTGAGTTCGAGTCCAACCAACGGCAGGTCGGTTTCCTGTCCTTCGGATTACACAGTAAAAATCGAAGTCCCGTGTCACAGTAGGTGTTGGCACGTTAAAGAACCCTCAATGTTCAATGGTCGTAACTGCCCGCATAGGCCAAAATTTAAAGCTCTTCACCGGTTTTTGGTGACGTCTCCATATGAATGAAATATTCTTAAGTGGAACGTTAAATAACAATAAACAAACAAACAAGTGAGTCCAATGAATAGTAGGTACGAGTTGTGATGGATACGAGATTATCATAACCCATATGTTGAACTTATTCATCTCAGGTTGCCTTGCAAAACACGGTCATAGGCTACTTATTGTCGCTACGATTAAAAATCAGTTTTTGATTTTCAAACTGAAATTACTAGAAAACATGCTTAAATGCGGACGGACTTAAGCTTATTTTTGTGAGAAAGCTTGCTAGTTTACTCGCAGAAGGCCTTTGACTCTTTCCGGGCACATTGTGACCGAGGTCTCTCCTCTGCTTATAAAAACTGGCTGCCACTATATAACTGAAAAGTTGTTGATTGTAGCGTAAAAGAACAAAAACAAATGGTATATTTCGTCCGTGTATTAGGTTAAATAACACAACACAAAGCATGAAGATGTTGGAAATGGAACAACATTGGGCTATTTGTTTTTACTTGACGTGTTAAGAGATGGAGTAAAAAGAATTTCAGATTTCTGATTAAACAAGCTGAGTTTAGATTTATATTAATTCGAGAAGAGCTGTGTGATAAGAAATTCATGATATATTGTACATGATATCAATTCTTATCTATAATTAAAAGTCGATGTTACTGTCGCCTTTATAATCAAACGTCAGTGCTTGCTTATATTGTACTTGCCAAAGGAAGACATGAAGACGGTTAAAGTGATTTTAGCAATTCCTCTTATGATTGTGGTAACATGTGTTCTTGGCGATTCTTCGCATGACGAAAAGCGACTTTTACTGTCAGATCCAACTTACATACAGCAACAACTTCAGTCATTACAGACAGAAATACAAGACTTAAAGACTAAACAGAGCCAGTATGAAAATACAATAAGTCAACAGGAAACCAAACTACATGATCAGGAAACCAAACTACATGATCTTAATATAAAAGTCCAGAGTCAGGAAACCAAAATTCAAAATCAGGACACTATAATAAACAGTCTTCTCTATGTAACACCAAAACGTATGAAGCTACACATTTTCAAAATGTATCACCTCATAATGTACAAATATCAGTTTGCGTGAACTAAGGTTATTGAAACTGCATCAGCAGTAAAATAACACCATAGTTAAACATTTTTCTCACTGTTAGGCTCTATGTAACAATTCATTTTTTTTTTTACAATTATTACGTTCAAATATTGCAATGATTATATTAATTGCACGGTACATTTTCAAGCAGCGTACTTTGATTCATTAAACTATCATGTTATTTTATATTAATTTATCAATCACATCATATTTTTTATTTATTATCATAATAGCTTTACTCCATTAATCTATTTTTAGATAAATCATGTCAGGAAACCAAAATTCAAAATCAGGACACTATAATAAACAGTCTTCATGATCAACGGGCTAAAAAATGTAAATATCACGTACTTATAACTCCAGCTAAAATAACACCACGCCATTTTTCTCACTGTTAGGCTCTATGTACACGTTCAAACGTATGAATATATTAATTGCACGGTACATTTTCAAGCAGCGTACTTTGTATCACCTCATAATGCTTTACATTTTAGATAAATTAGGACCCTGTTGCATGGAAGGTGAATTAAGGTTATTGAAACATAATGCTTAATGTTTCAGTAAATTCTAAATAATTCATTAGAAAAGGATAACAATAAAATGTGTATGGAAACTACGTTAAAGTATCTTTAGTTAATGTGTCATAAACTTTCGAGGTGTGCATTGCTTCTGTCAAACCTGCAATGTCACAAATTAATACTATACACCACACTTTACATTTCGTCAATTGAAGAATGATTCCAATTTTAAACACGTATGCAACCATATTGAATGTATATCCGAATATGATAATCAAAAACCTAGACCTATTGACAACAATTATACAGTTTGTATATATTCTGAACAACATAATATACTTACACACTTCTGAATTGATCTAAATAGATAAGGATAGAATTTTAAACAAAAAGTGAATTTATCATACCCTTGTCTGTCTCATCGAATCTTGGAGGTTCATGTCCCTTACCACGGGCACACGAGATATTAGCAGCAACACCAGCAGTTTAAACAAAGACAAATATTGTTTCGTTTATTGCACTGCTTCGGTATGCAGTGTTTAGTAGATCATGCAAAATAAATGCTGCATGGACTGATAAACTAATTTCATCTGAGCAATGAACATAGATTTCGTAAAAATTGGAAAGTCACGAATTTTCACTTCTTTTCAAACTTTAAAATTTTCAATAATTTTTGTAAAATTTCTTTGATTTCCCTTGGAGATTCAAAACAGTGCATTTAGTTTTGCCTGCAATGAGGTGACGAAATGCCTTTTATAGAGACTTGAGCTGAAATTAAAATACTAAAAGTTTGATGAAATTTTCTCACTGTCAAAGTGTTATTTAAAACTGCTATAGGAATTGTTTATAAATATTGACATGAAGCAAGTAACCAAGGACTATTACCAAGTTTCTGTTTTTCAGCCAGATTAGCTCAAGAGTCGATCCAGAGTTGGACAAAATAAGCCCCAAAACGTACCCCTCTTTGAAAATATTCTCCTCCAGAACCGCTGCATTAACTTAAAAACTAATTGCACCAGAATTATCTTCATGGATGCATGAACGTTTTTCGTAGAAATTGGAAAATAATTGTTTTGAACGTTTTTCAATTTCATTGCAGACTTTATCATTTTCATTCCTTTTAATTTCCTCCCTTTTATTCACTACGTACATTCATTTTTTTGTTAACCTGTAACTAGGAGACGTAATTTGATCGCGAGAGAATATGCTGAAATCCAGTTTTGTAATATTTTATGACTTTTTTTTAAAGTTTGCAAAAAGGACGAGGGGCCATTTTTCACACTGTCTGTGTGTTGTTCAACTAAAAAAAAAGCTTCTAGGTTAATTTTAGTTTATTAGTTTAATAAAGCTTTAATTTAGCTTAAATACACGGAGACAGCCATTTAAGATCGAAACAATATACTTTAAAAGGGCATTATCCGTGTTTACCAAAACAATATTTCGGTTTTATTTCTACTTTTACTACTTGTACTTTATATACAACAACAGAGTTATAGACAAGCATTAAAAATCTTATATTCCTATATATTTTGTGAAAATAAGGTCATTGAATAACTGCCAAACAGTGTTTCTCAAGTAGTTTTCACAAAATATATAGGAATATAAAACATCTGAGATACCAAAGTTTAAATCTTTAGAATGTCCAGGACACATACAAATCCAAGAAAAATGGACAAATACGGACCTCTGAAAACCAAAAGGTGGGGTCAGGTGCAATGGAGGAGTAAGCATCTCCTGTAGCCGGTCACACCCGCCGTGAGTCCACAGTCAAGTTCAAACGAAATACGTGAGGAATGAATCCTCGTCAAAATTGGTACAGACGCCTCAACAACCGCCAACGAAAAGGCAACTCAACATTTCTCCCAGTGAAACAGAGTAGTCGCAAACAAGACTATTATACCGTAAAATTTGCGGAACGTTGACATCAAACGGGGTTTTCGATATCCCTGTGTCAATAATTTGTCAGTGAGTAGTTTATATCTGTATATGAAATGTTCATATGTTCAAAACGTTCTGGCATTTCGAATTATTTGTGAAATATAAATTCCATATACGGGTGACTGTGGGATGTTAAGATTTAAATTTGGAAAATTTACGGTGCGGAAAGCCGAAATCGTCGAGTTTGTCGTAAAGCGTAGTTGCGAATTTCCTGTCTCTGTATATAGTAATTAAAATGTCTAAGTATGAAGCTTGTGTACTTGACTCTGTTGTATCTTTAAATTTAGTTCGCTGGGATTTATCGCAATGACATATGTATGAAAATTGTCATTATTAATTGACAAAACGTCGTCGATATATCTAAATGTCAAATTAAAGGACATCGCTGGCTTTTTCTTCTTTTGATTCAACAGTCTAGTTCGTATGAATTAAGAAACAGGTCAGCCAATAAAGGGACACAATTGGTTCCCATAGGAATGCCGACAATTTGTTGAAAGACGTCTCCGAACATTACAAATATATTGTCTATTAGAAATTCCAGCATGTTTTTATATCAACTTCAGTGTATTCATGTGTAGAGTCACAATGGCGTTGGACAAAATAAGTATCATGATAACCAATTACTAGATATTGAAATTAACGGGTACCACCTTTAGTGAAAAACAGTTGTCTATGATGCTAAAGAGTCTTTCTTTTAATTTTTTATGTGGAATAGTTATGTAAAGAGTAGAGAAGTATGTTTTGATACTGTGAATTTGAGAAAAAATCTGTACCTTTAAATTTTCTAACAGTTGTTAAGAATTTTTAAGTTTCCACATCTGATTTACACCGCTTCTGGAATAAGCAGCTGTACAGTATTGCAGAAGTTCTCCTTACCGACTGTCAGTATCTTGGTAAGGAGTAAAGATAAAGGTTTGGTAGAACATTTCCTGGATTCTGCTATGTACCGCTGCTTATATGGGGTTTTATGAAGTTTAGGTATCCAATATAAATATGGCAGCTCAAAATAGTATCGGTTGTAGGAACATCAAAAGAGCGTAATACGGAAACGTGATTTTGAAGGATCTCGTTTTTTTTTATAGTGAGCTACGTGTGTATGTAGGATTACCAGAATTCGTATTTAACCCTTGCTCTTCTAATAAACAATTGTAGTAATGTGCCTTGTAAATAAAAACTATATCATTGAGGCTTTGTCTGCTGGGACCAGCAGAATTTGCATGCCAGTGTATATCTTTTTGTTGTTGTTTGTCAACTTAAGAAGTTAAAAAAGGAGAGAACTTTGTTTAAAAAAAGAAAACAACAATAAATAAAAAAGTAATGAAAAAACCAAACAAACAGCTAAAGAAAATGAATAAAAAGCACAGTTAATGTCCCTTTAATGATATATTAAATAATGTTAGTTAATGGAGTTATAACAATGCATAAATGTTGATAAATTCGCGTCGAGAATTTTAAAAATACAGACTTAGATCCGCTTTTCTTTGTATAATATATATCTAACTTGTATAATATATTTATACAAACGTCATCTAACTTGCAGTCAGTGGTCGAGTGTACACACGGTGGGGAAAGAAAACTTGTCCTGGAAATGCAACTTTAGTTTATTCTGGTAAGCCTATCATTCATTCATCTATCTATCTATCTATCTATCTATCTATCTATCTATCTGTCTGTCTGTCTGCTTGTCTCTCAAATATCTGTTTATCTATCTATCTATGTATCTATCAATCTGATACACATATAAAATGTTAACCTTAGAGAAATTCATAAAAAATGCAAAATATTAATTTCTACAAAAACGGACCTTTCAATTTCCCGATAAATAATCAAATGCTGATATAGGAGTAACAATACTTTGCCAGCAGGTTACATTTATGTTGATAAATATTTGTGACAAAAAATACTATTGATTAGTTTGTCCTTTTACATAAAATGATCACATGTTGAACATACTCTCCTACATCAAATTAATTTGAGATAAATGTAGTGTTATTAACAATTCAAATATGAAATGTTAATGATAGGAAAGCCGACATCATTTCGTTTGTCATGGATCATAAGTATTCCTTTGAATGTTTGAGACAATTTTTCAACCATATGGTGGTGTCCACTTCTTAATGGTGAAGGATAGAACCCGGTAACAATGTAGAGACTACCCGCCTTCCCCGAGTCAACTGGAAAATGTCTCACAAAATCAGCTTAGGTTCTCGCAGGATTTGAGGAGACCGCACGCCTTCCACGAGCAAACTGGAAAATTTCTCACAAACTCAGCTTAGATTTTGAACCTGCACCGACTAAAAGTGAGAGACTTAACGGTTTAAAAGCATGATGTTCTAACCACTCGTCCACGGACGGACTTCATAAGTATTTGTGAAAAGCAAACAAATAAGTCGATGGTAAATGTTTTAATAGCAGATATTGATTTTGCATGGGTCATTTCTATTATCAAAAACGATTTTGGGCGATATCCAAAGCTATAGGAAAGTAAGAGGTAAGATAATCTCATGTCAATATATTTAAAATATATAAACATAAAAGTATACAGCTATCAAAGTAACTATATATTTATCAAACATCGAATATTTACAACACGGTATTGAATTTGGTTTTGATTTGATTTGATTTTTTGTTTTACGCCATACTCAACAATTTTTCAGTCATATGATGGCGTCCAGGGTAAAGACCACCGACCTTCCGCAAGAAAACTGGCAAACTTTCCCACTTAATTCGGTATTGAATTTTTCAAATATATGTATCAAATATCCTGTTTTGTGATAGTGATTGTACAAAAACAAGTATTTAATTTCAGGATTTACTGCAGGATCGAAATATACAGACACGGGAACTTCTGGGCTGAGCATCTGTTTGCCTCAAGATCCAATATTTAGTTCCCTTATCCCAAAGGAATCAGTGTCGTTGATCTATGGTACTGAATATGAACTGAATCTAGACTCACAACAAATATTTGACGATGACGTACCATGTGCTGTTTGTATGAGCACAGCGGGATCAGAAATATTAATGCTTCCAGGAAGAAATCGATGTTATGACAGATGGAATGAGGAGTATAACGGATACCTCGTCGGTCCTAAACATGATCATGCTTATTCAATGGATTATGTTTGCTTGGATAATCACCCAGACGTCTTGTTTGGAGGGGGTACTAACCAAAACGGTCATTTGCTATATCTGTCGGTAACTAAATGTGGTTCACTAAAATGTCCACCGTATGTAGACAACAAAGTAGTTACCTGTGTTGTTTGTAGTCAATGAGGAATAAAATGATATAAAAAAATCTCAGATACCAAAGTATAAATCTAAAGGATGTCCAGGATATAACGTAAAAATGGACAAACACGGACCTAAGGAAATTAAGAGGTGGGATCTGGTGCCATGGAGGAGTAAGCATCACCTGTCGACCGGTCACACCCGCCGTGAGTCCACGATCAAATCAAAATGAAATACGTGAGGAACAAATCCTCTTCACAATTGGTACATTATCCATTTTTATGTACAGCGTTTATCTCAGTACCCTTTATTATTTTGTCACAATAATTGTCACACATACAGGCTAAGTTTGTATATTGGTATAGGTCAACCACGATAAGGTGGCACATCCGGATTCTGACAGGCAAATAAATGTCTTGATCTGTTCCGTAATTTACTGTTACAGTAGCTTTTGTCTGCGTGTCACCCTTGTTCTACTTCAACTGACACTCGTGTCGGCAAATAATTTTAGATCTCATTTTGGTTATTAGGTGTAATTCGATGGACTCTATGTATTGGCGAATATATTATCAGCTTGATATGTTTATGAAACTACATCAAGTCAATTTTTACAGTTGGAAAAACACTAATAAGTGACAGCAACAAAACTCCTCTTCCCATTTAATATGATATGAGCCAAACGACTCGCCAATAAACTAACACACAAGGATACGTTGAACATTTGAACGAAGTTACATTGTCTATACAGGGATCTTATTGAATAATATGAAGTCAAAAATGGCCGATAGTATTCCGGAACACGACCATATAGAATGATTCCTTTTCACCAATAATCAAAAGTTAAAGTAACTGATGAAATTTTCACCGAGCTTGACCTTTTCACCGAATTCGAGAGGTTTTCGTGTAACTTTTGTGACGGGTTTGGTATGCTAACAGGTGACGCTGACTCCTTCAATACATCTGGTCCCATCCCGTTTGAGATTCGCAATTGTTCTTCATGTTGAGTCCATTTTTATGGTTTGTTATGTAATAACAATCTATTATGGATTTACTTCGACTTTTTCATCGAGGGCTATCCTGTTAGCAGTGAAGAGGTCATGGATGTTGCATTTGTGAAATATAGTCCAACTCAAGAATTCAACTTTTATAGAAAAGTCGAATATTTTGGTGTAAATGAAATTAAATCTAGTTTGAATACTCTTTAAATGAAATACCATATAATTCTACTTACTTCTGCCTTTCGAAATTAACCAGTACGATTTGTAGTTAGGTTCAACAAAACGTCATCGATCTATATATAAATGTGGAATTCCACTATATAATAGTCCAGTGATGTTGAGCCTGCCATTCATCATATTGATATTGACAACTCGAGCCTACAGCAATTGTAAAATAGAAATAATTACATATCGCTGATACCAGCATGAAGCTAAATCAATTTCTATTGAACTCTCAAGAATATGTGTGTTTTCTGGTCCACGGAAAAATGAAAATAAAAGCAGAATAGAAGGTATATCATCGAGTAGGAGGTGCTTGTTATGCAAATGGCGCGTGAAATTCATTCCAAATAAGTTCCTGTCCATTTTTAAAACTATCAAATTAACGTGTTTGTCAGTTTATCGCTATACATAACCTGCTTTAATGAGATTCCCCGTGCACATTTCCTTTATTTATGCACCCTATATGGTGATCACATGCCTTACATAGCCATCGATTGCTCAATTTCAGCGGACGGTCAATTGTATACTATGTGTATTGATTTCGAAAAAGGAGGTAACTCGAACATTGAATGTTACAATTTCCTGTTCTCGTTTTTGCGGAAGTTGAGAGCAATCGCCATGTCCATTGTCGGGTGTTTACTCAACAATTACCACAACTTTTGAAGCTAATCACGATTAGATTGGGATGTATAAACCTAAATCTTTGTGTAATCGGTCTGTTCATAATGGATTTCAAACAGAAACGATGTCTTCAACAAAAACACAGTTTTATCCATTGCCGAAAGCGTTGATGTCTATAAGTGAAAGAGGTGATAGACCGTTTTGCTACATCGCTTTAGGCTAGAATTATGTTAGTAATGATTTCTTTAACAATAAACATTAGGTAAACTGTCTTTTTCACCCCGTACAGTTATTTATATTAATTAATACAAGATAGAGAACGTTGTTTGGTTGTTTATTTAATCTAGGCAGAGTATATGTTCATGCACCACTGTAATTGCGTTTACGTTCGATCTTACAAGCCCTAAATTTTGTTTTAAATCACAGCCATTTTTCACTATGAAAAAAATTATTTTACCTGTTCACAGTGTCATGTTTGGTTTAAATTTAAGTAGGTTCCATAAATGCTCACGTTTTATTTTGAAATGAGTGTTAATGCACGGCAGACAATAGATGATTCTGTTTAAAGTTGGTGCGGAAGATACAACAAATAAAATTTAGAATGTTCACTTTGAATTTATTTAGAGGCTGGAAATTGAATTTTGTTTTGTTTTTAGATCTAAATTAATTTGATTTATTTTCATTTAATATGTGTTAAATAGAAGTAGCTTGAATCCCGTGACTATTTTGCCAAAAATGACAACCAATTTCAGTACTTTCAGTACTTTGATTAATATAAATTCATCGTATTTTATTCTATTCTTGAAGTTTCGATTATCCATTTCCTCAATTTTACTTCTATGGTATTCTTCGGTAAGTTACATACTGCAGTAATTAGTAAACAAAAATGGGATGGGAGCTTGACAAACAAAAAAGAAAGAACATGTCATTCATACTCAACGACACTTCTGTTTTAGTACAAGAAGAAAAAACAAAATACAAGGTATATACCAATTCCGAAACATTACATAAGCTTTACAGTTACTTTAACTCTGCTTATTTATTTATCAAAGGTATACATATCGATGCGTGTTCGGGTGGAATGTATTAATGTTAATATATGTTTTATTAATGTTAATAAAAATTCAGGTGGAACCAAGCGAGCTATGTTTTTAATGGGCCGAGAGTACCAATATTAAAAAAAATTGCGTATCTCGTGCGTTGATACCTATAAGAATTGTCAGGTGAACAGATATGTTATTCGAGCCTTTTTCACGAAAATGATTTATTATAATTTTTAGATTGATCGGTTTGTTAATTATTGTATTGTGTGGTTTCGAATTACGTTGAATTCCACACAAATATCATGTTTTATTCTTTAAAATTAAGCACAATAAACACTGCTTTACAAGTTGTACTTCTGAGATGAGAGTTGTGTTTTAAATGATAAATGATCTATATTCGTTTGAGGAAGCGAATTAGAACAATAAATTCTAGATTAGAACTTGTATACAACGGACACTTATCTGCAACGGACACTAGTCTACTACTGAACACTAGTTTAGAACCGGACACTTGTCTACACTGGACACTTGTCCACACCAGAAACTTGTCTAGAACCGGACACTTGTTTACGCCGGAGAACTTGTACTTATCTACACCGGATACAAGTCTAGAAGCAGGCACTTTCCTACACTGGACACTTGTCTACACCAGACACTAGTCTAGAACCGGATACTTGTTTACGCCGGACATTTGTCTGCATCAGACACTAGTCTATACTGGACACTAGCCTACACCGGACATTTGTCTACAATGGACACTTGCCTACACCAGATACAATCTAGACCCGGACACTTGCCTACATCGGACGCTTGTTTAGAACCAGGCACTTGTCTATACCGTCACTAGTGTAGAACCGGACACTTGGCTACACTGGACACTAACTATTATTTTGCCATTTAGCATGATTTTTCTTTAAATATTCATGGCTAAAAGACAATGGACTATGATATGACTGAATAAACAAATCGAATTTATTGTAGGCAAATTAGGGATAATTTTTGTGAATAAATTCATATAAACGATTTCAGTGTTGTTTGTTTATTAAAATCCAAAGAAATATTGAAAATAGAAGTTATCAAACTAGGTTTAAACTTCAGTGTAACAATCTAGACGTACATTGCTTTATCCTGTAATAATGTACGGAAAATTAGGAATTCGATGACAACATGTCGTTTATTGTTGGTCATTTCATGGGCTTACAGACTGATTAACTGCAATTTCTAAATTGGCCAAATGTAACAAACACGACATAGTAAATTTATCAAAAGTACAAAAGGAACTCTATGTTAAACAACATCTGAGAATAATTGTTCGGCGGTTTAATGAATCCAAGTAAAGCAACCATTTTGTATGTATTCATTCATAAAGACAAAATATTTACCTTATTCTTCAAAGTTAAAATAAATCGCTGATTAAACAATATCTTAAAACTGACAGACAATTACCTTAAGGTTTCAACCCAAAAGTTAGTCCTTGGGCGTTTCAATTGTTTCTGTACTAATTGTCCAGATCTGTACACTGACAGACCGTCTGAGCCCACCCTTGAGTATCGTTAAATAAAATAAAATGTTTTATCAAGACAAACACAGATAATTAATTATATAGAAATTTAATTGAATTAATCGTAGAAAAAATGAAATATTAATATTAGAATCAATTATCGAGTTTTGAAATAATCACATGCCTTCATCTTTGTCTGAAATAGATACATTTTCTGCAGATTTCATATACATAGCATTTAAAAAACCTCGGTCTTGTTTCTCGGAATTATACGATGCACCTTTCTTCTTGTTCCACATTAAAAATCCTATTACACCAATTACAGAGAGTACAAACACCACACCGATACATATTCCCACAACTTGACCAGGTGTCAGGTTTGTTGCTTTGTCTAAAATTAGAGGAAGTTGAAATGAATAAATGGCAACTAAAAATGATAAATATAATTTCCATCAGCTGTAAATCTTGGTTGTCTTCCTAAATAATACAGTGGAACCTCGCTATCCTCTATTAATGTCACCTTACTGACTTAGTCAAGTGGTCTGATACGCGAGGTTATGTACTTATTGAGATTATAAATAAAGACAATGGGAATTTAAGGTCTGAAATGTGAGGCCTTTTAAGCGAGGTAGTCTTTAAGCGAGGTTCCACTGCATTAAGAATATGATGTATTCTTAGATTGGAAACAAGAGGCTCTCAAGAGCCTGTATCGCTCACCTGGTTATTTGCTTGAGAAGATCAGACGAACCGAGCAATTTTTGTAAAGGACCTTCCATACATAAATCCTGTAAAGTTTGGTTGAATTTGCTTCAGTGGTTTCAGAGGAGAAAATGAAAATGTGATTTTCCCATAGGGTCCAATGATAAACTAAGCCCAGCCCTGGCGGCCATGGTTTTGACAGATCGGAACGAAATGAGCAATCTTTGTAAAGGACCTTCAATACATCATTCTTCTAAAGTTTGGTTATATTTGCTTCAGTGTTTTCAGAGGAGAAGATGAAAATGTAATTTTCCCACAGGATCCATTGTTCTTCTTCCAAGTCAGGAACCGGATTCATGAATGAATGAATAAGGTTCTGCGAAAACTTTGCAGTGTGTGCAGCACAGCAGTCTTCTTTTGGCTATATAATGTTAAACTAAGCCCCGTTCTAGTGGCCATGATTTTTGACGGATCAGAACAAAATGAGCAGTCTTTGTAAAGGACCTTGCATACATCATTCCTGTAAAGTTTGGTTAAATTTGTGTCTGTGGTTTCAGAGGAGAAGATGATTTTCCTATAGGATCCAATGTTAAACTAAGCCTCGCCATAGCCGCCATGTTTGTTGACGCAAAGTGATTCCAAAAGCCAAGTGAGCTAAAAATGGCGGTCAAGGAACAATTTTCAACAACGGTTTTGAAGTCGCAACATCAATATCTATTTGGAAACCAAATTTCATTGAAATCAAACAATGTTGAATTTTCCCGCCTTTTTTGTCGGCCATTTTGAAAATGGCGGTCAACAAACAATTTTCAACACCGGTTTTGAAGTCGCCACATCATGACAAACATTTTATCAATTTACATTCGACCTCTATCTTTCATAGTTTTGGAGATAGAAGACGAAAAACATAAAAATTGAAAAAATTCTGTGAAAAAAGGGCAATAACTCCTACACAGGTTTTTGGATTGTCTTCAAATTTTCACGGTGGGTAGATCTTGATATGTTGAACATTTTTGCAATTTACACTTGACCTCTATCTGCTACATTTTTTGAAATAAAAAATTAAAAATGCCAAAATTTTGAAAATTTTACAAAAAAAGGGCTATAACTCCGAGATGAGTTTTCCGATTTTCTTCAAAATTGCATGGCTGATCACTTTTACCCTTGTCAGATTTTTGATATCTGTAATGGTTTTTGAGTTATTGGCCAAAAACTGCAATTTACTCCCATGTTCTATTTTTAGCAACAGCGGCCATGTTGTTTGACCTGCGACATAGAAAATAACAAATTTGAAACTAAATACCCTAGTGACGACTCAGTTCAAGTTTGGTTCAATTTGGCCCAGTGGTTTCAGAGGAGAAGATTTTTGAAAGTGAGTTAACGACGGACTGCAATTTACCCCCTATGTTCTATTTTTAGCAACAGCGGCCATGTTGTTTGACCTGCGACAAAGAAAATAACAAATTTGAAACTAGATACCCTAGTGACGACTCAGTTCAAGTTTGGTTCAATTTGGCCCAGTGGTTTCAGAGGAGAAGATTTTTGAAAGTGAGTTAACGACGGACGGACGACGGACGACGGACGACAGACGACGGACGACGGACGGACGACGGACGCAAAGTGATGGCAAAAGCTCACCCTGACATAGTCAGGTGAGCTAAAAAAGGAATAGCATCACAGCTGTAGTTTAAAAGTAATAAGTTACATAACTGTTTTCTTTAGACACCGAATGTGTGTCTTACGATCACTTACATATTAAATATGTGAGCATACATGATGCCACTGGGCTTACGCATGATAATGAACAAAAGGTCAAATGGGGTTAAACAGTCACCATAGTGACATAAAACTAAGATTTGACCGCTTTTGGAGCCCCGCTATGAATCCTATACCCCTTTCCATTCGTAAACTTTATGCGGTCGCACATTGGGATACTTCCTGCCAGGTTTGGTTAAAACTGGCCCACTAGATTTTGAGAAAAAGCCGAAAATGTGTTTAAGCTAAGAACGCACGACGTCAGACAAAAGACTATCGCAATAGGTCACCTTGAACCTTGGGTCTCCATGGCCGTATGGTACGATCATCGCGCTTTGAACCATGAAGTCTCTCACTTCTGCTCAGCGCATGTTCAAGTACCGCTGGAACCCAAGCTGATTTTTGTGAGAAAGTGTGACAATTTCCTTGCGTAAGGCCGGTGGTCTCTTCCCGGGTATATTGTACCCGGCTTCTCTCCTCCACCGATAAAAACTTGCCACCACTATATAACTGAAAAATTGATGAGTGTGGCGTTAAACACTATCTAAAATTCAAAATTGACAGTGGCAGTCAGAGAAACCCGACTACAATGTACCCGGGAAAATATCAATGACCTTCTACAAGTAAACTGGGACACCTTTCCCCAGTATAAGCTTCGGTCTCAAAGGGAGTGATTACATGATTGTACAGGATGTTCTAACCACTAGGCCACGGAAATTTCATGTTAATATATAACCGGTATGTGATCGATGCAAATAGAAATAAGATTTTCCAATCTAAGTCACTTAGTCCTATCTGTAGATTACCACATTGAATGATAGAAAGCTGAAGTCATAACAAATCCCTAAGTATTTTGGTTAATAAGATGTTTTCAGATGCCTATTCATGGAAATATAATTTTTACGGCATGATAACTTTTTTGTTGAAATAGTAACCAGAGGTTCAATGGAGCCTGAATCGCTCCCCTGGACTTTTAGCACAAACGTAGAAATTCTACTTAAACCACTCGGGGCTCAGTTTAGGTTGATGGATTGGCACAAAAGTAACAACACAAGGACAGGTGAGCTAAAATGGAAATTTCTGGTTTCATCTTGAAAGTTGAAAGTAATTCTAGAAATAGGGAACACTAAACAGAAGAGGAAAGATTTGAACTAAAGTTGAAAAGATTTTGCACGTTGGCAAACTATAATGGATAGAGCCGGTGTCGATTGCAGAATAGCCAATGTCAATTATCACAGGTAGCAGTTTTCAAATAGTTATCAAAATTCTCAACACATTCCTTTCTTTGCATTCTTTATAATACATTATTATACATTGTAATATTGTTTTATCTACTTGAAAACCGATTATCACCTAGTGACAACGGAAATCGGCATTTAAGAAACTGCGATAGTTTTTGTTTTAACCACTGAAACACATGGGCTATATCCTAAGATATATCATAAGTCACTTACCTGTATCTATCTTAGATATTTGAGGAGATTGCCTCTGTGGAAATAGAGGGTTACTTGGAAAACTATTGGTTGCTTTTGAAGACGATGGAAGTGCCGTTGGTACAGGTGATTTTGAAAATTCTGCACCAGTTGTTTCCAATGTCGATTCAGACGTTAATATACCTTGAGACTGTGTTGTTCCAGAACCTAAAAAGCAACTAACACTAGTTTTAAATCTCTTTCTCAACATTTCTGACACACACACGCGCACGCACGCACGCACGCACGCACGCACGTACGCACACACACACACATTTATATTAGTTAAGTTCTGTTTTTCCACAAAAATAGAGACCACAGACACCCAACGACGTCACAGATGCCAGAAAGTCAGAAGATAGTAATTTACCTTCCGCCTCTAAAAAGGGAAAAATTGGTCAAACTTGATGCGCAAATTAAGATGATAATGGTTGAAAGTTGCTTAAATTCATAATTGTTTTTTTTAACCTAGGACGGCTTTATTGGAGATTTTAATACCTGATTCACATGCTTAACGCAAATGCTACATGTACAAAAATATGCGTCTTAATAGGGGGCTGCAACTAAAACAAAAAACATTCCAGTTAATGGTATTTTATAAGTATAAACATTTTAGGATAAAAATATCAATTTCTAAATATGGTGAAAGAACACTTTATAAGACAAAATATATTAATTTCTTCTTACGCTCTGGTGCTTTACATATGTAAGGTTTGTTGTACTTATAACAATTGACGTCATTCCAACGACCATTTGCGTGCATTTCTGTGCATTTTTCATTGTCATTGTAATATGACACGCTTGGTTCTCCATCGTCCCAGTTTGTATAACCCAATTCAGAGCCGTCTTGCCAGTAAAAACCTGAAAGTGATTTAAAGAAATTCGGCTTCGTTAAACGGTCAACAAATGTGAAGAGTGAAAACTAAGGGTCAAATTGTTGCAAATATTTAGGTTTATGGTTCACAATTACTTTGACAAAGCTAACAAATAAACAAATAAATGGTTTACAATGGTTACAAAAAGAAGTAATCGATCGCTTTTTATATAAAATGTAAAAAAGGTTAAAATAAAAGCAATTATAGAAACAAAATATTAACTCATCGACCCTTGGAAAACAATGGACTCTTCTGTAAATCAATGACTCAGGCAAGTCCAAATGTGTCTTTAGGGGTGAATGAGTTAAAAGACTTAATACGACTACTACGACATTTATTATTATCAAGCTTCCACTTTTTTCAAAAACTAGGGGTTAATATGTAAAAACCCCTGTTAAATAAAAACGCGAAATCATAATTACCAAGATGACAATCGATAGTTGATCAATTTGGAGTCTGAATTTATCAGTTCCCCATTTTAATATTTTAAATATTTAAGACACAAAATAATAACCAATATTGTTCCATTTCGCCGCCATGTTGTGGTAGCAACAAATTTCATAAAACTACCAAACCACTGCAGGAGGCAGTTTGAATGGTCGATAAAATAGTTTTGTATAAAGCAAATGATAAACAAATTTTGGTTCAGATCAAGTTTAAACCCGGTGTATTTAAAAAATGGAAAGTTTACAAAACTGGTTCAAAACTAAAACTATTTTCTGTTGAACAAATATGTTTTGAACACCACAGAGAAAATGGGAGCAACTTCTGGTGGATCCTGAATCAGTAATGTCAAATATAAATTTATATTTAATAATGTCATACCCTTTCATAAATTCATTCGATTTTATTGGTCAATTACCTTTACCCATTGAGTATTTTAACTGGATTGACATCCCTGATGTGGCATTAAAAATATCACGTGCGCGGAAATCGATAGGTGTATGGTTCGTTTTCTCAGACATTAGTGACGAGATTTGGTTCCATACGTATTCTATTTGAATTTGACTGTGGACTCACGGCGGGGGTGCCGGTCGACAGGTGTTGCTTACTCCTTCATGGCACATGATCCCACTTTTTAGTTTCCAGAGGTCCGTGCTTGTCCATTTTTACCAGATTTGTATCTATATCCTGGACATCTTAAAGATTCATACTTTGGTATCTTAGATTTCTGCTTGTTTGTTTATTGTTGTTTAACGTCCCACTCGAAAATCTTTCAGTCATATAGAGACGTAACTAAATGCCGGTAAAGGGCTTCAAACATTGGCCTATGTTTGGCACTTACGACCATTGAGCAGTGAGAGTTTTTAAACGTGCCGACACCTACTGTTACACGGGCCCTCGGTTTTTTCTGTCTCATCCGAAGGACAGGAAACCAACCTGCCGGCGGCTGGACTCGAACTCACGACCTCACGATCGAGAGTCGTCAAGCGCGCTACCGACTGAGCCAGGCCGGCTCTCAGAGATTATTTTAGATTTGACCTATTTATTTCGGTAATCAATAAATGTGCTGACGTAATTGGAAAAGAAAATGCATGACGCAGAGATAAATACCTAAGGGCATAGAACCACCAGCCTTCCATTTCCTTGTCAGTCCAATCCACACCTTTTTGACGGCAGAATTTCCACTGGCCTGGGTAACTAAATTTCGAAGATGTTCCATTTCAGCCTCATCCCATATAGAAGCCAGATTCATATTTCTTTTCACGCAGTCTGATTGTGCCCCATCCCAGGGCCTTTGAACACCTATCTCTACATAATAACAATATCCATTGTAATTACTGTAACCGTTTTCGCAGAATCCCGGTAAAGGCGTGGTCGGAGGTTTTACTGCAACAAAAATTTTAAAAAAATAATACTCATAGAAAACGGATATCGAAGCGTAACATTTATGCTAGTACTTAAGAAGTGTCATAATTACGAAAATATGAATATTATAAAATTCTTAAAGGGACTTTAGTTGTGTTTACCAAAATAAGTTAATTCGATTCGATTCTACTTTTTCTATTTGTATGCGATACACAGAAACAAATGAGAACTATACACAGGTATGAAATATCTTATATCCCTACACACTTGTGAAAAAAAGGTCTGGTCCAGTGTGGTAAGCATACAAAAATAGTAAAGTTAAATTAATTAATTGCAAGTTAAAAAGTGTCAAAGTGAGTTTCTCAAACAATTTTCACAAAATATGTAGGAATTTAAGAATTTTTATGCCTGTGGTCAAAAAAGGAAAGAAATCTTTTTTTTTTTTTTTTTTTTTTTTTTTTTTTTTGAAGAGAGAGAGAGAGAGAGAGAGAGAGAGAGAGAGAGAGAGAGAGAGAGAGAGAGAGAGAGAGAGAGAGAGAGAGAGAGCGGAAGAAAGAGGTTATTTAAATGAAAATAAAACAATAAAAAACTATATAAACTATATAAACTAGATAAAGGTAATCAAAACGATGACACCATTTTTAGATACAAACAAGACAATTTTCGCGTATTTGGAGACTGCAAAATTAAAATCATGATCTGAATACCTGAGTTTTTCTCACACATAGAATATAATTTAAGTTTGCAGGTCGTATCTTTCCATTTTTTGTCTTGTATAATTGTACATTTTTCATCTGGCTGCGAGGATGGTTCATTATCTGCCCATCTGGAGTAAGTATAAGGCCATCCATCTATCCAGGCAAGATCACTCGAATTCTAAAAAAGTTGGATTGACAAAAATACAGTACACCGTCACAGATTGTGATGACGCAAAGTCAATTCTTTCCATGACCAAATCCACGTAAATCAATGTAGATACAGAGTATACATGTTTGTTTTAGCTTAATTTAACTAAAGACGTGACTACTTAAAGCTCTTTGCACTCGTCCCTATGAGATAGGGAGAGATATATTTAGTGTGTTCATGTCCTGGCTCTAGTAGTCCGTACTTCCAACGACTTTATAAGTGACACTGCACTGGTACAATCTGATTAAAGTAATCAAACTGTACGTCATAGACTGTTAACATTCTTTCTAGGAGTAAAGCTGTATGGTCAGGAGATGAAAGCTCACCTCTGAAAATTGACAAATAGTACCCCGTTGATCATGAATACGAATTGTCTGTTCAAATTGTACCAAGGAATTTCTTGGGAACTGATTGGTTTTTTTTTTACAAAATGTACTCAAATAATTGAATTTGAGTTCATACGGTACACCTTGTCTCTCATTGGGTCTTTTTTGTTTAGGATAGATTCGTATTGGGTACAAGTTATTCAAATGACATTTTTACTTGGCACCAATCACTCGTTCGGTACATCTCGTAGACATTCCCAAAGAAGATCAGAAAGTAATAATACGTCCTGATTTGTTTCAATTTCCATTAACACCAAAACGTTTGATGATTATTGACATCTGTACTCTATTTTCAACGATAAATTAATACAGCATTAATTTTAGCACAAAGTCATAATTGTGCTAGGTTTGTGTGAACACTAAAATTGACGAGCAAATAAAATTGACGAGTGCATGGTTGATGGTTATTGGACTATTTTCAACGATAAATCGTATTCTCGGTTGATTATTTTATGGTATTTCATCGTTTCATGATTGTTAACTCATTCACACCTAAAGACACACTTGGACTGGTCGAAGTCATTCATTTACAGAAGAGTCCATTCTGTTTCAGGGGTTGATGAGTAAATACTTCTATTAATCAAAGTACTGAATGTACTGATACTAGTTAATGGCAATCGTAAGTTTTAATGAGGTATAATACACTAAGTATAGTGGATACTTTTTAATTCGGTAAAATTAGGTTTTACAAAACAGTAACTAAAAATCAGGTCAGACATCAGAGTACTGATGGCTTATTTATAATGCAACAAACTACAAAGATCAGCAATATGATTGTAGATCATTTGCTTATGAACATCGTTTCATCAATATTAAATTTCTATGCTACAGGGCAGTATTGTACCCTTACGCTATATTTCCTATCAGTAGCCTTAAATCTCTAGGTCAATACGTGTACATGTAAAACATTTTCCCACTTCAAAGACTGGCGCGAGTTTCTCATCAGATAAGATCACATGGATGAGGAATGACGCAACATCTATGTCCAACTAAATAGACAGATTTTGCAAATACACAGTAAGGGAAACTTGACCAAGACTCATTTGCATATCAATCGTGCGCATGAATTGTTAACACTCCAGTCTATTGCTTTTATTGTCAATTCTATCACAATAGTATAATGGTAAGAAATAATTGAAAAGTAACATTCTAAAGCAAATTTATAATATCTTAAAATTCATAAAGGACGCCGAACTGACCTATTTTAGCATATATTTCAGTATGTCTCTTAGACCTATATTTTTTAACGAATTGTTACTATATTTCCGTAATTTTTAAAAGCAAAAATATACGAATAAAATTGTGATTTGGAAATTTCAATCTTGAAGTAGAGTTTATGTTGCTGAAATGCACATACATGTGTAATTTTGCGTCAATGTAATGTGTTATTAACACCATACTGCAAATGTGATTTGACTTGTTCCCAATAAACAACTTAGCAACTTAGTCGTTCCATCAACTCGTAAAAACTACTCATGGTTTCGATAATACAACTTTTATTCTAGAGCAAAGTCATAATTCTGCCAAGTTTGTGTGAGCACTAAAATTGAAGAGTGAATACGATTAAAAATCATTATATTCAGTAATTGTTCACAAACGCTAATTTTTAAATGCACAAAAATGTTTCCAGCATTTATATATTGACTGCGCCAAATTGTAATATAAAACATCTGAGATACCAAAGTATAAATCTTTAGGATGTCCAGGATATAGATACAAATCTGGTAAAAATGGACAAACACGGACTTCTCGAAACCAAGAGGTGGGATCAGGTGCCATGAAGGAGTAAGCATTCCCTGTCGACCAGCCACAACCGCCGTGAGACCACAGCCAAGTCCAAATGAAATACGTGAGGAACAAATCCTCGACACAATTGGAACAGACGTCTCAACAACCGCCAATGAAAAGGTCTAGTGAAACAGAGTAATCGCAAACAACAATAACGATTATTAACAGAACAAAATTCTTACTTTTGCCGTGAGGCCAATCCAGAAAGGTTTGGCTATGGTTCGACTGTATACATCTATGAACGATTGTTCATAAATATCATTGATTGATACAAGGTTCGCTAAATCAATCTGACACGAGGCCTTGGCAGTATCCCAATCCATTTCAGTTGTTTGAATTTTGTAACAACTAGATGAAAACTTTTGATATCCGGAAGGACAATCTGATATAGATGCGGTTGTCGGGAAATATATACCTACAAAAGAAGAATAATTGTGATTTTTTTCCTAAATTTAAACTGTTGTTGATAACTTACACTTTAAAAAAGTGTATTGAATACTTTGTCAAACATGATTACCAATGACTATCAAAGATGTATTCATTCTATATTTTGTATCTCTCTTGTCTCAAATGAAATTTTACCATCATATGTTGAAGTTGTTAAAATCAATAAAAGTTTACCATACAATTATTTTATAACTTGACCATAATCGTGTCGTTTTATATACAACGGGGATAATATTTATTCATCGAACAATGTTTAAGGCATTGTATCTAAAGGAAATTAAATTAAAATTAAAATTTGAATAATTGTACAAGCAAAGTCAAGATGTAATCTTTTGAATTTAGATTAGTTAAATCAATTTTCATATATAAATGTGAACATTTGATTATTTCTGATCATGCAATGATAAGTAATTGTCAGCAGCAAATCAAAACATGAAAAGGAAACGCATACTTCTGGAAGTCTGACACACATACGTCCTTTGTTTCCAGCAGCTTACATCATTCCAACCCCCGGCTTTGTTCTCAGAGCTGTAAAATTCTATGCATTTTTCCTGTAATGTAATTCAGTAAATAATATAAACGGCAATTAAACCGTCCTTGTTAATATTATCATTGAATTTGGAATCATAGGAAGTAATACATGTTATGAATGAAGTATCACTTTGACTTCATTTGTCAAGTACCAACAAATGCACGTGCACGCATGCAGACACGCATACATTTTCACAGTGGTACACAGATTCTCTCTCTCTCTCTCTCTCTCTCTCTCTCTCTCTCTCTCTCTCTCTCTCTCTCTCTCTCTCTCTCTCAAACACACAATCACAGTGACAAGCTGACTCATACACACACAGTACACGCACATTCACACAGTGGTATGCAGACTTTGACATACAAACACATACGTTCACAGTGGTACGAAGATTGACACACACACATTCACACAGTAGCTTGCAGGATGACACACATACACACACATTCAGACAGTGGTACACAGACTAACGCACACATACACACATTCACACAGTGTTACACAGGCTGACACACATTCACAGTAACTGTGACACATTTACACACATACCACATATAGAATAGATTGGCAAACACAAATATAAACACGCACACATGCATGCATGTTCACACAGAGATACAAACATTACACACGTTCATTGGTGAACGAGATGGATGCATCCATCAACACTGTACTTACAAAAATATTTCCGTTTGGCTCTCCTGGAGCCCAATTTGCATACGTAACTTCTGAGTTGTCCTGCCATGAGTAAAGTCGTTGATTACCCATCGAGTGTAGTCCAATCCAAGCATTTGTACCAACATTTCTCATCAGGGTTACAAGAAATGCTGCAAAGTGAACATGTCTGCATTAAAATAAACATTAACAGAGGAACAACAAGACGACAACACTAACGAGTTATAAATGAACAATGCGAAAACACACTATGGGGTTATACATGCACTATACGAAAACACATTGACAAGTTATACATTCACGTGACGAAAACACACGACATATAAATGAACTATACGAGAAACCACTGAAGAGTTATACTAGACAAAATTAATTTTTTTATGCCTGTGTATATTTCTTTTTTTTATTGTATATTGTTTTGAAAAATAAACACAGCAAATGTCTTTTTAAACTAGCAGATACAACTTAACACCTGTCTTCTCTTATAAAGCTAGCTAAAGACTAAGGGAGTTAAGGGTTATTATTGGAGATCTTGAAACATCCAGATCTGCTATAAATCTAAATACTAAAGGAGTTAAGGGTTAGTTTTCACAAACTGAAGCATCTGTCTGCTCTGACATGGCTAGCTAGAGACTAATGGAACTCGAAGTTATCATATAGCACCATAAAACATCCGTCTGAATGTTTAAATATGAGTTCTAATTCAAGACGATTGCACAAGTATCACTCAAGTGAAAACAAAATAAAATCTTCACAATTTACTTTCGTCTTCCACAGGACAAGACCTTTAAATTCTCAGCCGTTTCGAGGTATTCTTTCAATCAGTTTAATCTGACCACATTTTACAATGTAAAACAAAGATTAAGTATTCACATGTAATGTAAATATCCTTGACGTTAGATCATTCATTTATTAGGACCTATACATTTAAATTTCTTAGATTTTGAATATGTTTAATATAAATCCTCGACCACAGGTGGCCGATCGTGTTCGTGTAGTCTGCTCTGCGTGAGTCGTGGTAGCCAGATCGTGTAACTCAAGAACAATCGAGAATGGATTACTGTTGCATCGTAAAAGCATAGTGATTATTGTGATCATCCAACAAACACCGAAAATCAGAACGACATCCTAGCGCTCCACTCACGATTTTGAAAAATAAATGCCAAAAGATAACTCATAGAAGCATGCAGACTTTTTGTGACCGATACTTAAACAGACACAATGTTTGAGTGAGACGAGGGAGGCAATTTTTTAAAGGTCGAGGGAAAATCTCGCCAAGATGCTAGCAAAATAGAAAATTCAAAACTCGTATTATAAATATATAATGAATGGACAATAGTGTAAGATCCTATATATAAAATGCATATTGCTAACATATGTTGTAAAAATAGACAATGGCAATACCGTTTTCGACTTGGTTGCTTATTGAAGCTAAATGACCTCCTGAACCATAGGCATTACATGCTTTTTCTGCATTGAACCAAGTATCTACTCTATCCACCACTTTGTAGCATTTATTGCCTGATGAAAATAAAGTAAACATCATATCACTGCCATCTCTGCATAAAACCATCAAAACGGAAAGGCATGTAAGAATATTTTATTTTTCTTATCTAAATATCATAAACATGATACCAAATTTGTAATGCTCAAAACGATCGTTTCTGTCAATTAGACTTCATCAGTTGAGCTCCAGTTTAAAATATGTTTATTTCCTAAACAGAAAGCATTTAAATGTAAAAATTTTCTACAGCTAAGATAGTCATCTTTTACTGTGGTTACTCTTAGACGAACTTTGGCTATACAAGTTAGTATTAGTATTATTTGGTCTTGCATGATACCACTTTCTCTTCAGAAAATAAACATCTTTTTTAAATTGAAGCTCAACTGATGGAATCTAATTGACAGAAACTATCGTCTTCAGCACTATAACGTTGGTATTATATATATATATATATATAATACAAGGTCAAATAATAAATATAGATGATCAATTCTGTTAATTAGAATTTAACTGAATAAAGTTATATTTCCACATTACTTACTTAATGGCATTCCGGAAAAACCATCAGGACATCCACCAGGTGTCACTGCTGTAGTTGCCATCGTTACTGGATTGGATGATCCTTTGTTTCTCGCACAAACAATACTTAGGAATTTATAGGTACATATCTTACCGAACCAACGTCCTGAAAAGTAAATCATTTTTCATACGATTTAATGATGACAAATCTAATTTCATTCTAGACTACATTTTGTGCTTAACGTTGTATATAAAACATACGGATCCATGGTCTGAATTAATCTGTACAAATATGAAAAAATATCAATCAAGACTAAAGTTTTAATGGGGTAGTCTCAAATATGGTTTTGAAAGCAAAACTGAAAACATAAATTCAAAAACGACTTTGAAATGTAATGGGAAATGACACGTATATAACTAAAGGAAGGTCTACGACATATTTTGACAGTATAGAAATATGATATAAATAATTCAATTCTCTGAAAACAATTTGAAAGAGAACCTGGGTTACTAAGGGTGAATATATCGTCTAAATCAGGTTCTGGTTTATACATAGTTTGGTAAAACTCCGTTTTATTGCACCACACTGATTTGAAACTAGATTCGGTTTTCGGATTTTTCACTATCAGTTTCAAAATAGATCTGGAAACCGACCAAACTACCTCTGGAGGGGGTTTCAATGGTTTACATGCAGTCTAAAACATGCGAAAATGGCGACTAAGCGGCAGCAGTAATGGGACTGGTGAATAATTTGCTGTCAGATACTTTGCTTTATCAATAAAGTTTTGAAAATACGCTTTAATAGACATTAGATAATGCTTCAGGTACTGTAACACGTAACAAAATATACACTAAAAACTATTTAAGCAGGTATACACAGCAAGTTCTACTATGTCGTTCATTTTGAAATCGCAAAGCTGTCATTTACTGCATAACTGCAAACCTAACGGGACTAGTTTCAAACCATATTAAAACCAGAAACCAAAACTGAGGATTCGTTTCAAATAATAACTGAGCTGAAAATGTCTTATTGATTGTTTTAAGATACATACGATACAGTATTAAAGCCTTTCACCCCTGCGTATCTAAGTGGTATGCTCTTTCTATTGTTTAAAACCAGTCTATTATGGCCCGTTAAGTTAATTTCAATCTGTCATATAGATACAAGAGTCATATTCGTACATTTGTGTCTCATGCCCGAGATTTTAACCGTCATCCCGATTTATAGGTGTTCACACAGTAATTCTATGGACTCTGTTCGAGATTTTGTGCAATGAACTATAACGTTGACTATGGGTCGTCGTACTTCAAATCAGTTAATAACTAAATATGTATTCTATTGCATTTAGTACATAAGAAGGGCGATATTATTTGTTAATTGTCGGAATTTGCTCAAGTTTAAGGATATCGTCAAACTTAGGTTTGATTTTGATTGAATTTTTACGCCATGCTCAACAAACTGGCAATCTTTCCCACTTAATTCGAAATGACCCTAGCGGGATTCGAACCAGAGGTGAGATGCCTTGTGATTTAAAGCGCAATGCTCTAACCACTCCGCCACAGAGGCCCTCCTCAAACTTAGGTAAACCCTTTATGGTTATAGTATATGAAGTTCAGCTAAATTATTTACAACATAGTATTCCAATGTCTTAGTACAGACTCTCGTAACTTATCTAAGCCACTGACACTGGGAGCAAAGTAAACAAAATACCTTGAATAACATTTGGATTGATGCAGGTCTTATAAGCATGCATAGACCATCTCCTAGAAATTAACACAAAATTACCTGATCCCGGCGTTTGTCCGACGCATTTCATATTTGTAAGTGCATTCCGTGGTTCACCAAGTCCCCATAATAAGAAATTGACTGCAGACTGATCGCTCCACCTAAACACATGACAAAATATTTGTAGCATTTGTGCCTAATATTGTGAACGATTCCAGGCGTCTTTAACTATGTAATTTTCTTATGCAAACCACACGCTGGTTTTTTTGTTTTACACGATATCATCCCTTGATGTGAGCAGTCCTGTATTAAACGATAATTCTTAGCACACCTGTGGGACTGGTACGTGAGAGGCAATTTACACGAAAAGCTCTTTATTGCGCATTTAGAGTAAATTTACCCCATGCGTAAATGTTCACGTTTACATTATATAAATAGATGTTAATATTAGATGCACCTGTGGGGGGGGGGGCAATTTATTGCCAAAAATTCGCCCCTCACTCTAGCATTACCAAAGATGGCGATTTTACCATGGTCACCGAATAATGACCTTTCATAAAAATACATATAAGTAACCTCTAGTATTCAGAAATGAAACTTGTACCATGGCAATCAAATACTGACTTCCAATAAGAATAAATGAGACATGTTTACCGAAAACAATTACATCCACGATTCATTGATCCCCTCTTAATAATCACAGACTTAGAGGGGCCAATATATTGTAAGGGAGTTACTATTGAATAACACAAGGGCCAAGTTACCGAGGGAGCAAATTTCGTATGACACCGGCATCATGAAGAACATACGTAAATCTTAGAATATTTTGAACGATGTCTGTGCGGCTACGATATATTTTCGCCTCTACCCTAATTAATTCATGTCCAGAGGAAGTCAATATACCTCAGGTTGTCACTTTTCATTTGTTTTAAAAACTGGTTAAAAACCAGGCCCAAGATTTCAAAGGTACCTACTAAAAGGACCGCCTTCAGACAAAACAACTCTCAAAATGACAATCGTATATTAACCCTTTCTGAGTGGTATATTCTTTTGTATAGTTTAAGACCAGTCTATTGCGGTCTGTAGGGATGAAAGGGTTAAAATCGAAGGTGAATGAATGTTTCTATCAGATGATGATCAGGTTTTTTTAATAACCAACTTATAATGGTGGTAAAGCATTTTTTGGGCCAGGGATTCAAAATTATTTCAAATAAAACGAGATTTAAATGTTACAGAGTCCACTAAATGTCACCTGTGTAAAAAGCTAAACAGGAAGACTGAATATTTCAATGTTAGTTTTAGTATATCATCCACTGGGCCCCGTCCTATAAATCTATCTCTTGACTTAGGAGTACCATGGGGGGAATTTCAGTAATGACTTCAATGAAACAGTGTAGTCCCTGTAGACATTATGTCTGTTCACATAATGTTTATCATTACAAATAATTTGGTAGCTGATTTTTTAGAAAAAAAAATTGCACTGGTTTAGAGGTAGAATGATCGACTCGTAAAACAAAGATCCTTTTTTTCGATTTCTGGTAACACGTCATACCTATGACATTGAAAAGGGAAGTAACGGTTTTCATATTAGAACAATTTTGCTTTTTCGAGTGCAACCATTGTAGAACAAAACTGTTTATTTATACAAAATACAGCCGAACTTTGATCTATAGAAGTAGAAGGGGATTTTTCGTTCTTTCAGATAAACAGGGATTTAAAAAAAACCCGGGTTATAATTGTAAAATAAGAATTTTGCCGGGGAATCATAATCATTTCGAATAAACCGGATTTTGAATTAACAGTGTTCAATACAAATGGGTTCCACTGTATATAAAAAAGATCAGAGCTTAGTTTGATAATTTTAGAGATGATTTCAAACCAAACATTTATTACTTTTTCGTCCTTACCTGATAATAGTACGCGTTAACCCCATTGTGTTAATGAAAGTCGGGAATACGCCCAGAAAATTTGGTCGAATTCCGCCATCGGGTTGTGTGAAAAATGTCATACATATTGGAAGTGAAAACACGAACAAAGTACGAATAATGAAGAACGACAAATATCATCGAATACTGTTAGAGTGTGATTTAGTTCACCTTCAAAGCTTCAGAACGGTAAAATTTTGATATGCACTTAACAAAAGTCGATAGGCGGTTGGAAATTGTTGTGTCGTAACATCACTTAAATTCCGTCCGATTAGGAAAACCACTTGCGATATTAAGCAATAACATGATATTCTTATGTATTACGGAGGAAATAATGACGTCTGCTATTTCTGTAACCTACTTGGTGAAGGTTTAAATTATCGTATATCATATGCTCATTTGCATATTGCATATTTCTACCTCAGTCACATGAAAAAAATGCATCGCTCGGTTACAAGCACGGTTAACTAAGAAAGGTGATCCAGATCCAACATGTGAATGTAACAAATGAAATATCACTTACTTGAATCCTTTGTGCTGTAACTCATTAAGACCTATCCAGAAGAATGTCAGGGAGTTTTTAGATGTCTGAAGTAGAAACGCAAAACTCCAATACTTCAGTAACAAAACAATGGTTACGTCAATGAAGAAAATGAGTTTAATAAAATCCTTGCCTCTGAGAGCTAAGCCGTTCATAAAGACTATTAATTCCGATAACTTTATTCATTATATTTTTGTTTTATTCTGCAATTTCGTTTGTTCAGAGACGGTCACGTGCTCTACTTTAAACCGTATAATTCATCTTATTGCTCTATTTCGTTCTATTTTAATGGAAAGGAAAAATCTCTCACATCAAGTAACTTTTTAGCCAATCAAAACATGGGTTTTATTCAGCGCCGACTTTTCTGACTGTATACAATATGGAGGCAGGCGGATCGATAGAACTTATTTGCCATATTTCTTTCAATGCTCGATGGTTTGTTAAAGTGAAATGCATCGGCCTTTGTCGATATTGTTTCTATGCATATAGCATTTCAGATAATGATATTTCAGAGGAATCTAATGTTATCTTGCATCAATATTTTAGTAGAAAATATCCAACAATTAAAAGCCTCACGCCCGATATATACATTTTCTTATATTGATTAAACCTATCAGCTCTGATAGGTATAAAGTTTCATGTTGTAAGGTCAAGTTGTTCAGAGTTGGTAGCTTAAATTTATGTATAAAATTCCTACCTCATACAAAAAAAAATTATACTCCTCTTTTGAATGTATACTAGGTAGATCACCTCCCTGTGACAGACAGTACTCTCTTGCCTCGTACCATGTCCTTGGTTTGTTGTCCCGGTTGAAATAATAACATTTCCCATTCTTGAACACCCATGTACTATTTTTGCCACAGGACTCTGCAGTTTTTGTATACAAAATCAAATTCAATGTGTGTACATACGTCATTTTATTAAAGGGAGGAATTTGTACTGTGTAATCAATAGTTAAACTCCAATTCACATAACTTTCTGGGGCGGAGAAATTTTTCGATTATCATACGAATGCTTCTACTCACATTTCGATTATGACAAGTTGCACTGGAAAACGTTTTTTCTTCAAGGGATACACTCTTAAGTATGGTTACATAACAGGAATGTATACTATTGTCACTGTAATTAATTATCGTTATGTTTTATTGCCTAAAATGTAAATTTGTCCAGGTCTAGAAAGACTCCACCACACCAGGGTATATGGATTTTACTATATATACTCTATATCTACACACAGAGCAAAGTGTATAAGTTTTCCGTCACATTGTTCTTTATTAAAGGTATTGGGTAAAATATGACCATATTAGATTACTTTGTTTCAGTAAATGAAACTTTGAGGCGCCTGTTCGATATCGGTCGTGGAGTCATCTTTACCAGTTGTGACGAGGATTTGTTTCCACACTTATTTCATTTGAATTTGAATGTGGACTCACGATGGGTGCACGTGACTGGTCTTCGGGGGATGCTTACTTCTCCATGGCACTTACCTCTGGATTTCCAGAGGTGCATATTTGTCCAGTGATCACTAGATTTATATATGGACATACTGAAGATTTACACTTTGGTATCAGAGGTGTTTATATTTTAATATCATACAGGTAAAGAATTAAAAGAAAAACAAAAGACAATGATTATCTTTAAAGTTATCTAAGAATTCTATAGAGCATTTATTTTAAATACAAAATCACTAAGTACGCTAGAGGCATGCACAAAAATGTTATATATACCTGTCGGCGCGGCTGTGGTAGGGGAATCTTCAAATACTGGCAACCCTGTTAAAGTTCATCAAATAATCAAATAGACTGCGTAATTTCATCAGAAGCTACATCAGTAGAGACTGTTTTTTGAAAAACTATATATAACATTAAATGCTTCTGTCTTCAAAATTCCCTGGGTATAAATATTTAAACATTTGATGCACTGCGGTATACAATACTATTTAAAAATACTATTTTAAATACATGTCAGATGCTACACTACTTCAATGAATTTGAACGTCATTTCACCTTTCCATTAGACACTATTGGATGAAAAGTCTAGCATTTTACAATGCACGCACACGTACAAACATACATTCACACACACGCACATATACTCACAAACAGAAACAAACACTCACATACACGCACGCAGACACAAACACACATGCTCTTTCTCTCACACACACAAACATACAATCATATAAATATAATATATATATAGATAGATAGATAGATAGATGTACCTTTAGGAACTTTGCAGATGTAAGGCAAGGGTATGAAACAGTTGTAATCATTCCAGTAATCACTTTTTGTCGCTAGATAGACACAGTCCTCGTTGTTGAATGCGTCATTAGGTTCCGCATATCGCCAGTTTGTATAATCAGTAGGTGTACCATCGGACCATTTAAAGCCTTCAATTGTATCAATATACGTAGCATATATACAGTGGATCCTCGCTATTAACCATTTCATCCATAGATATAGAAATGAAATAGCCTATTCTATTGTTTAGACAATTATATTGTGGTCTGTAATGTTGTATCGATATACGTAACATATATACAGTGGATACTCGCTATTAACCATTTCATTCATAAATATAGAAATGAAATAGCCTATTCTATTGTTTAGACCATTCTATTGTGGTCTGTAATGTTGTATCAATATACGTAGCATATATACAGTGGAACATCGTTATTAACCATTTCATCCATAGATATATAAATGAAATGCTCTTTTCTTAGTCGGTAGCGCTCGACTCTGGATCATAAGGTCGTGAGTTCGAGGTCCCGTGTCACAGTAAGTGTCGACACCTTAAAGAACCCTCACTGCTCAATGGCCATAAGTGCCGAGCATAGGCCAAAAATTGAACCCCTTCATCGGTATTTGGTGACGTCTCCATATCAGTGAAATATTCTTGAGTGGGACGTTAAACAACAATAAACAAACAAACATAAACTATATTCTACTGTTTAGACCGGTCTATGTGGTCTGTAGGGTTGAACGGGTTAAGACCATCTGACTGACTCAAAGTGGTCTGGTTAATGAGGTGTTCTCTTAAGTGAGGTTCTATACTTCTTAGATATTTATCAAGAGACTGTTAAATGTGTGGTCTGACATGCGAGATGGTCTTTAGGCGAGGTTCCACTGTACATGTTTCAAATACTTTAGATTACGCACGTTCGGTTAATAGTATTCAATCAACCAATTGAATTAGGATAAACAAATAAGTCATATTGAATGATTTCTTCTCCGTTAGATATTTCAATCGTAAATACAATCCTTTCATCCTGGTTTTAAAATTAATATAGATCCCTCACAAAGTTGGCTGCCCTGTCATTTGATCTGATCATTTCCTGTCACCTGATATATTGATTCAGTGTGAAGTATTCATAGTATCGGTAAAAATATTGTTACAGAGAGAAAAGAATTTTTTCTACAACGTTTTACTGTCATTGTGGCAATATACTTTAAATATTCAGCAATTCATTTTGTCAAAATATCTACCTTGGTCGATTTGAATACCTTGTTTGCAATAAACACGTTTTATTAACATAAATGTTCATTAAATAGTACATATATAAACATAATACCAACGTTATAATGCTTTAAACAAGACGATCGTTTCTGTCAATTAAACTTCATCAGTTGAGCTCCAATGTAAAATATATTTCCTAAAAGGAAAGTGGTATAATACGAGGCCAAATGATCAATCCAAATGCATAGCCAAATTCGTCTGTAAAAATGATATGACCACGGGTTCGAAAGTAGAGTTAGATCGCCTATGTAGATAGTGGGAGAATCTTATTAAATGATAAATCTAAATGTATAGCCAAATCCGGCTATGAGTAACCACTGCATAAAATGTCTTAGATTTTGAAGAAATAGAATTTAAATGGTGTTATTATTGCGAAATATTACTTTAGTACAATATCATCAGCTGGTACCGAAATACCAAGTACTAGGTTTAATATGCCTTCGGGGACTAGTTCCACGTGATTGATGACATTTTCGACACGAGGTATGATACCACTTTCCCTTTAAAAGATTTATTTTAAACTGGAGCTCAACTGATGAAGTCTTATTGACAGAAACGAACGTCATGAGCAATATAACTTAACATACATATTCCGTATTATTATCAACTATAACGGAGATGTCCCAACGGATATTCTAAACTCTAATCCTTTTGAATACGACAAATTAGATATTAAAACGACAAATACATTCGAATCCGACATGGGATGGGACCACGTGTCCAGAATGTGTCCTCTGTCAGCATGTCACACATGAAACATCGACATCAACACGTTATATCAATTGTCAACAAGAATAACTGGCCGGGAAGGTTGCACTTACCGCCCTCTATATCTCGATCACTAAATCCAATCCAATTGCAGCAAGTTCCACTGAAATATATTTATACAGAGCTCGTTTAAAATGGACATAGTGAGCGTTTATTGTTATGTATGTAAATTGTTACATCCAGTTACACACTCATATATATCCATCTTCACTCAAATACCCTCACGCATACACGAAAATACAAACACATAAACAAACACATGTCCAAATATAGGCATTTTGAAAAACATAAATAAAAATAGTACTTATGTAGAAGATTGTAAGTATTACATAGTTAATAAAAAACAATGATTGGTAAGATATTGCTATGATTATGACTTATGATACATAGTTAACCCATGTCATAATCCTTTGAGGTGGTCTAGTGTTAGAGTGTCCGACTCGCAAGCGGAAGGTCACGGGATCGATTCCCGAACCAGGTCATACCAAAGACTTTAAACATGATAGTGACTGTTCCTTCGCAAAGCGCTCAGCATACAAAGTGAAAGTCAAGGGTCTTTCGGATGGGACTGAAAACTGAAGCCCCGTGTAGCAGAAGGCGTGTGCGTTAAAGAACCCTCACTGCTTTGACTTCAGTCCATAGCACAGAACAAAATTTATAGCACTTCATCTAAAGCTGGTCATACTCCATACAGTTTCTTGAAGGGATGTAAAACATCATAAAAAACAAACAAACAAAACCACACAAAACAAAACAAAATAACCAGTGTAACATATGAGGTTTCAGAAACCAAATATCAAAGGGGGATAAATCTTGTACATAAAAATTGCCAATTACTCATTAAATCAGTTATCTCCAAGTTTATCTTGAAGGCAAATATGATAACATATATTCTAATTGTTTGAGGAGACCTATACAGTAATAATTCACAAATATTTAACTGATATTAATTATAAGACTTTCATCTAAAAGAAATACATCACTTTTAGGACCTTTAGATGAAATTAACATTTTTACAGAATTTACCAAGATTGCAATAGAGATTTCCGAATTCAATATACTCATTTATACTATAGATACCTCAAAGGAGCATAAATGTTGTCTACTTTTATATTTGTACTTGATGTATAATAACAAAAAGGACTAGTAAAGAGGTATGTATATATAAAAAGTAAGGTTGAATTAATCAATTGCAAGTAAATAATTGGCAAAGTGGGTTTCTATAAAAATACATTGTCACAAAATATATAGGAATGTATGAATTTTTATGCCTGTGTACATTTATATCTTCTTTGTTTTTGTTTCTCATTGCACATCAATCTAAGTAATAAGAAAGGAAACAACACAGTTATGACCCCTTTCAGAAAAAAAAAATCAGAAACCTTGATGACGGTACCTAGAAAAATTCGTGAACAAAAATTGTCCCTCCTCCTGGCTGTGAATGCTAACAAGGTTACCGCCAATTCGAATACAGCTAGATCTGGCATCAAGCCAAGTTTTTTTCTCATCAAATCTCTGCAAATGAATAAACTGACTGTCAGAAAATTATCTTTTTAAATCATATTAATAAATTTTGAACTTTGTAAAATGGTTAAGACAATATATTCCTTTCATATTTATTTTTGCGCAAAATGTTTTATGAAAGATATGTTTCAAGAGTTTGTCAAACAAGCATTAATTAAATCTTTGAAAAGTGAAAGTAAATGGTCTACTGAAATTAAATTGTCAATATTACATTGTAAATATATATAATTACTATTAATGAACAGCAAACAAATTTTCGTCCCCGGATTATTCTCGCCCCTTTCGCAGTCATCATCATTGGGCTAATTTAAAAATGGCCGAACTAAAAAAACGTTCATTCGTCTATTTTACTAATTTTAAAGAGTATCTACCACATATTTCACTTTAAAAAAGACACAATTTTTTAAAAACTTCAATGTAATAATTCAAAATATATGCATGCACAAGTAATTGTTAAATAAAATTTCGCAATAAGTTGAAATAATATTGTAAATTGGAATGGTATCGAGTCTGGGCGAATTTAAAACGAAATGAAACTTTTTGCAAGTATATTAGGCGAAAATGACACTGGTATTAAATAACCCTGTATACTGTAGCTATTTTTAACTCTTTTATAGCACTTACTTTATAACAAAATGAGCCTTTTTCTTTCCATCCAGGGCTACACTTAAGTGGTTCTTTTGTTGTTGACGTCACAGTGGTTGGTAATGGTTTGGTGAACCCAATCCTAGAGAATTCGCAAATAAAAGAGTTAAGGATTGTGCAATTCATAGTTTCCCACAATCCAACTGGTTGAGAAGTTGCCATGACGACACAAAAACCATCTTCCTCAATTTTACCTGTCAAAATAAAAAAAATGCAAAACAAAAATGGTAGCTATCTGATTTTTACGCAAAGTTTTTATTATCTAATAATCATATAATATACAATTCTAATATTGGTTAATGAATACTGAATGTAGATATTAAAATTAGGAGAGATGGCATATGTAGAAGTCAGGTTTTTAGTTCTCTACAGGTAAAACCGGTTTACCTGTCGTCTCTCCAGTCGTCTTGTCTGTCCGAATAATTTTTATCGCAACTTCTCTTAGATTCCAGAACTGATTTTGATGAAACTTGGCACAAGGGAGATCAAAATATGTAGATGCAGTTTTGGCATTACAATGTTAAACCGTGTCGAACATAAATTCATAATAACGCCAGATTTTGTAGTATCTTTCACTATTGATCAACATGTTTTGATACTTGTTCCAAAAGCTCTGAAAATGTCCAATATTTTAACTAATAATTTGGAAATACCTGTATGACTTTTCGACCAATGAGTAAACCGGACTGGTTGACCATCTTGCCATTGGTCAGTTAATCCTGTATCATAACTCTGGGTCAGACCTATCCAAAAGCTACCTTGCTTTCCAACTATCTGACTTGCTAAAAATGCTTGGACGTACCTAAAGAAATATACAAATAAATAAATAGAAGAAAATGTAACATAAATTACGTCCTTACAAGTTCTTTTCTGGAGATTAATCACCATTGAAGAGGCATTTCTATTTTTAAATAGCCGTATTTTACTACTGAAATAGATATTACAATAACAAAAACATGATAAGTACATTACATTAAGTACCAGGGATTTTTCTATACTCTTAAGAACATCGCCCATGTCGCTGAGAGGCATTGGTATTTTTTAAATAGCCGTATTTTACTACTGAAATTGATATTACAATAACAAAAACATGATAATTACATTACATTAAGTACCAGGGATTTTTCTATACTCTTAAGAACATCGCCCATGTCGCTGAGAGGCATTGGTATTTTTTAAATAGCCGTATTTTACTACTGAAATTGATATTACAATAACAAAAACATGATAAGTACATTACATTAAGTACCAGGGATTTTTCTATACTCTTAAGAACATCGCCCATGTCGCTGAGAGGCATTGGTATTTTTTAAATAGCCGTATTTTACTACTGAAATTGATATTACAATAACAAAAACATGATAAGTACATTACAACAAGTACCAGGGATTTTTCTTACCTTTTGGGAACATGGCCCCTGTCGCTGGAAGTTTTGCTCAAAATTGTGAATTTCTATATGTTTTTGTTTTATTTATTTTGCTAATTTTTATCTTTTTTCTTGTCAAGCTGTCGTATTTCAACTTTTAAGAAAAAACAATGATTGAAAATATCTTCATAAAATGAGAAATAATGAAAAGATGTTATGTTATGTTCCCGATTGCGAACTTTTGGCAAAATTTGGGGGAGAAAGACATGATCTGCGATTGGGAATACATGCATAGTCCAAAGTCGCCTATAAATTTGAAGGAAAAAGCCCTGAGTACAAGTAGAAAAACTGCAATAAATTGTTTTTGGTAAACATAGCTATTGCCCAATTAAAGATTATGATATAAACATGTTTTAATGGAAAATATGTTTAAAAGCAAGAAATAAATTCTACAGTTACTGTTTTCTTTAAGAAATGTTCTTAAATTGTACATGTTTGAAACCATGTTTGCCTTGTTTATAATTCTACCTGTCATTCACGGTTGCGAGGTGACCATTGCCATCGCTACAGAATTTTTCCGCATCATCCCAAGACAGTTTTTCTTCGTAAAATCCATAACACATAGCGTTATATCCCAGGCTTTCCTTCCGGGTGAAATAAAAATGATATTTTCATCGATTATTTAAAATAAAAATGAAGATATACCAATGGATAATCGTAACCCCTAGTTCATTATAATACGACAAATTAGATATACAAATGGTCTCAAAATGAAGAACAATTGTGAATCCCAAACGGGATGGGGCCAGGTGCTCGGAAGGAGTCAGTATCCCTGTTAGCATGCCACACCCGTCGCAAATGTTATATGAAGACCTATCGAGTTCGGTGAAAAGGGCAAGCTTGGTGAACATGTAATCATAGTTTAAGATCTGATTATGAATTCCGCTTCATACGAATACAGAAATATGTCAGCCAGGAGAAGGACACCTTCGGTACCCATTGGAATGCCGACAATTTGCTGAAAAACATTTCCCGCAAACACCACTAGAATCTTCAGGATATTGATAATATCGTCTTCAGTAGTGTACTTGTTATTGGAATCAAAGTGTCCCTTCACAAAATAAGGTTCGCCATGACCTAACACTAAATATTTATATATCTGCGATTTGCATTTTTGTATACAAATGCAGTCAGGGAATGTATCACACGGGAAACTTCAAAATATGGCATGTATATTATTTGGTCCTAGTTAGGCGTAGTTAGGCGCCATAAAGTTTACAGTTTTGCCAAAAAAAATTAATTCAGATTCGGATACCCCTCACCTTACTAAACATTCAACAAAAACATGTCAGAAAATAATACTATTATTGTCGTTGAAAGCATTTAGGTTTATTAATTTCAACTTCAATATCTTCAATCCTAATCAGTTTATTTCGAGGGATTCGGAGTTTCCTCTTCACAGCGTCAGAGTAAATAACAGGTCCAAATTCATCTAAAACTGGTGACATCTACACACACACACACACACACACACACACACACACACACACACACACACACACACACACACACACACACACACACACACACACACACACACACACACACACACACACACACACACATATATATACATTCTTATTGGTATGTAAAAAACTATTTCCGATACTATTACACAGAAAAGGCGAACAAATTCATCTTACTACTGCAAAATTGCGAGATGTTGAATTTAAATGCGATTCTTCATATCCCTAATCGAATCATTTATTACTAAATAGATTGTCTCTGACTGACCATATGCTGAAAAGGAGCTAGCATCAATGACACAAAAATGTAAAACCGAATAGCCGCATGGCAAAACAAAAAAGTAAAATAATAAAATAAAAAAAATAATAATAAAAAAATAAAGCGATTTATTGTAGAATGGCCATGTATTACATTTAAACTTTAATACTTAAATGCACATTTAGAGTAGGCATTACATACATTTTCGCATCCAATAGCTAGAGGTGATCTTGTTGCCTTTGGAAGAATCTTTTTGGGGGTTTTACAAACAAATCCAGCCATAAATTCCGCACATGTGTAGTCGCTCCATCTTCCATCCTGTGGGAGAGATAAATGTTATCGAGAGTCATTACTATAGCAACATACTTTAATATTAAAGGGGCATGAGCTTTTTTTTCAAAAATTGTTCTTTATTACTTTACTACTTAGATTGTTTTAAAATAATATATATATATATATATAATATATATATATATATATATATATATATATATATATATATATATATATATATATATATATATATACACTTTAAAAAATAATCGGGAAATCCTGTTTGGCAATTATTCGTTTGCAAATGATTCGACCTTACCATTTGTATATACATACGCCACTGGACCTGTTCTTACATTCACAAAACACATAGGAATATAAAAACTTGTATGTCTGTATATCTCTCTTATTTGTTATTGTTGTTGTTGACATCGATCTTAGTAGTAAACAAAAAAAAAACGCAAAAACACAGCTAATGCACCTTTGATATTGATGTACTTGAAATAAAATATTAAAAAGGAAAGTACAACAAAAGTCTAAATACATGTAGATTATGATGCGAATCAATATTATAATGCACTCTGTTTGCTTTGAGTTATTTCATTGGTTGATGACGTTGAAAACTCGTAGGGGATTCACGTGTCACTGCTATTTTTTTTATATATGACGTCAAACTATGTTTTGCTGATCGACCTAGATGGACTTGCTGAACTTTACACTTTACATATTTTGTAATACAATGTATATCGAAATATTTTTTCACTATCTAGAGTTCATTGTTTAAACACGAAACATAAAAATTATATCGTATCACTAAATCGGTATCGAAATTAACAAATCCATATGATAAATCAGTAACTATTCTTAAGCACTCCAACATACTCAACAAAGTAATTTGGTCATTGATAAGGCTAGGAGCTAGCATAAGTCAACGTTTCATGTCGCTTCTGTCAATAAAATGTTAATTTAAAATGTGCAAGCATTAGAATAATGTTATCATGCAACTGTTTTTCATAAACTGACTATTTTGTCCGAGGCGTCGAGCGGTGAAACATTATTTCTGACAGGGGAATCGCCAATAACCAGTCGGGTTTTCTAAAACAATCACATGGTAACCCTTACTTACAGACATTTGTAACTACCAAAGTATAATTTCTCACTTTCAAAGTCATTGTAACACAATCCTGGCCATTGGTATTCCTGTTTGGCTGTGACTGTGCCCAAGCAGTAAACGTGACGTCACTTCCATCCGACCATGAAAACCACATCTCTCGTTTTAAGTCATTTAAGCCAATCCAAAAGCCTCCATGTATCGCTGAATAAGAAGTATAAGTACAAAATATAAATAAATGTCGGTAAAAATACTTAAATATCAACTTTTTTCATTCAACTATTCTTTATTATTATCACCGGGCGAAAGTCCGGAGAAGCTAATGTCATACCCCTGGCGTCGTCGTCCGTAGACAAAACTTAAACCCAGCCTATAACTTTTTAACTGCAAGGGACAGAGATCTGATATTTCATATATAGATTTCTTATAACAAGAGCTTTAATTTTGTACCTTAACTTTTAACCTAGTGACTTAACAACTTCAAAACCTAATGGATAGGGCTTTGATATTTCGCATATAGATTGCTTATATCCAAAGTTGTCATTTGGTACCTTGACTTTTGGACTTTGAACTACTTTTCAAAAACTTTAACATTGGCTATATCTTTTTAACAATGAGGGACAGTGTTTTGATATTTCACTTATATATTTCTTATGACCAGAGCCTCGAACTTTGACCTACTTTTCAAAGTTTTAACCTGAGCTGAAGGAATCAAAATGTTACCAGTACTTTGACTTCAAAACCTCACAGCTATGCGTCTAATAGATATTTTGAAAAATTTACACCCATTTCGGCGAGCTTTGTTGTATTCTGACAACTCTTGTTTTTATAATACTGTTAACATGGGTACTTTCACGTGTCGTTAAATAAGCGATTTTTATGCAAACCATAGGCATGCACTTTTTTACGCAATGTCACAACTTATTGCGAGTAGTCCTGTATCAAACGACAATTCTTAGCACAAATGTGGTACTCGTCTTTTTCTTTAATTATATGATGGAGATTTCAATCAGAAGTGTTTGAATCAGAAAAAGCTAGGACTTGCCAAAGATTTGACAATTATATATATCGACGACACTTTGTCAATTAATAATGACATTTATATACGTATGTATGTGAATGTGATATATCTCAACAAATTTGTAATACCATAGAATATAATAAAGACGCTTCCTACTTAGACATTCTATACTATAGAAACTGACAGAAAATTAACAACCAAAACTATACGACAAACGAGATGATTTTGGCTTTCCTATCGTCGACCTTCCCCATGTAAGTAGTAATATCCCTTTTCGTCTACATATTGTGTTTATATCACACCGATGATCTAATATGTCAGGGTGTGTTCAACATATGAACATTTCATATACAGAGACAAACCACTTACTGATAAGTTGCTGTCACATGGACATCAGTATTCGCGTTTAATATCAACATTTCACAGATTTTACTGTCGGTATAATGACCTTGTTTGGAATTATAGTGTTTCACAGAGTGAAGTGTTGAATTGTCGGTTCGATGGTGATTGTTGATTTGTCTTAACCGATTAGAACGAGGATTCATTTCTCGATTATTTTTCTCAAATTTTGCCCTGAATTCACGGTGGTAGTGACCACTCGACAAGGGATGCTTATTCTTTTGTGATGCATGATCCAACCACGGGTTTTTATAAGTTCGTTTGTGTCCGGTTTTCATCTTATTTGCATTCAAATAACACTTTGGTAGCTGTGATTAGATAGATAGATAGATAGATAGATAGATAGATAGATAGATAGATAGATAGATAGATAGATAGGTAGGTAGGTAGGTAGGTAGGTAGATAGATAGATAGGTAGGTAGGTAGGTAGGTAGGTAGATAGATAGATAGATAGATGGATAGATAGATAGACAGACAGACAGACAGACAGACAGACTGATAGATAGATAGATAGATAGATAGATAGATAGATAGATAGATAGATAGATAGATAGATAAATAGATGGTCGGATGGATGGATAGATAGAAAGATAGATAGACAGACAAACAGACAGACAGACAGATAGATCTGGAATATAGTACTTCTTAAGAAAATCAGCTCAAAATATTATAAACGATATACCACTGTCACATATCCCGCATGAGAGTGCGCAGTTCTTCAACATCCACTTCGGATTTGACCTACATTCACCGAGGTTTGCCCAGTGCTGGCATTCAGGAACGGAATATTCATCTTTACAGTCCTGTAAACATGACTGACACGATTTTTGGCAATTTTTTGCCATCCAGACAGGGTTCTTATCACATTCTCCAATGCTTTCCCATTCATCACATTTATCATCATTGATATGTATATTGTAGCACGACGCTAATGGTAAAATAAGTTTAAGAATAGATTAATGTAATGAATCAAATTTAGATGTTGAGTAAAATGGAACAGTTAAAATGTACACAACCAGTGAAATTGTTATTGCTACTACTACTACTACTACTACTACTATATATATATATATATATATATATATATATATATATATATATATATATATATATATATATATATATATAAATATATATATATATATATATATATATATATATATATGTATATACTAAAACACTATATATCCTAGGGTGTCGGATCTAAGCAATAGATACAAGTCAGGAAAAGAATATATAAAGCACTAAAATGACTAACGACACGGACAAAATAAACGTCCGGTCCCTTTATCAGGACGAAACAATTAAAATAACATGAAAAAACGTACACATACACACTCTCACGCAAACATCCACTCACACACACAACCAGAGAGTGAAAGAAATGCTACATTTTACAAGTACAGCGTGATATTGTAATAAATAAATGAAAATGGAAATCAAAATAAAAGGATAACTAAAAAATAACTAAACTAAGCTCAAACTACCAATGAAATGTGAATCGAACTAGATCTAAGTGAAATTAACAAGAAACTGCAAAATGAATTTGATCTACAAAGTCAAAACACGAAATTCAATCTGATAAACTGTACTCAATTTGGCGGATTCGATGCTTAAAAGGTATCGTTCCCAAACAATATACCAATTCCAGTAATGGGTGATTCGGCACAAGTTCGCACCAAAAGGAAGAACGACGGTGGATTCGTGTTGACATCAGTTCAGACTCGAATTACACCGACAAAAGGTATCAGATACAAATTCCAAGGTCATACTTTTAAGATTCCAATACAAAAAAAAAAACAAAAAAACAAAAAACAAACACGAACTATGGAGGATTCGAGTTGCAAAAAGTTTGAACTCGAATTATATCGCGAAAGGGTATCAATCAGAATTCATTTTTGTGAAGTCCATCAGCTTATTAATGGCTTTGGGTCTGAAAAATTGAAGTCTGTGCATCCCAAAATTTTCTTTCCGTTTTCTTTCCGCATCACTCCAATTAGGGTTGTGATCAATAACCACGACTGTCGTGTCCTCCCATTTTTGACCCTCAAGGTTGAAATGGTCACCAATATATGGAAACAATATGTTAGTGAAACTGGAGACATCCACAGACTTTTAATTTTTATTGAAGTCTTAAAAGTATGACCTTGGAATTTTTATCTGATACCGTTTGTCGGTGTAATTCGAGTTCGAACTGATGTCAAACGAATCCACCGTCGTTCTTCCTTTGGGTGCGAACACTCCGGTTGTGTGTGTGAGTGGATGATTGCGTGAGAGTGTGTATGTGTACGTTCTTTCATGTTATTTTAATCGTTTTTTCCAGATGAAGGGACGTTAGTCATTTTAGTGCTTTATATATATTATGTATTAAAGATTTATACCCTAACAATGTATATAAAATTAATTTAAAAATGCGCAATTGTGTTGTCTGAACTTTTTCATTGAATTATAATAACTTAATGTATCGTTTGCCTTTGATGTTTGTGTGTGCGTGCTTGCGCGCTCGCGCGTTTGTGTGTGTAATTTAATATTTAAACCATTACATTTTGGTAGCTGACTGAGGACAAAATTTCGCTCCGCTTCATTCTGTATGGAAACAAGTCCTGCTCCAATAGAAGTACAATAAGAGTTAGCTTGGTTCCAGTTTGTTTTGTTCCGAACAACAAGATAACATGAAAGTTTATACTCGGACCATCCATTTTGGCAACCAAAATATTTATCGTCTGAAAAAGAAGAGAAATTTCAATTTAAAGTTTAAAACATCAAAGGAAAAAACGATCGAATAAAAAAAATGTTTTTATACTTTCTGTAATGTATTCTGATTATAAATTTTGCACCACACTGGACATATTTTCAATTATTTGATTGTAGATAGTGTGTCATAGTGGAGGCATATACTGGTTACAACGTACCCGGGAAAAGATCAGTGGCCTTCCACATGTGCCTTTTGGCAATCTTTCTCACAAAGTCAGCTCACGTTCCAGAAGAGCTGATAGGTTGTAAGAGTTTCGTGGTCAAAACCAACTTTGGTATAATGCTGGCAATGCTAAAGGATATGCTTGTATTTGTTTGTTTTGATGCTATACACTGGCATAAAAATTTATATTCCTATGTATTTTGTGAAAATAAGTTCCGGTCCAGTGAGGTATGAATATACAAATAGTAAGATTGAATTACTCTATTGTAAATGAATAATTGCCAAACTGGGTTTCTCAAGCAATTTTCGCAAAACATACAGAAATTTAAAACTTTTGTTATTGTATAGCAATCTAAATAGTAAAAAAGGAAATAATTTAAATTCAAAAAAGCCAAATCATGACTAACATGTTCTATCGAGCGCTTGGCGAGGAATTGGTCACTCTTTTACGGTCCTGTTACATGACCAGTATTCAAACTATCAAGAACTAAGCTTATACAAATAAAAATTAACTAAGAGCAAAATAATGGATTAGATAAGAAGATATATATTGGTCGAGCACCGGTCGCCGGCTAAGGCCACGGCAATATTTTTCACCTCTGTTTGAGAAAAATGTCAAACATTTATGATTAATTTTAAACGAATCTCACAAAATCGTGTTCTATGTAGCCTTAATCATGTAATAGCCGGCTACCCGACCAGTTCATTAAAATGTTGTTTAAACATATTTACCTGATGTAGCTGGAGGCGATGTGGGAGGTATGTTTGGTATCTTTTTCTTGTTAACTGAAACCATAATAATATTTTAATAATTTCATGTTACCTGTATCCATATTGATATTTAAACACTTCCCTTTTACCTGAAACCAAGATAATATTTTAATAATTGCCTGTTACTTGATTCCGTATTGATATTTAAACACTACCTTGTAAAATGAAACCATACTAATATCTTAATATTTTCCTGTTACCCGAATCCATATTGGTAATTATATACTTCGTGTTAACTGAAACCATAATAATATTTTTATAATTTCTTGTTACCCGAATCCATATTGATATTTAAACACTTCCTTGTTGACTGAAACCATAATAATATTTTAATAATTTCATGTCACCTGAACCCGTAATGGTATTACACACTTCTTTGTTGACTGAATGTTAACTGAGACCATATAAAAATTAATTGCTATTATGACTACCTTTACTATAACATGGTGAAACTTATACGCAACAAAATGGATAACGCTTAAATGAGTACCAGTATAGAGAAATAAGATTGATTTTCCATAATTTTCAGTCGAAAACGTCCGTTTATAAGGATTTTAAAAAGTGTTTAAAAAATTCGATTTTCGCTATTGCTTACATTTTTATTGTTTGTAAACTATGATTTGGAAATTATGAAACTTAAAATCTTTCAGAATAATGGAAAAGTATTAAAACTGTTGAAAATATCTATTACTTACCCGTTTTCTTGCATGCGAACGGATACAGGTTAGTACATAATTCGTCACTCCACTTGGAGTACCTTGCATCCATTGCCACACATTGTTGTGTTTGATCCTTGTCGTTTGGTTCACCTGTTTAAAGATAAAACATCAAAGTTTTTTTCAATTTAACAAAACGTAAAAATGATATAATGCGTATAAACGCCATCATCAGAGTAGAAACAGAGGGAAATATTATATAAGGTACAATATAGTGCCAAAATGAGTAAAATAAAATCATTTTCCCATAGCTTTCTATACTAAGTGAACTTTAATTGATAATTGGCCTAACTTGTAATCTTGTAAACTTTTGCACATGCGTTAAAGTCTGTGAACTTTCTTTCTCAATTGGTTTGGAATGTGTCAGTATCTTTTCATGACAACTGCAAGTATTTGTAAGTGACAACCGAAATTTTCAGCGTCATTTCCTTTGTTCATAGTAAGTAAGGAGTTTAAAACTGATATCAGATGGTGGTGAATAGATATGTTTATGAATATGTGAATTATGAAAAGCATTACTCTGAGGCAGGTATTTGGAAAACGTTGATTTAACATAGAAAACTATGGGAAGATGGGGATATTTGACTCATTTTTGGCATGGTGCTGTTGATAAACGTTGACAGATTGCATTGAGTTTGAAAATCAAAAAAGTAATTCTATTCCTCGGAAAAAGCATATTTACCTTTGAGGAAATTGAAAAATGCGAATGGGGAGCCATCTGTCCATTGCCAGCCTGCTTTATTACCTCGACTATGAGCTCCGATCCATATCTTATCAACAAGCGAAGAAAACTGACGAAATCTTCCTGTAAACATAGAATGGCATTTCATTTTAAACGGATAGTATTCAGCTTCCCCGAAACATCGAGCATATATTTTTCTTAATTTTCGACCTTTAAAAACAACGAGGTCGATATTTTTATGCGAAATGACGAGCTTTTAGAGTCTCTAATTAGCGATCAACATTGTAGTTATCTTGCGAAACAATATTTGTTGTTGGAAACAACAAAAGGTCGCTAGTTAAGAGAAATAAAATTTCGTCCTTTCGGGGCGAAACAACGAAATTTCGACAATTAAGATGCACTAAATCTCGTCCTTTGGGGGCGAAAGGACGAAGCAAAGAAACAACGAAATGGCACAAATCAGGCATCGTAGGAATATAATAACCAAAAGGTCAATGGAATATAACATTAAAGGAGATGTCACTGTGATATAAACCTAAAGGATATGTCACTGTAATATAGACCTTAAGGAAATGTCACTGTAATAAAAATCTAAAGGAGATGTCAATGTAATATAACCCTAAAGGAGATTGTTTATTGTTGTTTAACATTCCAATCAAGAATATTTCACTCATATGGAGACGTCACCAAATACCTGTAAAGGGCTTCAAATTTTGGCCCTAAAGGAGATGTCACTGTAATATAAACCTAAAGGATATGTCACTGTAATATAAACCTAAAGGGGATGTCACTGTAATATATCCCTAAAGGAGATGTCACTGTAATATAGCTCTAAAGGAGATGTCACTGTAATATAGCTCTAAAGGAGATGTCACTGTGATATAAACCTAAAGGAGATGTCACTGTAATATATACCTTAAGGAAATGTCACTGCAATAAAAACCTAAAGGAGATGTCAATGTAATATAACCCTAAAGGAGATGTCACTGTAATATAAACCTAAAGGGTATGTCACTGTAATATAAACCTAAAGGAGATGTCACTGTAATATATACCTTAAGGAAATGTCACTGCAATAAAAACCTAAAGGAGATGTCAATGTAATATAAACCTAAAGGAGATGTCACTGTAATGTAAACCTAAAGGGGATGTCACTGTAATATAAACCTAAAGGAGATGTCAATGTAATATAAACCTAAAGGAGATGTCACTGTAATATATACCTTAAGGAAATGTCACTGCAATAAAAACCTAAAGGAGATGTCAATGTAATATAAACCTAAAGGAGATGTCACTGTAATGTAAACCTAAAGGGGATGTCACTGTAATATATACCTTAAGGAAATGTCACTGCAATAAAAACCTAAAGGAGATGTCAATGTAATATAAACCTAAAGGGTATGTCACTGTAATATAGACCTAACGGAGATGTCACTGTAATATAGACCTAAAGGAGATGTCACTGTAATATATACCTTAAGGAAATGTCACTGCAATAAAAACCTAAAGGAGATGTCAATGTAATATAAACCTAAAGGGTATGTCACTGTAATATAGACCTAACGGAGATGTCAATGTAATATAGTCCTAATGATGCTACTGGGATATAGCCAACAATGAATATGGTTCAGGTATACATCTGTAAATGAGATATCACTGACATATAGCCCTAAAGGAGATGTCACTGTAATATATCCCTAAAGAAAGTGTCACCGGAATATAGCCCAAAAGGCAGTGTTACTTAAATATAGCCTCAAAGGAGATGTTACTGGAATATAACCCTTATAGAGATCTCACTGGAATATAGCTCTAAAGGAGATATATGCCAGAATGAGGTCCTAAAATAGATTTATGAGGGAATGGGATCCTTACAAAGATATGTACCGGAATATATCCCTAACCTTTATAACTCTTGTAGATATACTAACCCTGAAGGAGATGGACGCCGCGGTATAACTTTACAGAATATAGATAGGATCGGGTATATTTCTCAAAAGCAGATAATATGCAGCAATATAGCTCTAAAGATGATGTGCGCCGGAACATATTAACCCTAAAAGAATATGTATGCCGGACTATTTCCCTTAGCCAGATATACAAACTCTGAGGGATATGAAAGCAGGGATGTAATTCTAAAGCGGGTAAATAGGTTCAAGTATATTCCTAAAGGATATGATATGCCGCAATATAACTCTACAGGAGTTGTACGCTAGAACAAATTGACTCTAAAAGGAAATTTATACTGTCTTGTAATTCTAAGGAAGATGAACGCCTGAATATAGCCATAAAGGAGATGGATTTAACACTTATGACGATGACAATGGAGTATAACTAAACGAGGTGAACACCGAAATAAAACCATAAAAGTGATGAACGGAATATTAGCTTAAGGATATTGTACACCGGAAAAAACTTAAGGAAGTTGTACAACAGAATATAACACTGAAAGAGATATATGGTGAAATGCAGCCTAAAGGATAGGAATTTAAGAATAAACCCATACAGGAAAATGTATAGTCGTAAAAGTCACGGACTCCAGAATTAAGTCCAGACGATGACGTCAAATAGGTAGAAATATTTAGACGAACATACAACTTTCCTACTACAGCCAGGCACAGACCTAGGGGCAAAATATGTTAATAAAGCAATTCGCTTATCTAAAAAAAACAAAACAGGTCTTGAATGGCAGCAAAAAGACAGTGTTACCTGCTAGATAAAACTGCTCCTCGACTGTAGTAACACTCAACAATTCGCCATTAAACGTCTGACAAAATGTACGTGCATTATCCCATGTCGACACTTGCGAGATCAACATATAACAGTTGTCAGAATTGGCATCTTTTTCCCAAAACATTCCACACAGAGGATCCCAGGTAACTAAAACAAATTGTTTCATCGTAAATTTTGAAACAGAATGATATAATACAAAATTTACTTGAATAAATGTACTTGGCATACTATTAAAATGGATAATGTCTGCAAAGTGATATCTAGAAAAATATCGGTAATAAGAAATTGCACTTAAAATTGATAACAAAGATATCGATAATAACAAATTACACTTAAAATTGACAACAAAGATATCGATAATAACAAATTACGCTTAAAACTGATAAGAAGCTTAAGGGTGTTTTTTATGATAAACTTCATTATTATTATTATTATTATTATTATTATTATAATTATTATTATTACAGTAGCAGCAGCAGCAGCAGCAGCAGCAGCAGCAGCAGCAGCAGCAGTAGTAGTAGTAGTAGTAGTAGTAGTAGTAGTAGTAGTAATAGTAGTAGTAGTAGTAGTAGTAGTAGTAGTAGTAGTAGTAGTAGTAGTAGTAGTAGTAGAAATAGTATGAGAAGTAGCAATGGTAGTAATTGTTGATGTTGTTGTTGTAGTTGTTGTTAAATCAATTGTACCGCTTAAATATAATATTAAAAAACAGCCAGGGTCCACCAACATGAAAAGAGGCTGATAACATAATCAACACAGCCCAAAGACCGAGGTTGACTTTAGATGCTGCGTAGTAAGGTCTGGGTGTTCTTCATCTACAGCCAACGCGCTTAATTGTGCTGCTCATAACTGGCAAATTCATAAAAACTGCACGACATTTATTACATATATTAGAATGTTCTCAGTTTTGATATATCCCTCTATATTAAGAATACAATACCTGGTTTCGCGGTAGTTGTAATAGTTGGTACAGTTGTCCGAGTGTTCGTGGTGATGGCCTTTACGCTAGATGACTGAACTGTCTTGTCTGTTTTAGATGACATTTTTGTAGGTACTGAAGCAGTTGGCGTGGTAGATGGGGTAGCAGGAGTAGTCGTTGCTAAAGATAAAAAATGCAGAATAAATCATAATATAGTATTAAGGCCATGCCAAATTAATTAATTGTTCTTCGGATTTTTGGAGAAAAAATATGGAGCGAGCGAGCGATTTACTCTATTTTTCAGATGCAAAGGATTTTTGATTGGGCGAGCGGACATAATTTTATTTATATATATATATATATATATATATATATATATATATATATATATATATATATATATATATATATATATATATATATATATATTTCATTTAAGTCATATTAAATCAAGCTAGTGAGCAATATTCCCTGGAATATTCTGCTTGTACAGGTGAAACCTATAGACAAATCAATAGGTTGTGTGAAAAAGCTGAATTGTGTCAGTGTGAAAGTTTCTGAACATCATAATACATGTACATCAAATACATCTGTGATAACAACTATATTTAATATATTTTGACAACTTTTGATAATTAAGTACAAATTTATAATATAATATTATAAAATGAGAAAATAATAAATGAGACCCCTAGGTACAAATATAAAAATACTCTATAGAAACAACTGAAGGGCACTAAGTGGACTTCAACTATTGATAACACCGAGCTGGCAGATAGCTACATGCAGCTGAACTAGGTCCAAGTACATTTACATGACTTGGGGCAGTATGTAGAAGACTTTTGTAAAAAAAAAAAAGACTCCTATTTGATCATTATTTGTATACTAAATAAAAAAAATTGATAAAAACCTTGGAAAATAACACTTCATCTTAGTTCCAAAATGTTATACTGAACAATTTTGATTAATTTTTCTGATGTCAGTACTGAATACTTGTGGAGAGGTGCATGTGTAGTGAACCCATTTAACATCATAGAACAGGAGAGACTGTGTAATTATTTAATGTTAGTTTTTAATCCATTGTGACTGTGATCTGTGAAGTTCTGAAATTAAATGCTTGACATGTGTATACCCAGAGTAAACATGGTTTGATATAGATGTATAGTTTAGGAACGTACTTTACTATTTTCACTCTGCCTGTTTTAGCACTAAAGTTACATAATATCACAGTATTAAATTTTTATCATAATTCAAACTAATTGGAGTGGGGACTTCATATATGTATGTGCCAGTGGGAAGTGGGAACAAAGAAATAGGTGAGGTGATTTGGACTACAGTGTATATAGTCTACATACATTGTATTTGGAAGGTAAAAAAAATAACTTAAAGTCGTGACAGAATTCGGCCTAAGAAATACACAGCACCTATCATTACAGCATTACTGAACCTTATTTTTTGTCCTCAAACTCTTGATTGAACCACTTAATAACAATAAAAAAAGATTTATCCTCACTTTAAAATTAAAAGCTCACGGGAAAATTTGCACTTCATTACCTGCCTTATTTTGCTGTTGTTGCTGCGATAATATACACATATTATGGAATCAGTGATAATAAGAAATTGCAACAAGTTTAACCCTTTTCCTAGTTACAGTGGCAAGGAAAAGGTGATTCACTATTTTCAAAATACATGTAGTAAATACTTTCCTCGTTGCCGCTGTAACTACATTTTTCTATAATTTTAATAAACATGTCAATGAATATTCAGACGATATATCCAATAACTGGCAACTGAAACTCTGTTCATTGCCATTAATGAAGCCACATATATAGGCTACCTGATGCTAAGACATTGAACTACCAAGTAAATGAAGCATCATGTGTCATATTCCATGTTTACTCTCTTTATTCAAGCCTTTTTAGTACTTTTCTATCATTAGTAATACTCATTTGATTCAAACACTCAAATGATTAAAAAATTCTATGCGGGTATTCCGGACATGATGCGAGAGGGCATAAATTTACTTCAAATTTCCACAAATCGATTTTCATGTGCGAGCGGTCCCGAAAAACATCTAATTAATTTGGTGTGGCCTAAAGGCATTCTTCGCACTCATACACATATCCAAGTCATACTATGTTTACGGGACTCTCGGTATACGAGGAATTTAAGAAAAACCTGGATATTGTTTGCTTAAATCTTAACAAATGAACCGAGATGAGTTATTGAACTTACTGTGAACCTAGTTATTTTCACCCTTTCCATGACCATCTTAAATTCGCCCTAAATTACATTGTCTCATTGATGTCATGTATGCCGGTGTCTCAATTGTTTAGCTGGGAAATTTCAATATCATTTTATATTTTATCTAAGAGTGAAAATGGCGAACATTAAACGGTAGCGAAAATTTCCAGGTATACTGTCTACTTAAAACTCACAGAAATATATATCTGTAAACATTTCTTTTTGTCAAACAAGGTCATATGACTGACATTATGTAAAAACTAAAGCTAAAAAAAAGCAGATGAAGAAAATATTTCGACAAAGCAAATACATTGTTGCACGCTAATGGTAACTTAAGTGTGTTTGGATGACATGTCTGTAATATACTAATCTTCTGTCCATCTTAATACATCCCAGAGCATGCTATCTTCAGATGATGACAAACATTCAGGCCGACTGCTTACTGTCTTTGGAGAGAAATATATTGTTGCAATGACACACACAAAGAAAAAAAAAATAAACCGTGAACGAAAACACAAATTGAACAAATATTTATTCACCTTCTGTTTCAAACATTTTAGAGGAAAGTTCGCATTGAATTGGTAGTACATTATCACACAGCAAACCAAAGGTTTTTTAGTTGGTATTTGTGTTTTACAATATGACCAGCGTTGATTGAAATAACATTTAATTGATGTCAAAATGTATGTATGTATGTATGTGTATGTATGTAGGTAGGTAGGTAGGTAGGTAGGTAGGTAGGTAGGTAGGTAGGTAGGTAGGTAGGTAGGTATGTATGTATGTATGTGTGTGTGTGTGTGTGTGTGTGTGTGTGTATGTGGCTCTGTAGAATATTAAGACATAAATGTATACATAAATAATGCAAAAATAAATACAAAGTTAAATACCCAACACAAAAATAACCAGTAATAACAGAACACGACCTCAAGAAAAAGATATCATTTTTGGCTTCAAGCCAAGAATAAATTGTACATAGGCAAACTTATTTCACTACCTTTTTTCACCAAGGTATAATATATATACATGAAATTAATGCTTACGAATAGGATTTCTTGTTTCATTACTCTCAGTTGTGTACTGGTAACAGACAAACGGTAGGATGGTGTTACAAGGCATATTATAAAACCACTTATTTGTATTTCCTGAAATAACAGAAAAAAAATAATACTAATATCACTGGAATACTGGAATTAAGTTTACATTTATGATATTAATCATAATTAATGATTGAGTCATTTGCCTACTGAATTATGTAGTACGTAGTATTAACATAATGAACAGCTATGAACGAAAACAGCGGAGTCAATTTTGTAGTGATTAGTGTTAACGGGTCATTTGCTGTATTTTCAAAAACAAATTCTAATTAACATTGATGAAGAATAACAAATTAGATATACACAGACATGACAAGTATTATATTCCGATATATTTTGTGAAAATAAGGTTAGGTCCAGTATCATATGAATATAGAAATAGTAAGGTCGAGTTAATCATTTCCAAACGAAAATTTGCCAAACTGGGTTTCTCAAGAAATTTTAAAAAATATACAGGAATTTAAGAATTTTTATGCCTGTGTATATATCTACTTTTTTATTGTATATCAATCTAAGTAGTAAAGAAACCGCTTGCGGTGTTTTAGTGGCAGAGCGTCCGACTCGCAAGCGGAAGGTTTCCGGTTCGATTCCCGGACCAAAGACTTTAAAAATGGTAGGGACTGTTCCTTCATCTAGCGCTCGGCATACGAAGTGAAAGTCACGTGTCTTTCGGATGGGACTGAAAACAGAGGTCCGGTATCGCGGAAGACGTGGCACGTAAAAAACCCTCACTGCATTGGCGTCAGTCCATAGCACGGGCCAAAATTTGTATAGCTTCAACTAAAGCTGGTGACATCTCAATATAAGTGAAAAAAAAATCTTGACGGGATGTAAAACAATAATCAAACAAACAAACAAGTTGTAAAGAAAGAAGTTTTTTGAAAAAAGGAAACATGTACCAAAGGAAAGTTTATAATTTGTGTACGAGTCATGCCCGTTTTGAACAAGCAATGTGTACATCATACAGTATTTAAGTTTTTATATGACAATCATTACATAGATTTGTGATCATTGGTATTAATAGAAGAATCTATTATAATATCCAATAGAAAAAATATTCAGTGAAAAGGGAGCTCAATCATTTTGTCTATTTGAACATACTAGTATAAAATATTTCTTCATACCGTACCGTACATGACAAATGTTGGACTGCATGATGCACCATGGAACCCCGCCTCGCGAATCTCTTGGAAGACATTTTAGTACATAGAATAATAAATCCCCAGTCTCTTGAAATCTCGACAAATATTGATTAAATCTAAAACCCTTCAATTACAGTAAGGCATTAGCTGTATTTTTTCAATGCCAATTTTAGAAACCACCTCTTTTACAGACCATTTTGAGTGTGTGGCATGGTCATAACATGAAAGGTTCCATTCTTTCCAGGTGTTCTTTCCAAGATTTTCAGGTATTGACTTCAATATATATTTAAATTCGGGTACATAACGTACATTAGTACATACCTGTATTAAAGTATGCACAGCTATTTGGCAGAATTGATTGCATATCCATATTCAGATACATGGGGGAAAAATATCCAGTTTTAGATATCCATAACCAATCACCCAAGTTTTGTGTGGTACCTACAATTGCAACAAGTACATCATTGGCGTCATATCAAATGTGTATCATGCAATAAACATGTAGAATATTACAACAAAGCATAAAAAAGCATATAAAACAAAATATAAGAAAATTTAAAGGTTTTATATACAATAAAAAGTTATAAATTTAACATAGAATGGTACTCCAACGCTCATCAAAACGATATTTGTCCCTAAAATGCGAACTGTGCCTTGTCTTATCCGCACTATATGAATGATGTCCTCGATTTATCCGCACGTAGTTAGCAGTGTCCTTGATTTGACTGTGTTATGCAAATAGTGTCCTCCATTTGTCCGCACTATGTAAACCGAGTCCTCTATTTGTCCGCACTATGTAAACAATGTCCCCGATTTGTCTGCAATATGTTTAGTTTAAAAATATATTTTTGTCGAGTTTTTAGCATTAAATAAATCCTCCTTTTATCCTATTAACGAAATAAAAGCATGCATATACATGTGAATGATTATCAAATTATAGTAGTTTTTAAATGAGAGAGAGAGAGAGAGAGAGAGAGAGAGAGAGAGAGAGAGAGAGAGATCTATTTGCTATCTTGATTATATGTGTGCACTTCTGTGAAAGTTTGTGTTTGGTCTTGTTTAAAGTTCAGGGTTTCTGTGAAAAAGTGTTCCTATAGGCATAATCTATTTTTGCGTTAATAGTATCCCCCATTCGTCCACAATATGCAAACGGCGTCTTCGATCTGTCCACACCATGCAAACGGCGTCTTCGAAATGTCCACACTATGTAAACGGTGTCTTCGAACTGTCCACACTATGTAAACCGTGTCTTCGATCTGTCCACACTATGTAAACGGCGTCTTCGATCTGTCCACACCATATAAACGGCGTCTTCGATCTGTCCACACTATGTAAACAGTGTCTTCGATCTGTCCACACTATGTAAACGGTGTCTTCGATCTGTCCACATCATATAAACAGTGTCTTCGATCTGTCCACAACATGTAAACGGCGTTTCGATCTGTCCACACCATATAAACGGCGTCTTCGATCTGTTCACACCATATAAACGGCGTCTTCGATCTGTCCACATTATGCAAACGGTGTCTTCGATCTGTCCACACTATGTAAACGGTGTCTTCGATCTGTCCACACTATGTAAACGGTGTCTTCGATCTGTTCACACTATGAATACGACCTCCCCGATTTGTCCCCACTATGTTAACAATTTCATCGTATTATCCCTACTATAAATCATTTCCCCATACCACATGAACCATCCCACAAGCAGGATAATATGCACATATGTATGTGTTTTTTCATACCTCGAGCGGGAATACCTCGTTTTGGTACCAGACCAATCCAAACCATCTCTGTGTTTGCTTGGTTCGTTCTCTGCATCCCTATATAATTACTTATGAAATGTTCTTCTATTGACCTAAACAAGATAAAAATCTTAGAAGTGATGCATTTTACAAGAACCAGTTTTGAACAATTATATATATTTTATTGGATAAACACATAATTTAATTGGCAAAAGAAAAGCTATGACCCGAAAATAAAGTTCTTGGTTGGTATTATTAAGTCATCAAAACCATGTACTGACCAATATAAAAAGACAGCAATTGCTTTATCATCTTATTGTTGTGTGGTAATGATAAAATCAACTGAAATTACGAATTAATGAAAAAAAGATTGAATGTCACCAACATGCTTGATCCACACAATGTTATGTCATGTATGTTTCAATCATTTATAAGACCCTGATGATTAAATACATTTCAACAGAAGAAGATGCCCCCATACATATATATGTATATACATACGATTGGATTTCAAGTAAACTGCTGTTTTGACGTTCACAATAATTCTTTGCATCTTTCCAGTTTAATCTCGTACTTTGTTTAAACAAATAACATCTATTCTGAAACTTTATGAAGCCTGGAGAGCATATACCTGTCGAGTATATTGTACTGTGAATATAACAAAATGTTAAGTAATAATTAAATTAAATACGTCAATTGTTTTCCCACAATGCTTTGTCATTAATCCATTATGTCAGTTTATAAACTTTAGAATGTGGATGTCATATAAACTACAAACTTAAAATTGAAGTCACCACAGAATCAAGCGCTTTGTACTTGGACATTTTACGTATTAACGACGTGGACGACTAATTGCTCACTAAATTATAGAAAAAAATCATACTGATTTCGGCTTTCCAGTAATCAAAATTTCATATTTTAATAATAATATTCTTTTGTCCTCTGTGCGGATGTTTAAAATGTCTCCTAAAGACCTCAAAGAATCTTTGTGCCCGATTGGTTAGAGCATTGTGCCTTTAAAGATGGAGTCTCTCACTGCAGGTTCGTGTCCGGATGGATCTTAAGCTGATTTTGTGAGAAGTTTTGCCGGTTTACGTTCAGAAGTGGTTTCTTCCCGAACATTCCACCATTAAAATTTTATCGCCACCATATGACCGAGAATTGTTTAGAGTGTGGAAATAAACGCCAAAACATAATCAAATCTCTCAAAGACAGTCAGCTATAAGATGCATTAGCTGTGTTTTAAAAAACATCCTTCTTTTTTTTACTACTTAGGTTGACTTACAGTAACAAATAAAAGCTGAAAGCTATACACAGACATAAAAAAAATATCTTGTGCTCCTATATAGTTTGTGAAAATCAGGTAAAATAAGGTCAGGTATAGCATATACAAATAGTAAGGTCGAATTTATCAATCATAAACGAATAAATGCCAAGCAACTTTCACGAGATATATGGGGATTTAACCATTGTTATGATCGTGTTTATCTCTTGTTTGAAACAGTACATAAATCTGAAAAGTAAAAAATGAAAGAACACACTGTAATGACCCTTTAAGTTCTAACGAGACTCGAACCCAGACTGGTTAGAAAAAAGAAAATTCATATAAACCACTCGGTGACGGAAGCCACGGAATAATAAATTTTAATGAATCAGACATCTGAATTATTCCGAATCTAAGGATTACAGTCTGCACTTATTTCATTTGAATTTGACTGTAGGGTCACGGCGGCTGTGACTGGACAACAGGTGATGCTTACTTTCCATGGCACCTGATGTCCAGTCTGGAATTCTAAAGATCCGTGTTTGTTCTCCTGATTAATAATTTGGCATCTGTGATTTTATAATTTTATCGAGACTCTTCTCCTTGTAAGGACAGAAAGGACAAAACATCAAAGTTCCGTTGAAATGTATATCCCATTACATTATTATATTCCATTTTCATGATTATAAACTTAATATATAGGGAAAATAAACAGAATAGTTTTATACAGAAAATACGAAACAGTGACAATTACTTTGCATTAGTTGACTTTGTTCATATCTCAACATGAATGTTTTTGTTGCTGCTCAAAATCGATCAGTAATATCTTTTGAGTGGTAAAAATGATGGTTTGTCAGTAAGTTCTGAATACCGTTGACTTTGCCCTTTAATGTTGATGTATTAAGATAAGTTTTGTTCAAATATTTCAGCTCAGTTCACGTGTAACTTACCCATTGTGAACAGAACATAGTGTTCAACAAACACATCTTAGCTTTTGGTTAAAAGTTTTGTGGGGTTTCCTTTGCCTAATCTTTGCTAGAAAAGGGTAAGTATGCAAGACGGTACCAATCCAAAAAGAATAAGATGAAAAGCTAAACTATCTGTCAATAGGACGAAGCTTGATTGAAAAAGACAAACACTCGTTTGTTCATTATTCTAATACAAACTCACTGAATTCGGAAAAGTAGGCTACATACAAGCCCAACGTCTCGAATGTTTTTTTTACCCATTCAGAGATTTTTTATACTCTTTTGGGAATGCATGGGGCCTGGGCCTTTTGAATCGTGAATTCTAGCAACATCTTATTGAAATTTGATAATCTAGAAATACACAATACTATCAGAAAACACAAGAGTCTCTACAAATTCATTGTCATTTGACTTCGGCTGGGAAATTTTAACTGAAAATTTGAAAAAAAAAAAATGTTTTTGCATTGATAATGTGGTCTTATTTCGGCTCTGTATGATAGAGTGAAAAATGCCTGGCATTTATATTTATGAGGTCGTCACATAATTGAAGCATTCTTGTCATGAAGTTAACTAAGTTACAACAATTTTTGAAATTTTGAAATTTTATTTCATAAACCATTTCATGCTTTAGTAGTCCTACTACATACCTGCAGACCTTTGACAAACAAAGGCATTTAATTCCGTACAATTTTCAGCATACCAGTTGTTCCCTGATTCTGCAGAGTAATTCAGCGCAGCACAATTCTGTGCCCCTCTACAATGAAAACGGTTATCATAGAATTATAATTTCAAAATGATCCTTGAAATTCTAACAAATACACCAGTAAATTAAACTAGTTCTATTGCAAAATATACAATCATTACCACATTCATAGTTTTTGTTGTTATTGTTGTTTTTTATTATTGATTTTTACTCGAATTTTTCACTTATATGTATATGCCATTCTCTTCATGTGAAGTGCCTCAAATTTTAACCTCACTGATGATGCAGAGAAAGTTTTTAAACTACCATTTAAACTGTATGTCGTGACACGGGACCTCGGTTATAAGTCTCATCCGAAAGACCTACAGGTCGAAAACAAAACCATGATAAATTTTCATCCATTCCTTTTTATTGTAAAGGGGCATTAGCTGTGGGTTTCCCATTTTATATCACTAAGAGTGATACAATAATAACAAAAAGAGATATACACAGGCATACCTTACTAGTTATATCACTAAGAGTGCTACAATAATAACAAAAAGAGATATACACAGGCATACCTTACTAGTTATATCACTAAGAGTGCTACAATAATAACAAAAAGAGATATACACAGGCATACCTTACTAGTTATATCACTAAGAGTGCTACAATAATAACAAAAAGAGATATACACAGGCATACCTTACTAGTTATATCACTAAGAGTGATACAATAATAACAAAAAGAGATATACACAGGCATACCTTACTAGTTATATCACTAAGAGTGCTACAATAATAACAAAAAGAGATATATACACAGGCATACCTTACTAGTTATATCACTAAGAGTGATACAATAATAACAAAAAGAGATATACACAGGCATACCTTACTAGTTATATCACTAAGAGTGATACAATAATAACAAAAAGAGATATAAACAGGCATACCTTACTAGTTATATCACTAAGAGTGATACAATAATAACAAAAAGAGATATACACAGGCATACCTTACTAGTTATATCACTAAGAGTGATACAATAATAACAAAAAGAGATATACACAGGCATACCTTACTAGTTATATCACTAAGAGTGATACAATAATAACAAAAAGAGATATACACAGGCATACCTTACTAGTTATATCACTAAGAGTGATACAATAATAACAAAAAGAGATATACACAGGCATACCTTACTAGTTATATCACTAAGAGTGATACAATAATAACAAAAAGAGATATACACAGGCATACCTTACTAGTTATATCACTAAGAGTGGTACAATAATAACAAAAAGAGATATACACAGGCATACCTTACTAGTTATATCACTAAGAGTGATACAATAATAACAAAAAGAGATATACACAGGCATACCTTACTAGTTATATCACTAAGAGTGATACAATAATAACAAAAAGAGATATACACAGGCATACCTTACTAGTTATATATGTATACTATACTGGACTTGGCCTTATTTTCACAAGATATATAGGAATAAAAGATTTGTTTATGCCTGTGTATAGCTCTTATTTGTTATTGTACTTTAAGTACAAGTTGTAAAAGTAGAAAAAATCGAAATATTTATTTTTGGTAAGCACAGCTAATGCCCCTTTGATATGTATTAGATTTCAAAAGTTTTCGTTATGTGATATTGAATGCCAATGCATTTAACCAGATTCTACACATAAAATATTATCAATTACATTAATGTGTAATGATTTAAGATAAGAACATTTGTTTTCCTCAAACTATGATATTTTATTATGATTTTGAACAGTGTTTTACGCCCCACGTGACTATTTTCAAGTCGTACAGTCAGTGGCGGCCAGTTTTTAAAGGTGGAGTGAGAAACCCCGTTACAATGTACTCGGGAAGAGATCACCGGCCTCTCTGGAAGTAAACAGGCAAACTTCCTCCCAAAATTAGCTTAGGTTCCAGCGGACATCATGGTTCAAAGCGCTATGATCTAACCACTCGGCCGCAGAGGCCCCCTTTTTATAATACAACTTCATAGGCAGAACCATGAAATATATAACTGAATGGAACTGTTGCTGTTTACATACTGATAAATGGTTGGTTCATTCTTCTGCCAGTAAAATAAGTTGTTAGGCGTTTCACTTCCAGGATAACTCATTATCATCCATGTCGATCGCTCCTGTAAAACAAAGTATAAAATTTCAGATACCAAAGTATAAATCTTCAGAATATCCAGGATTCATATACAAATATGATGATATTGGACACACACGGACCTCTGGAAATTCAGAGATGGGGTCAGGTGTCATGGAGAAGTAAGAATTCCCTGTTGACCGGTCACACCCGCCGTAATCTATATCAGAGTGGGGGATGTAAGAAGGACGTTGTGACTAATACACGAACTTCAGTGCAGGATGAACGTTGATAATATTACACGTAAAACCAATTATGTTTATCATATGAAAGTACGGTAAAACCTCTTGAAAATGCCCATCGTTTCATTTTTCATCCCTCTTATTGCCACAATCTTTGAAGTCAATTTTTCCTATTTTCACTATAATTTTATATAAGGTTTCCCAAACCCCATTATATTGGATGAACAAATGGCGGCAGTATAACGGTTTTACTGTACAAGTTTAGAGAAAATCATTTTTCGCTATTACCAGATATAAAAACATTTTATTCCTTGATTACTGTCGGTATCATGATTAAAATAATGAAGTGAAAATGTTTTTCAGAAATATCTTACGATTAAGATAATAAGCGTTGTCAGCGTGGAGCAAAATATTTTTCTCTGGAAGCCTTGTCTTAAGCTAAACGTTAAATCGTCCATATCAAAAGGTTACCCGAGGTTACCCAAGATATGTGAGTTGAACAATATATCACAAATAGCGGATCTCAGAAAACAAAGTGTGGAGCTATACTGGTGCGGGACCAATTATCGGATGAAAATTGAGGTTTTTACCGAATATCTTCAATTCAACTGATAGAATTGCTTTGAAATTCTGTATCACAATAAGTTACCTATAGATGCAATATAATTTAATAAGTTTTGGTGGAAAATACGAAAAAATTGCGAATTTAGTCCATTTAAATAACCCAAACTGAATGCCGTAATCGTGATGCAGGACAGTAGTAGTATTTACGTTGATCTGGTGACGTCACTTCCCTCCCGGCTTGTGTTGCACAGCACGATAGGAAGATAAGGGATTACAATGTTGTAGTGGAATTATTAATCGTAATTTTTGCAACATGTTTCAATATCAATGTTTAAAGTCCACGATGTATTAAAATATTTGGAAAAATATTGTTCATTTACGTGCAAAGAGAAGGCACTGTCCGATAATAGGTCCCTCACCAGTAGCACACATGGAAATCTCAAGTCTACAGTGAGATACCATCCGATATAAACCAATCTTATTTGGCCATCTAAAATGACTAGGAATCATGATATGCATTTTGTGCTCGGCCAGATTCATTATAATGGTTTACATTTGTTCAAGGTACTAATATAAATGTTATAAACATAACACCAAAGTTATAATGCTCAAGCTGATCGTTTCTGTCAGTGTCAGTTAGACTTCATCAGTTGAGATCCAATTTAAAAAAGATGTTTATTTACTAACGAGATGTCTGTGGAAAAAGAAAATGATGTCTTTTGATCCATCGTCAAAATAATCAATTTCACGTATTCAACGATAGTAATTTAAATACATTATAATATCAAAATATCATCAATATTGTCGTCGTCAGTCATCGTTATTATCATCATTGTCGTCGCCGCCACTTACCTCAAGATAAACTCTTGACAACCATATATTTTTTGCAGTAGTGGCCGCTACCAGTGTCGCAGTTTCCTGTTCATCAGCTGTTGTAATCGACATCAGCTCTGCTTGATTTCCCGTGCAAGTCAATCTGTAGTAATATATGCATAAGTCCAGGAAGTTTAGTTTTTTTTTATAAACATGAAACTCAATGGGTATTTCTGAAACATAATACACATGCTCTAACGACAATTGGGAACAATAGTACCACAATAATGTTTATACTAATCTGCTTTATATCACATCATATTCTCACGTCAATCTATTTTTAACTGAGAAAAATTACCTGCATTAGTATTAGTATTTTCGCAGATTTCCCCCATTTATGGCTTTTGTTTGGACAATGCGTAAATTATCTTCCATTTGTTACCTCTATTGTTTTAAGCATACACTGTACAGTTATTGCATGGGCATTTTGGAGGCCAACCAAAGTGATATCCCATTCATATCCATTCAGTAACTCATAAGTGACATGATAAGTGGCTTGATACTGAGCAATAGGATGAAATGACTATATCTTTTGTTTTACACCATAGCAAGTTGAATATGACTTATCAGATACCCGGATGTTCAGTTCAGCTTTGCCGGTTTTGACACTGATGTTGACAAACACTTTGTCCACAATTATTCGATATAATTTTTGTAGCTCTAAGAAAAACGATGAAAATGATTTATATCAAGTATTTACAAGATTTCAGTTTAATGAGAATATAAACTTAGATTTATTGCGAGCAGTGTTAAAACAAAGTTTTAATATAGTAAAACCTATGATTTACTACAGTAAAACCGTTATTTATTATAGTAAAACTGTAAATTACTTTTGTAATAACTTTGAATACTATCGCAAAAATGTTGATATACAATAGTAAAAACTTTGAATAACTTTAGCAAAAACTATGATTAATCATAGTAAAAATTTTGAATTACTTTAGTAAAAAATTCGCTTTGCTATAGTTAGATATAGTTACTATAGTTCACTCCAGTATCTTATGTTAATGTGTTGTCAGAGTACCTATTAAATAACCATTGTATTACCAAATGATGCAATAATTGTTAACCCATGTTTATATAGCGTTGTGATTTATTCCATACATTGAGTAGAACACGATTGCTTTGTTATCCTACATCGACGTTTTATAAGTCTTCCTTCACTTGATTTAGTTTGATCCTAACACACTTTTTATTTTGTCCGTATTCGTTTATTTTTCGCCGTGATAACGATATGTGATATCATTCAACTTAGTCTTGCTATTAGTACCACTATTACTGTTGTGTTCATAACTTTATATGTTGCTATAGTTACAGGAAAGATTCATCTGATACTTACAATGCTTGATCTCGGGTTAACTGAATATTGAAATATCTATAGCATTTTCCATCGTGGTACTCCCAACCAGAGTTAGTGTCACACTTCACAGGAATGTCTACAAGAAGAATATAGATGTACAAAAATGATCATGTTACACATTTATAACAGTATGCATATAAAATGGAAATAACCGGACGTTGGGACATTTGGACAAGCCTATGCAGGATTATATGATATTGGAGTGACTAGATTTTTCAAGTAATAGTAATTAGAAATTTGAAATTGATTTCATGGGTTACAATACACGTATTTCCGTAAAATCTAAGAATACACAATGTTGATTTATGCATGAATTTTTCATCTGACAATAAATCAAACTGGGTTATATGTTTCATGGTTCGGCAATACCTGTTAGACAAACAATGTTTGTTGTAAGTTTAATAACACAGAAACATGGCTGTTTATTAAGATATACAGTTGAACCTCACTATTAAGAACAATTAACTGAGTAACTCAATATGGTCTGATTAGTGAGGTGGTCTCTTAAGTGAGATTCTGTTTTCAATACAGTAAAAGCTGCTTTAGAGACCACCTGTGTATAAAGATCACCTGGTCACAAAGACAATTTTTGCTGTTTCCAATAGAACCATTTGTATGCAAATTAACCTCTATATAAATACCACCTCCCAGGTTTTGTTGATGTCCCTAATGGAATCTTATTATATAGGTTTCAATATAGATATTTTTCAAGAACAAAAGACTGTGGTCTGATATGCGAGACGGTCTACTAAACGAGGTGGTCTTTCGGCAAGGTTCCACTGTATATAAACATCTCCGATTCTAAAGTATTTAATCTTCAGGATGTCCAGGATATAAATCTGGTCAATATTGGATACTCAAGTATTTAATCTTCAGGATGTCCAGGATGTAAATCTGGTGAATATTCGATATAAAGTGTTTAATCTTCAGGATGTCCAGGATATATATACAAATCTGGTGAATATTGGATACTCAAGTATTTAATCTTCAGAATGTCCAGGATATATATACAAATCTGGTGAATATTGGATACTAAAATGTTTAATCTTTAGGATGTTCAGGATATAAAACTGGTGAATATTAGATACTAAAGTGTTTAATCTTCAGGATGTACAGGATACATATACAAATCTGGTCAATATTGGATAATCATTTTTTGTATGATTTATAAATTTTTTAATTGTTACGAATATATTTCTCTCGTTACCTTTCCTATCCAATACACCCCGGAACCTCGTTATTGAGCCCACCATACTGACTGACTCAAGTGGTCTGATTTGTGAGGTGGTCTCTTAAGTGAGGGTCTGTACTTACAGATATTTATCAAGAGACTGGAAACTGTGGTCTGAAATGCGATGTGGTCTTTAGGTAATGCCCTATTATATAATATTAATAAATTTGATACTTTGATCCTGAATAAATCCAATCTGTTACACAGAGTTGCCGGTCCTTGCACTCCTCAACAATATCTGTCAACAGATTCTGGCAAAATATATAAATACGATAGATTTTGCTCTTTATACGCTACCAATCTTTTTGCACATATTTTAGTGCTGACGTAGAAAAAATACAATATGAGGTGCAAATACTTAGGGACTTTACTTTTGCGAAAAGTTCCCTTACTCTGTGTAATTTGGTTTTACATAAATCATTTGGCCTACATGTTTTAGGACTTCTTTTTATTGATATTATTGAGGAGTGCAACGATCGACAACTCTATATAAGAAATTGGAATAAATTATGTAAAGTCTTTCTCGCTGATGAATAATTATGGTGGATTAAAGGTAGCTATAAACTAGTACATGTATATAAAGTGATCCACAAATTCATAAATCCATAGCATGGTTATCTGAGTAAAGTGTACAATATTTATATACGCCAAAGAATTTAAAAACATCAATTACTCAAGGTAGGGTAAAATGATTTAAAATTTGTGTCGGTGTCATTAATACAGATTTCCACATAATAATTATTTATTCATTCTTTAGGTCTAAAGGCTATTTTATGATCGCCAGAAAAAAACTAAAAATATCCTTTATATGACAAACGGTTCATGGTACCATTCTTTTTTAAAAACTGGGTGTACTAGGTGTCATACATTTTAAATAAGAGGTTAAAATCTAGATCGCGGAGTCGTGAATTTGAGTCCAGCCGGCGGCAGTTTCGGATGAGACAGTAAAAACCGTGGCCCTGTGTCACAGTCGGTGTTGGCACGTTAAGGAAACCTCACTGCTCAATGGCCTAAAGTGGCGAGCAAAGGCCAAAATTTGAAGTGCTTCACTGGCATTTTATAACGTCTGAACATGAATGAAAGATACTTGAGTGGGACGTTTAACAACAATAATACAACAACTGCACTGATGACAATGCAGTGTGGGTTCTTTGCTGTGACACAGGGCCCCGTTTTTAAGTTTCATCGGAATAACCTGTGGCTTTTACTTCGTATGTCGAGCGTTTGGTAAAGGAGCAATTACTACCACTTTAAAAACGTCTTTGGTATCATCCCGTACCTTCACAAGCAAATCGAACGCTCTATAACTAAAGGCACCGTAAGCAGTCTTTAGTCGTAGGTAAATATGTACTTGGATATATAGCACTGCTCACGTGAAGGTCAATTTATCAAATAATCGTTCTAGAAACGTGATGATAAGAATTATAAATAAGCAGTTCCAATTACTTTTATTTATTTAGATTAATCAATGTTATCCAGGTAAAGGATTTTGCAGATTATTTTGATATGTACAGTGACGTGCCAAAATTGATGCATCTTTTTTCTTTTTCCATATATATATTATTTGTTATTTAAAACCATATTTTTCACTGTCACAAAGTGAATTTTCATTGTTTACAGTAATGGTGAAATTTGCAAGATGCAATGTTTTAATTTCTTTTTAATATGTGTTAATAGCGAATAATGACATAAAGAAATATAATTTAATGTTTGAATTCTTTGAATCTTAAAAACAGATAATTGAAAGGTCAAAACGTTGCATCAATTTTGGCGCACCACTGTGCATACACAGTTATCACATACCCGGCATTATCTTTTTTAATGTTTATTTAGTAGGTGTCAAACAATACACGTGGTTATAAATAGACATGCTAATTTTCAAATGCTCGCAATATTGTGTAAACGATACTCGAAATTAAAAAAATGAATTGTTATCCCTATTACAACCGCTAACGATTTACAACCGTAAATTATCGAAATAAAGAATAATAAAGTATGTATTAGCATGATATCAAACTAATGATAAGTTTGTAATTACATTTAAATAACAAGTGCATACCATTGCACCTGCAAAGAATATTTCAGACAAGTTAAAGCCCAAACTTTCTTCTGAAGTTGTATTTAACTCATTTACATATAAAGACACAATTGTACTGGCCTAAATAATTGAATTTTCATTGTTCTCAGAGATTGATCAGGTAAGCAGTCAAATATACGACAGTGGTATAAAACGTAACAAGATATATATGTTCTGCAAAAACATTTCAATACACTTAATTTATTGCTTTACAATCCCGCCAGTTGTTTAAACAATAACAAATTGATTTGCCTTAACCCCATATAATGTAAAACTGAGCACTTCATTGATGTGTCGCTGGAAAGCAAATATGAGAAGACACAAACTTCACCTGAAATAAAAATGGTCATGAGATATAAGCATGTGCCAAAATAGGTAGTCCCAAGGAGGTAGTGAATATACCGGTATGTAGTTAAATGTCCTTTCCATATTGAAACTTTAGAATACTCTTTGGACAACCTTCTACAAACGAACGAATATAAAAATGAAATTGGAAATATGTATACCATTGTATGTTATCTATGCGTTTACAATTGGAACTCAATGTGGAATTTCGTCTGAAGGAAAGCATATTCAAAATTACACCGAACTTGAATGTTGTAGTTCATGTAAGCAATCGAGTTATTATGAAAGATGTTGTGTTTGTTGCTCAACCCCTAAATGGAGATTATCCAATGTCACAAGGTATCTTCGGTTGGAATACTTAAGTCGTCGAGGTGACAGTATAATAATGGATCCTGAATATATGGAATCGGGATATTCCATATTGTTGCATAATGGTGGGTATCTATCATCTCTTCCGGGAAATATATGCAATTTCTCCCAAATTGTAGAGTTAGATGCCAGTGACAATAATATTCGTAATCTTATTAGATTTGGATGTTTGAAAAACATATACTTGATAAGGCTGAGCAAAAATTTGATACAGACAGTTTTAAATGATACGTTTATCGGACTAACCGGGCTTAAATGGTTGGATCTAAGCTATAATCTTATAACAACTATAGAACCGGTTACGTTCTCTCATGAGAGTTTGGCAATTTCACATATTTATTTGGAACACAACAAACTAACAGATGTAGACGTAACAAATATTATATTAGAGAAACCGTTTTGTTATTTGAACTATTCTTATAATGAAATTACAGAAATATCAAACCAAAATGGATGGAAAGTAGAGACAAATAAAACATATGGAATTGGTGGCCTTGTAGATTTACAAGAAAATGAATTCACCGATTTCATAGATTTTGAATCAATTGGGTTCGACGATATCAAACTATTAGGAAAGTTTATACAGTTTGGCTTCGATCTGCGATCCAGCAAATGGAACTGCAATTGTAAAATGGAACATTTTCTCAGGTTGTCAAAAATTATTGTAGGGAAAATATGGCGATCCTTATTCAATGTGACTTGCTTCAATCCGGAGAGCATGCGAGGATATCCGATCACTCACTTGGTGAAATATGATCAACTAGATATTTTGATTTGTAATGTTTCTTGTCCAAAACGTTGTCACTGCTTTGAGCAACCAAGTCAAGACAGAACGTACATTAACTGTTCTCATCGACACCTGGTGTCAATGCCGAATGATTTTCCATCAGGGTGGCTGGAAATTGATTTATCAGGTAATTTCATTCAAAATTTTGAAAACAAGCAATATCTGAACAGAACACGTAAACTTGATATAACTGGAAACAGAGTAAAATATATATCTGAGTTGGCCCTGAAATCCCTAATTGACAACAATGTGTTTAGTCAGGTTAACTTTGAGGGAAATGAAGACATTGTTAGCCTTCCCAAGTCACTGCAAATTGCCGACCCGTGCAAAATTTTTCTACCAAACTTAACAATGAAATGTAACTGTGAAATATTCGACCTTCAAAAATGGATACAGTCTCCACATTTTCTGAAATGCAACCACAACTACACACTAACGTGCTCGACGGCAAACGGTCCAGTAGCCTTACTCGATGTAACAAGGAATCTCCTAGAATGTGGGTCAACTAACGCTTTATCGCTGTTGATCACCATATTATTTTCCGCTGCTAGTTTATTAGTCCTTGGACTTGCTAGTGCAATCTACATTTACAGGTACGAAATCTATATTTTGAGACGCTTATTTTTTATCAGGAAAACTAAAATAACACCACAACATAGCTATGATGTATATGTCTCTGTTGATGAGAATAAACGACCGATGCTTCAGTGGGTAGTGAAAGACTTAGTTCCAGCTCTAGAGAGTCGAGGATATAAAGTGTTTCTACCATTCCGAAACATGGAATTCGGAACTGTACATGACGATATGATTATAGAGAGCATGGGGCTTTGTAAAACATTTGTCATATTAGCTAGTGGTCAATGTGCCAAACACACTCATTGGACAACAAAGGAATGGAAATATGCTTGGAATTCTTACAAAACCATTAAGAGCGCAAATATTGTAATTATCAATTATGATCATCTCAGACTACAAGATGTAAGAATTCGATCCATGAAAGCGTTTTACAGACTAAGATTGGTGATTGATTTTTCTAATCATAAACATGACGTAATAAAGTCTATCCTTAACAGAATTGGGCCACCTCAACGAATTAAATTTACAGGACTTCATAACTCTAAGCCGAAGTTTTTCGCGTCAGATATAAGAGTCAACAAATTATAGAACATGAATGAAAACAACTGGATCATCTCTGTATATAGCCACATGTTCGTAAAAAAATATCCCATATTTTGTTAGGAATATATTGACGTATTTGTTATTTATCATTGATCAATCAACCAATGAATATACATAACGAACAAACGTTATTTCCACCATTACTTTTTACATAAAACAATCTTTTCGAAATAAATTTTAGTGATTTCATATATAAGTCTATTTTTTAAAAATGTTTAACAATTATCAAAATACATATGTACATACATATTGACCTCTTAGCATTTTCATGTGAAAACTGTCGCTAATTAGGACGTTACATACAATACTTCTTGCTTGATTAATTTTGAAACATCAGAACCCTCTTTGTTTATAGTAAACTACTACAAGGAAGTACTTGCTGTATATGTTAGATAAGCTGTATCCCAGAACTTCAATATCACAGAATAATCTGTGATTTATGAAAAGAAACTATATTGATTAAAGGTTTTTACAAAATGGTAAAAAATAATCCAGGAGAATAATTTCAAAAATTATAATTTTACTTAAAAAGTAAGGGGAAACTCTCTGTTCATAGAATTATGACACTGTCTTTTATCTATCACATAATTTATCTATTTATTTATCCTTTTTTATTCAATTTGATATTTTATCTCCACCATTACCATCATCATAATCATAATGATTTCCAATGGCTGCAACATATTCTATTATTATTATTATTATTAGTAGTAGTATAAATGATAAATTATTATTACATGTATTATTATTATTATTATTATTATTATTATTATTATTATTATTATTATTATTATCTGTAGTAATATGTTTGTAGTATTATCATTTACAAATTGATTTTCTCACATTAATTTTATGTATTTATAGAAATGTGTACATTTGCTAACAAACTTTACATAGTTTTTATCTTATCAGATAGCTGTGTGATGTACGTCAGTATGTGCACTATCAATGAGTAAACTGTGTGTTAAGTAGAAAACCATGTATCATAAGTAAAATATAATTAAGTAGTTTATCATAATTAGAGTGTAATATGCACTGCTTATTGGTCTATCCCCAAATACCCATAATGGCACTTTTCCATTATGATGTCACAATTAAATGCCCTGTCAAACAGTTATGTGTTATTATGACGTCACAACCTAATGACGTGAAAAAAGCATAATGAGAGTCACAAGCATACTGTGTCACACACACACACACACACACACACACACACACACACACACACACACACACACACACACACACACACACACACACACACACACACACACACACACACACACACACACACCGAGTGTCGCGTGAGACAGCATAACTCTGGAGTGGCACTGAGCATACAAAATGTCAGCTATTGTTCAAAATTTATACATCGTTATCCGACATTTTACTGATATTATTATATACAATATTGCATTTATATTTATTGACAATATAAAATAAGATAAAATCTTACACATACATGCTCACATATTTCTATATTGGCCATCCATATATTTATTAAATCATGAATACTCTATTTTTTAGTCTTTTATTATTTGTTTTAGTTTTTGTTAAATAATTAGACAATAATTTGGTAGTAATTTCATTAAAACATTTTTACAGTCAAAGGTTATTTAATCATCATTTGTAAACCAATTACAGTATGATCAATATCTTTACCGGTTATAAAGAAGGTTCATTTCTCAATTAGTACAATTGAAGTTGTCTGTGGACGCACGGCAGGCGTGACCCGTCCACAGATGATACTCTGATATTTCTGTGGCACCTGGTCCCACCGTTTAATGTTCGTAAATCCATATGTGTGTCCAATTTTCACATGATTGTCTCATGAATCTCCTAAGTGAAACATGTGTTTGAATTAAATGAATTATTTGGAATCTATACACGATATGTCGATTTCATGGGCGTTTTACGTAAATGACCAATCATTGATATATTTTTTTTATTCTTTTCTTGTTGTTGTAACATTACACTCTTGTACAAAGATGTTTAAATGAATAACATGCACTGAATGGTTTATTTAACAAACTGTACATATTGCGTAAGTAACCGGGTATGAAATATATTACCTTTACTGCGTTCACATACGAAATTCAATTTCATGTCACATGATTTGTCATTGAAGGTGCTGCTCCAAATCTCTGCACAATGCTCGTTATTAAGATAGTTGTTAGGCTCTCCCTGTCCCCATCGTCTATAAAACATGTGTAAAACTATATAAATATATAGTTTTAATTGCTTCGATATCATTATCAAATGCATTTTTATCTTAAACGTAACGGTAATATTTTATCTTTGGCTGGACGTACAAATCCCACTAATTTTATTTGTATTACAGTGCGTTTCTGAATTTTGTATCATGTGCAATTAATGGCATTGTTATAAAAATCTTTATCAATGGTTTTAGAAACATCATGTACCCAATCAACAGCCGAGACATTTTTGAATATAATTTTGGTCAAACTCAATCTTGTTACTAATTTAAAACTTCCTATCAAATTTTGGCAAAATTTTAGGTACAAAATAAAGTTAATTGCAACGAAACCATAATGTGGCAAGTGACAAACAGAAAAAACAGAAACTGACAAGCAAATAAACATTACGCCCCCAACCCCCTTGGCCATGGATCTCATGCAAACGTACATTAAATTGGTATCAGCCTGCGAATTATCAGCCCAAATCCATTTATTGTTGTTGCGGGGATCACGTTTCAGCGCCGTCCACCACTCCTGCTCACCTATGAGATTTTTGTCAATGGTATCTAATGAAGTCATGATCCATGTCTGTATTGAGATAAAACAAAATCAATAAATGTTTATTTTCGCTATAAAAGTTGATTTGTGTGATATAGGTGTATCGTCAAAGACAAACGGTTCACTGAAAACAATTATGATTATCACAAAATGATTCATTCACTTAACATAAACCAGGTAAAATGCTCTCTAGGATCAACTCTCAGATGAACTTAACCCGGAAGTGTTTACATAGCATGTGTAACTGACAATACATACAGACTGCACTTGATCGCTGAAGCCGATGGGTTCAACGAGAGCGTAGTTCGAATTGAATTTATTCGCTACAACGATCAAATGCAGTTTGATGATACGGATAGAAACATTTGTGTGGTGTTGTATTTATTGCATGTCACCTCCTTTTACATGTATATGTGTACACAAATTTAAAATTATTTCCGCTTTTAAAGAACAAATCAAATATTTTTTATGAATGGATCCGAATTTAGACAAGTATTACCAGCGCAAACTTTGTATTCAACTGCAGTGCAAAAATTGTTGTATATTGCACGGACGTATTGAACTCATGTAATAAATGAACTTACTGCCGTAATTTAGATATTAACAATCGAAACCGGATTTGTTGAAGTTTAAGAACAATGTATTTTTATTTCAAATAAAGTGGTTTCAAAATAAACGGATTATGATTCCTAATAGAAAATGGTAGGGGAATTAAAATAATTTCAAATAAAGGTTGATTTCAATATAAGTGGTCTCAACTGTTATAACAAATGTACCACAAAAACTACTTAACATGTCCGCAATATTTGTCTTTTACAAGACTGACCTATGAACTTTAAGATTTATGTATATTTCTCTCACTATGAAGAAAATGTGTACCAACTTTGATCATTCTCGTCCTGACGGTTCTCTTTGCATTGTGTCTACATAATCTCCTAGATAATATCTAAAAGCTATCGGTTTATTTTTCAAAATTTGAGCTGTATAAATATTTTTATTAATTTACAAATCTATTAAGTATTGTATTGTAGAAAATTTTAGTGTGCAAAAGTTTTAGAAGATAAAAATCTTCCAACTTTACGTTGAATAGATATATTTTAAATTATCCTGCCACAATATAACTGAAATACTGTTGAAAGTGGCGTTAAACAACAAACAAACAAACAAACTAATAGAAATATAAGTATATAGGAACATAACTCTTAACAAAATTATCTATGACATCAACAAAACGACAGGTTTTTTTTCTCTCACCATGAAGAACACTTTAATGATGTTAGCCCTAGCTCTTTCTCCAAAAGATAAGATAAGATAAGATAAGATAGACTATTATATAATCAGTGAACAAATCTTTTGCATTGAATAAGCTGGAGTGGGAGTGCGAGTGTATAATTTTTCACGTTGAAATACTTCCTTGAAAGAGTACATTTTCATAATCCACAAAATCGATATCTTTGTTGATCACACATTTCTTAACCCCCTTTGCGTTCTTGATGACACTCAAGTCATCTAGTAATAAGCCGTACATTTTAGGTTTTAAACCAATAAACATAATAATTACATTGCCCCCCACACTCACACTTGAAAATGTCTGACGGTATTATTTCTGTTTTGGAATCACGTGTTATTCTTTACTAAAAACAATCTTTTCCAATGGATATCAAACCTGTGCTTCAGGTATATCGGTCTCTTACTTTTATTGCACGGAATTTTATGAGCCTTGAAGTTCATTCGAGTCTCATACGAGTATTCAGCAGGGTGTGTAAGTTTTCCCTCCCACCCTCCCTCTAACTTTTTAGAGGAAAACTGATGTACATTATGTATATCCCGGCAATAAGTTCTCAGGTTTCTCATAAACATATACATTCATGACGATCCTCAAATAACACATGATTACTAACTTCATATTTTTTTCCTTTTTTAATTGCGGTTAATATGGAAAGGCTTATCTCGTATTCGGAAAAATACTATGTACAATTGTGGAAATTAATAAATGACTACATACGTACTCGTATGGCAGGCTTTTCCTAAATTCACACTAGTGTTTGAGTTTTATTGAAAATATTTTATGTTCGGTTGAGTTTACAAATAAGAACATAAAGTGATATATTTAAGTCTTTAAAAGGTAATGTCTTTAAGCACAACACAATGGTAAGATGTTTTCAAAAAAAGTTGGAAATTCCAACAAAAAAGTTGGAAAAGCCAACTTTAAAGTTGGCAAAACGAGACAAAAAGTTGGAAATTTCAACAAAAAAGTTGGAAAAGGAAACTTAAAAGTTGGCAAAACGAAAAATAAAAAATTAAGGTGGCCCTAATACGCCAGTCGCAACTCACTTTATTCTGAAACACGGTGGAAACCCTTGGCAGAAAGGAGGAAACGTCTAAAGTTAAATTTGTTTTACAAGATGCATCATTGTTTAGCCCTTTGTCTTTTATAAAAGATATTGTTTCGCCATTTCGGAGAAATGCTGAGAGGAATCTACGTAATAACAAAGATTATGTCCTGGACATTCTGTTGATTTATACTTTGGTGTCTGAGATTTTTTATATATTACGCCGTTTCAGACTTAGTAGTACAATAGATTCTTTCTTTCCGTCCACAATAAAATTATGGGATTCTCTTAATATTCAGTTAAGACATGATTCTACACTTAGTCAATTCAAACATACCCTCATAAATAGTAGAAATGCAAATAAGGTTCCACTATATTTTCATGCAGGATAGATATAGAAAAGGTAATATTTATTTAACTAGGTTAAGGCATAAATGTAGTATATTGAAAGATGATCTTTTCCATGTCAATTTAGTAAACAGTAGAATTTGCTTGTGATCATCCATGTGAAGACGTTTCCCACTTTCTGTTGAGTTGTCCCCGCTATGATGTTCAAAGAAATTATTTATTTGTTACTTTAAATCAATACCAGCCTTTAACTACTCTTAAGTTATTATTTGGTGACTCTTCAATATGTTTTGAAGATAATGACAAATTTTTATTATCTGTACAAAAGTTTTTGATAACTTCCAAAAGATTTAATTCTACCTAATAGTAATGTGTATCATCATCTTTTTGTTTCTTCGTTGAAAGTTAATTTGAAAATTGTTATACATGCATTGTATATACCGCCATCTGTGACACATGTGTGTTCTTATCATACTATGAAGAGGGCACAAATAATGTTGGAAAAACTTATGCCTAATTCCATTTCTATTAATGAAATAAAATGTGTTAAACAAACGCTTCCGTATTTAATACATGTAAATGTCGATGCAAATTACAACACATATGCCTAGGTAAATGTTTCAACACTAAGAAGTCATGAACTGTACCGCCTGAAGGTATGATGGTCAATATGTACACGGTTAATTACATTTGTCAGTTATCAATATTTTAGATAATCGTGTTTAAGACATATCTAATAAGAATCTTCTTTAATAACTTCAGAGATGAAAAAGCAGGAAATCTAAGTATATTGAATTCAGGAATTTACATAGTCTAACTAGGAAGAACCAATAAATAATCCTAGTATTACTAGTATATATAGGGTTAGGAAATAGAATAGTGGGATACAGATAGATATATAGATGCATATATATATATATATATATATATATATATATATATATATATATATATATATATATATATATATATATATATATATATATATATATATATATATATACAGACACATCTACAGTGTCCAGCCATGGACATTGATTGTATAGAAGACCCGACTTAGGAACAGACCAAGGGGAGTAGAAAGTATGGATGTCGTCGCAAGCGAGCCTTGGGCTCGGACGCGACACGGAGGGATTATGTGGGAAGAATGTCGCTTGAACAATTGTCATGTAACGTATATATGGTAATGTAAACCTTGCACATATCAACTATGAAGTGCATTAAACGTGTAAAGAAGTTTATATTAAGATGTTACTCGCTGTTTCCAAATCGACCACAAGTACAACTACAACGCAAACAACTGGACGAAATAGAACTATCATCTAGCTTAATATTAATAATTATTTTTGCACACAAACACCACCTTTGTTTAATCAACTGGTGCCGTGACAGAGAAAAAGAACTAATAACAGAATTATACCAGACTTCTCTGAAAATAACAACAAAATAAATAATTTGACACCCGTGTTAAGACATTTCTGCCCATCATTGAATTCTTCATTATATTGATTTTGCTGGGACACACATATATCGTACTTTACCTGTAATATGTATCATTTCCTTCACTCGCCGGTTGTGTATGTGTGTGAGTGGGATCTTTAGTGTGTATGTGTACGTTTTTTCATGTTATTTTAATCGATTTCTCCTGATGAAGGGACAGGTAATTCTGAAAATTTGACTTTCATACATACATATATATATATATATATATATATATATATATATATATATATATATATATATATATATATATATATATATATATATATATATATATATATATATATATATATATATATATATATATTACCTCTTCTGCTTTGTCGTTTATCTTTATGAGTTGTCCTTCCTTTGCCCGGCAGAAATTTTGTGCGCCGGTCCATGACTTCAGTATACCGATAGCGAAGTAATAACAGCTTTCACTTTCTGCATATCCGATAAATGGAATTGGACAATTCTGGCCATGCACTGTTTTGATAATGAAATCAATTACAGAGACAAAAATTATATTATCACAAATGCCAAATTAAACGCGCTAAAATATTTTATCCAGTTAGATGTTTGATGCATATGTTCATGAATCTGTCTACAAATGCTTGATAACGTGATACAGATTGAAATGCATTCCTTCTCATAATTGATACGTGGAAAATGAACAATCAATCATTCAAAATTTGTAATGGTTTTTGTTTTGTGTATTTTTTTTTATCAAAATATACGTCTATGAAATAATTCTAATAAAATTAAATCAAAAGGGATGTATCGTTGTTTGAAAAAACAGCGAAATCTGTGAATATTGAGTGTGTCTACTAATTTTTTCGTATATACGTTTATGGTTTTATTTTTATCACACACACACACACACACACACACACACACACACACACACACACACACACACACACACACGGAACCTTGTAAGTCAATTTCTATTTTTAGCATTCGGTAAGATTCTACAGGATGTAGAGAGGCAACATGAAATCAAGTAACAGATGACCTTCTTGACTTAACTGACAAGAAATTTACACTGCTTGAGAGGAAATATCAATTTTAACAATGGCGCTTCCGATTTTATTTCAGTTTAAATAATTTTTTTAATTTTTGTTGTTTTTCATCTGTAATTATTGGATAAATTCATTTGTAATTACTGGACAAATCAAAAACTCCTCTGACGTTTACTTAAAAGATAAAAATACCTGAAAACCTAAAACAGACATTATTGTGCATGAATATTACATACTAGTATAAGGAACTCGCTGTGAATCATTGCAAAAGTTCTAGCTCTTTATCACCCCAAGCACGCTTTAATTTGGGATATACTTAAAATGCATGAATAAATTGCACTACTGAATATCAATAACTTCCAATAGAAAATATGTAACAATAAAATGTAATGAGATTTTGTAATAACAAAGTATACATCTTTAGGAAGCCCAGGATAAATAGATACAAATCTGGTAAAAATTGTCCAAAACGGACCTCTGCAAAACAAGAAGATCTAAATGGGACATTTTCTCGAGTTAATAGATTACCACCAGGCGTTACATTTGCATCTGATTCGGTTGCAAAAGATATAAATAAATCGAGATGCATTAAGCCCGTCATACGATAAATGAACGAACAATAATCAAACATTATGTATATATCAAATCAAAAACACCTACCGCTTAGTAGCATTTGCCAAATGATAAAACATTGATAAAGTTGTCGGCCCATTTCGCCATCTACAGTAAAAATGGAAACCAGCAAACGACAAGACAACTAATCCGGCAATGCTAACAGGAAAATTGCACTCGAAATAATCGTTGACTTCGGTTTTACTAGATCTAGACGCAGCTATATAATTTCTCTCATTTGTTTAATTGGCACTTATATTTATAGGAATCTTACATAGCCAGTGCTTAAACGTGTTATAAGGGGGCCACACCATAAGATGAATCATCTCCTTTCAAATAAGAGGTTTTAAAGGAATTTATTTTCATTGTGAATATTAGATAAACAATTTTCGACATACGAACAATATATATATATATATATATATATATATATATATATATATATATATATATATATATATATATATATATATATATATATATATATATATATATATATATATATATATATATATATATATATATATATATATATATATATATATATATATATTATAAACATACTACCAAAGTTATAATGCTCAAGACGATATCGTTTCTGTCAATTAGACTTCATCAGTTGAGCTCCAATTTAAAAGTTATGTGTATTTTTTTAAAGAGAAAGTGGTATTATACAAGGCCAAATAATATCTCTAAAAGTATAGACGAAATCCGTCTAAGAGTAACCACTGTAAAAATGACTATCTTAGCTTTAGAAAAAAAATTTTGAATTTAAATGATGTTAACTGTGCCAAATATTACTTTAGTATAAGATGAACAGCTGGTACCGAAATACCAGGTACTAGGTTTATGTATACCCTCGGGGACTCAAACGGTCCACCAGCAGTGGCAACGACCTAGTGGTTATAAATATTATAAACATACTACCAAAGTTATAATGCTCAAGACGATATCGTTTCTGTCAAGTAGACTTCATCAGTTGAGCTCCAATTTAAAAGTTATGTGTATTTTCTAAAGAGAAAGTGGTATTATACAAGGCCAAATAATATCTCTAAAAGTATAGCCGAAATCCGTCTAAGAGTAACCACTGTTAAAAATGACTATCTTAGCTTTAGAAAATTTTTTTGAATTTAAATGATGTTAACAGTGCCAAATATTACTTTAGTATAAGATGAACAGCTGGTACCGAAATACCAGGTACTAGGTTTATGTATACCCTCGGGGACTCATCCTCCTCAGGATATATATATATATATATATATATATATATATATATATATATATATATATATATATATATATATATATATATATATATATATATATATATATATATATATATATATATTCATGAAGTCAAACGGTACACCTATATCTCATCCAGCATGTAAAGTATGCGACTATATCAAGAAAAGTTAAAAGGATTTAAAGTAGATCTACTTAGGTGGGGCAAACTGGATTATTTAATATTATAAGCAATACAAGTAATGTTGTGTTGATTTATAACTTTTTGTTTGTTTATTTGTTGATGGTGTTTTGTTTTTTTCCTAAGTGATTTTTGTTTTATGGTTGACGTGCCGACAATTGACATCACCATCTATAAATTGAGTGTTAAGAAATTAGACATGTGCTATGGACTTCTGTCAACGAAATGAAGATTTATAAAAATTAAACATAAAACGGTTGCAGCGGCCTGAAGTAACAAATTTACTGCTTTTTCTTATATTTTCATGAAACTTTATTTCCTATATCTATCATCTTTATATTACCTAAATATTATCAAACATCATAATACATCTATCGAAAGCATTATGTGTTATTTAAAAATAACGTTCTGACACATCACACGAGTATTTGAGACCAGAGGCTCCATGGAGCCTGAATCGCTCACCTGGAATTTTAGCAAATTCTACTTAAAAAGGAAATTACTTTCTTAACATTTTGCATCGTACATTTTTATCTACCTATTTTATTTTTCAATTTTATATTATGGCTAAAAACCTGAAAAATCCACATAAAAGGGAAATAACTCCAACAAGAGCTAACCTGACAATTTTCTGTTTTTAAACTTTGGTAAATTTAGCTTTTACTCAGACTCTTTATTCAATATACTTTTCAAGATGACTAAAAACAGTCAGAAGCGGAAATAACTCCCATCAGCATCGATCTGACAATTTCCGCCCCATTGACTTTTTGTACATCTTTGCATGCCAAACAATTTTGCTTTTTTCGCTTTTCCTTTATCTATTATACTTTTTAAGATAATGGCCCAAAACATGAACAATCCACTAAAAATAAAAATAAAATAAAAATAAGTGTCGACCTGACCAATCTTGCCCTCTGAATTATTTGTAGATCTTTGCATGCCGAACATTTTTGTTTCTCTCGCATTGTCTCTATCCAGATTAATCATGGCGGTAACCAGTTACTATACAGACATTTTAATCTGCTTGATCATTCTATCCTTTCCCTGAGAGTCCGTATTTTAGAAAAGATATATCATCCCACAAACAACACCAACTTAAGCACCCCTTTTCGACGAAAACGGGAAGAACACTGTATTCGACAGCTGGGAACTGCTGCACCATATGAATGCAATGATCATGTCGATAGCGAAGGGAATCTTACCAGTCCTGGATGCCAATCGGTAAATGTTTTAAACCTATTTGACCGAACCAGTAGGAGACATCGCAGCCATGGCTCAAGGAAATATAACAAGCCCGAGATTCATAATGTCTCATTCGATGGTCTACCATTCGTCAATCGTCAATTAGGTCTGCATCATTTTCGTACAAAACTGTACTCACTCCCGTTGAAAAAATTACATTACTTGTACAGATCTACGATGACAGTATGTTTTAACGCTGCTGGTTCTCCAGAGTATCGACTTCATGGTATCATTTTGGACATTTCATACAACAGATTATTCAAAGCTGTCAGGACTAATGAACATAAAGAAACGTTCCTCAAGGTCAAATTTGCTAATAAGGGCATTGACGCTTTGAATATAAGCAATGTTTTGAACCAAAAATCCGTCCAAAGTAAAATCCCGCCATACTTCCAGTACAAAGACTCACCATGTATTTCCTATAGCTATACGCGTTCAGTTGCCTCTAAGATCTTTAATTACAAGGCAAATCTGCAGCAACTCAATTTACCCAGCATTTCCCAGAAAATTCCGCCTTGTACCTGTTCTACATCTGAATTCATGTACTCTCCAGGTGGCCATGTTGTGACAGGTGATCTCAACATTGTGCGCAACAGAAAACTGAGAGATATTTTATGCAAAGGCCCAGAATATAGGGAACCTGTATCGTTTACATGGCGCCAAAACTTATTATGGACACATGTGAAGAGTACGCCATACGCTGGGCTAAGAAAGAAGATGTAGAACCTGATACTCTTTCGGAGTGGATTAAGTCGATCAGTAATGTTCTTAAACGAAGAATTCGACGACTTAAACATTGTGTCAGCACAAAACACAATTCAATTTTTCGTGACCCTGATGTTGTCAGAGAACTTTCCCGTCTCCATGAAAATTTTATCATCGTTCCTGCTGACAAAGCATCTAACAACTTCACATTTGTCTGCAGGCGATACTACTTCAGCATCCTACAAGAGGAACTTGGACTAAACACACTTTCTGGAAATCCTACATACTCTCTAACCGATTTCTCTACCTCTGAAATATTAGATAATCATAAATCCGTTCTCGCTTCGTTTGGAATAACAACAAGTGACACGGAGCTTGAATTGCCATATATATATTGGATTCCTTCATTGCGGGGTCATTTAAGTGTTCCACCAAGCCTTTATCTATTTTGCTTACCGAACTTCTAACACATATTAAATAAGATCTTCAGAAGTACTGTAAAACGGCCTACTCAAGAAGAGGAGTCAATCAGATGTGGATCCTTAAGATTTCAAAGAAATTGTTGGAACATTTAAAATCTCCAAATTTCAAACATGTTACAAACATCAAGTCTTTTGATTTTTCGACCCTTTACACAACAAATCCGCATCAAAAACTCAAAACAGATTATAATATATTATACAAAACTCTTTTGTATACAAAAATGGAAATCGCAGATATAAATATTTGGTGTTAGGTCATGAAGAACGTTATTTTGTCAAGGAACACTCTGATTCCAATAAAAAGTACACTGAAGACGATATTATCAAGATGCTGGGGTTTCTAGTAGACAACATCTTCGTGGGTTTTGCGGGAAAAGTTTTCCAACAGATTGTCGGTATTCCAATGGGTACCAATTGTGCACCTCTCTTGGCTGACATATTTTTGCATTCATATGAAGCGGAATTTATACAGTCTCTGCTCTCCAAAGGAAACAAACAGTTAGCATCTCGGTTCAATTTTACTTACAGGTATATCGACGATGTTCTGTCCATAAATAATTCAGAATTCCAGAATTACCTCGGCCAGATGTATCCTGTTGAGCTGGAAATCAATGAGACGACAGAAAGCAGCCCATCTGCTTCTTATCTAGATTTACTCCTGTCGATTGGAAAAGACGGTCAACATCACACATCCCTCAATGACAAACGAGACGATTTCAATTTCCATATCACAAACTTCCCGTTTCTAAGTAGTAATATTCCATCTTCTCCTGCCTATGGCGTTTTCATTTCACAACTTTATACGTTATGCCAGGGCATGCTCTTCTTATGAATGTTTTATTCTGAAAGCAAAACGACTAGCCAATAAACTACTTACACAAGGTTACATTGTTGAACGCTTGGGGTCGTCGTCTAAGAAGTTTTATGGTCGATACAGGGATCTTGTTAAACATCATGATGATGTTAACATTTTTAAACACAGGATGATTGTTTGGAAGAAATTGGTTCAATAGTTTCAGAAGAGAACAGATTTTTTAAATAATTTACAACGGACAGTCGACAGACGCCAAGTGATGAAAATAGCTCACTAGGATCCTTGTTCCAAGTGAGTTTTTTTTTTCAGCGAGAAAGCTATCTCGTTTTAACGATAACTATCTCGTCATAACGAGATACTTAAGTAGTTATAATAAGAAAACGATCTCGGTTTTTACGAGAAAATTAAGTCGTTTAAATGAGAAAACTAAGCGATGAGATCGGGAGAACTAACTCATTAAAACAACTCCGTTACATGTATCTCGTTATTCTTATATTATACAATGTACGACTTGTGTCACTGTCCGAATTTGTGTATGTTGTTTTTAGTGGTGCAAATATTTGCTAGGTCTCTATTTTTCGTGATTTTCGTGTATAATTTCGGTACAGAATATTATATTTTGGTCTCGATATGGTCAGCCCCGGAACACATGCCGGGCTAATGTACAGCTTGTTGTACTAAAACATTGATATTCACTGATAACAAACACGTATCAAGACCACTTGAATACCTTCTACGCATTTGTTGACTCAATCTAATGCAAAACGAATATAGAAGGAAATATGCAATTTTCTACATACATGCATATCACTTTGCAACCCCGTCTTTACACCGCAGTTGAAAATTTGAGGAAAAATTTGAGATCAAGTGGTTAAAACAGTTGGCATCTCTACAAAAATCAGTAGAATCGTTGGAATAAAACGTTGTCGTTTAATATTTGTCGGCCATAGGTTTAACGCTTCATGCTATAAATAGACCATGTCATACGACATCATCCCCTCGAAAATATTTGTTAAGTTCGCAGAAATTGAAATAGAGATATAACTACTTTGGCAATCACTTTTATATCACTTATTCACATATAGAAGTTTCAAATACATGTACACTGTACTTTATTTGATAAATTTAGATATTGTCTTCTAATAAGTCGACTGGTATTCTGGGCTTTCGTTCGCTTCTGTATCCACGCCTTTAAACTGTAAAAAATACAATTATCACTCTCACTGTTTCTCTGCTTCCCACAACTAAATTATCTGTTATAACGAGATAAGTATCTCGTTATAACGACTTACTTATCTCGTTATAACGACTTACTTACTTTGTTATAACGAGATAGTATCTAGCTATAACTATAACGAGATAAAATAGAATAATTTCTGTTTTCAAATCCAAATTTTGTCGAGTCAGATTATATATTTTCATACCGTCGCAGGACAAAATATGCATTTTCAAGCAAACCAGAGACAGATTATTTATTTTCTTCAGTTTTTTACCTTTGTAGTAAAAATGTAATATGTTGCAGTGGCGGATCTAAAAAAAATTTCATAGGGCAGTTGAGGGTGTAACATAAATAATAGATATGCTATTTAAAACTGATATAGATCTACATATTGGATTAGTGAGGAAAGATTTCGCTAGGGAAAAGGTGACAAGCTGTAACATCTTTCAGAAAATTTCAGAAATTTGAAACAGGCAATTCATCAGCGTCAAGACACAAAATTACGCTTGTCTACCTGGCTAATACAGTGGCGTCAAAATGTCTTTCTGAAAATATTTCCCCCGGTAAATAAATTGTTTCTATGTAAAATTATAAATTCTTCTAAAGCTTAGATAGCCTTCTTTTTACAGTGTTTACTCTTTGACGGAATTTGGCTATACGTGTAGATTTATTGTTTGGTCTTGTCTAATCCCACGTTCAGCTGATGAAGTCTAACAATCGTCTTGAGCATTGTGATCCTGGTTTTATGTTTATAATATTTATAACCTCTAAGTCGTTGCCATTGCTGTCTCTAAGCAATTATACTAACAATTTCAAAACATTTCTACATAGATGAAATTGAAAATTTCAAACTTGTTTATAAAGATAACGAAGAGCATTATGTACCAAACTGACTTTACTAAGCTGTATGATATGTGATGATTATGTTAGCATGAAAAAAAAAAAAAAACAAACAAACAAACAAACAAAAAATAAACAGCCAGACCAACCTATGGAACTCTATAGATCTGTTACCCTGTCTGTGTAAATTGTTATCGTTTGTCGATGCCGATAAGGCTTTGACCTAAATAAATAAATAAAACAGAGAAAGTTCTGTATATTTCCTCGATGTATTTTATTTGATCTCCAAAACGCAAGTGAACTAAGTTTTCTCAATATTTTCTCAACAGTAATATTAATGAGTTGATGATTAACACAGACACGTGGTTATGACAACAATAACATAGAAAAAACCAATTTATGAAAACGAACATAACAGAAAAAACAGTAAAAAACGAACATAATATTTCGTTTTCCTGGGGGTAATTTTTTATCCGTAAACAGAAAAAAAAATTATTATTAAATTAGAAAAGTAAAATGCACGGACAAATAGTGTTAATCGAGTTTATGTATGTCGTCAAGGACCAAACAAACAAGAATGAAATGAATAAATGAATATTATATATATAAAATAACAAAACACGCACATTAAACGGGTACGAACAAAAGAATGAATTAAATTAAATTAAAACATACTATAACACTTCTACTGTATACACTGGTCCCTCTACTGTATAGCCTGACCCAGTCGGTAGTGCGCTCTTGATCGTGAGTTCGAGTCCAGTCGTTAAAGACCCTCACTGCTCAATGGCAATAAGTGCCGAGCATAGGCCAAACTTTGAAGCATATGATGACGTCCCCATATGAGTGAAAGATTCTTGAGTGGGACGTTAAACAACAATAAACAAAAAACTGTAGAGCATGGTCCATCTACTGTATATCCTAGTCATTCTACTGCATACCCTATTCCTTCTACAGCACAGTCCATAATGATGTGTCCATCGGGGGAGTGGTTAACAATTAACTGGCCCTATTGTGTAATTTTTACTCAAGTAAGTAGAATACATGTACTTCAATTACGACGGTTACGTATTGTGAATTTTTACAATAGAATAACACAGACAATAGTTATGTTTATACCTAAGTCCTGCTACTGTTTACCATGTTACAATCTACTGTATATCTTGGTCCTTCAACTGTATAAACTGGTCATTCTACTGTATAGCCTAGTTATTCTACTGTGTACCCTGGTCCGTCAAATGTAATTATTCAAATACATGTACTTCGTCCTTCTCCACTGGTCGTGCTTGGTCTTATATACTTTATATTACTAAGACCTTCTACTGTATACCCTCAAATAATTGTTCAAAACATGTACTTGATCCTTCTACACTGGTTGTTTTTTGTCGTATACACTTTATATTAAAGAGACTTTCTGATGTATACCCTGTTCCTTCTACTGTATACCCTAGTGCTTTACCGTATACCCTCAATTATTTATTCAAATACTTGTAATTCTCCTTCTACACTGGTTGTGTTTGGTTTTCTACTTCTACTGTATACCTATACCCTCAATTAATTGTTTAATTACATTGCTTTTTCCCATCTCCACCGGTCGTATTTGGTCTTATGCACTTTATGTTATGAGACCTTCTACCGTATACCCTAGTGCTTCTCCTGTATACCCAGGTCCTTCTCCAGTATACCCAGGTCCTTCTACTGTATACCCAGGTCCTTCTACTGTATACCCAGGTCCTTCTACTGTATACCCTAGTGCTTCTATTGTATACCCAGGTCCTTCTCCAGTATACCTAGGTCCTTCTCCTGTATACCCAGGTCCTCTTACTGTATACCCAGGTCCTTCTCCAGTATACCTAGGTCCTTCTACTGTATACCCAGGTCCTTCTACTGTATACCCTCGTGCTTCTACTGTATATCCAGGTCCTTATACTGTATATCCAGGTCCTTCTACTGTATACCCTCGTCCTTCTACTGTATATCCAGGTCCTTCTACTGTATACCCTCGTGCTTCTACTGTATATCCAGGTCCTTATACTGTATATCCAGGTCCTTCTACTGTATACCCTCGTGCTTCTACTGTATATCCAGGTCCTTCTACTGTATACCCAGGTCCTTCTACTGTATACCCTCGTGCTTCTACTGTATATCCAGGTCCTAATACTGTATATCCAGGTCCTTCTACTGTATACCCTCGTGCTTCTACTGTATATCCAGGTCCTTATACTGTATATCCAGGTCCTTCTACTGTATACCCTCGTGCTTCTATTGTATATCCAGGTCCTTCTACTGTATACCCTCGTGCTTCTACTGTATATCCAGGTCCTTCTACTGTATACCTAGGTCCTTGTACTGTATATCCAGGTCCTTCTACTGTATACCCAGGTCCTTCTACTGTATACTTAGGTCCTTGTACTGTACATAGGCGTCGGAACCGGGGGGGTGGGGGGGGGCTTAGCCCCCCCACTTTGTTTTGCAAAGATAGACATAGGTGTTGAAAATTGGGGCTTAGCCCCCAGACGTTTCTGGCATGTGTGTGTGTTTTAAGCTGGTTTAGCCCCCCTCCCCCCCCACTTTCAATTTGCTTCCGACGCCTATGCTGTATACCCAGGTCCTTCTACTGTATACCCTAGTGCTTCTGTTGTATACCCTCAATTAATTGTTCAAATACATGTACTACTTCCTTCTCCATTAGTTGTGTTTATACACTTTAAATTGCCAAAACCTACTTGGTAGCTTTTTTCTGTTACTGTATGACAATATAAAAAAGTACTCCTTCATCGGGGATTATCTTGTTTTCGCCCACATCATTGAACCTTACTCTGTCCCACTCAAGAATTTTTCACACATATGAAGAGGTTACCAAATGTCGGTGAAGGGCTTCAAATTTTGGTTCTATGCTCGGTCCTTACGGACAATGCGCAGTGAGGGTTCTTTAAAGTGCCGACACCTACTGTAACACGGGACCTCGGTTTTTACTGTCTCAACCAAAGGACAGGAAACCGACCTGCCGCCGGCTGGACTCGAACTCACGACCTTGCGGTCAAGAGTTTAGCGCGCTACCAACTGAGCCGGGCCGAAAAAACTACTTGCAGAGAGTATATACTTTGATACTTTGATAGATGCAGGCACAGACTGTTCAGTTAAGGAGATTGAGGCGATGAATGTCAGAGTGTCAGTAGTAAAGTGGAAACTTCGTGCTGCACAGAATTTTTTTCCATAATCCATCGCATTTATGTTCAATGATTTCCAAAAAATGAAAAACAATCCTTAAATGAATACCCATTGGCTAACTCAGTTGATGAAATCCTAGATGTTCCTTCTAAAGTCATTTATTGTTATTATGAACAATGGTCTGAAGAAAATGTCAAGTAAGTGGATTTTTTAAAAGAGAAGCTAAATTACTTAGTAAATTGGATCCAAGTGGTTTATGAGAGGCGTCAGAGTTCTTTTGCATAAAAAGGTTAATTTTTCAGCTTCCACGTATGAAGAGTGTAAATGTTTTTCGTCTGTGTATTTAACAATAAGCATCGATTCATCGATCCTGTCAATAACCAATTTAGCCATTTACTTTTTAAAGATTGCTTTACAAATTGTAATTTGCTGATTTTCTGGCTGACAACTTCTTTTCAAGACTGGCTAAAACGATATCTTTGGTGGCGTTTGGTACATGTTTTGTATGTATCATACTGTCATGCAAAAGAGAAAAATATTACGACCACAACTTACTATGTTTGATACAGCGTGAGTAAGGGTATGTTTGACTGGTAACAACAGAATTGTCCTTAATATTTCCCCATCAAGTAAACCTCCAGACTTGCAAATACTATAGTTAACCACATGTATTGTAAATATTGTTTGTACTTGTAACCATGTTTTGCATAAGATTATCAACACGTTATTTCAGAGATCCCTCGACAAACCTATCTCTATCATGTGATTTTCATCACAAGGTGACCTAAATCTATGCATAATTTGGACAAAATGGCGGGTACACACAATAGTCCTTATATCAGCTGATAAATGGCAAAGTTTAGATTAATACAAATATTCCCAGAATTAAAATTTTAATTTTGAATCTACTATTTCCTACAAAATATTGACCACAAACCATATGATGAGGATATGACTAATAATAGGGGCCTGAATGGCGTATCATAGAAATACGCTTCAGTCGTGGGTTTATTATTATTTATTGGGAAACACTTCATATGAAATGGATCCACGGATGTTTATCTGGCTTATTTTTCTTTCTGGAATCCGATGAACAACATTGCACCACACATCAGCACTTGCTTTTTAAATTTCTTATGAACCATCCTCTACCTTTGTTAACTTCATCTTTACCGCGACAAAAATGCCTAGAATTTGGGAGAAGTCACACGATCAATGCAATGTATTTTCTCAACTGTTCCGGAACACGGAGACGACATATATTCAATGACCTGGCTAATAAAAATTTCAACTGGCTAAAAATATATATGTTAGGTAATTGTTTTGGCTCATGGTTTTCAGAGTCCGGGTTCAGCCCTGTTCATTGCATTTATGGTTTGATGATTTCTTACTGTATAAAAACTACATCTATATATAGATAATTATATTTAGAGGTTAAAAACCAAACAACAAACGTTTTTCATGAAACAATTTCAACTATACTTCATATTTCTCATTAGATAATTTCAACTATACTTTTCAAATTCATTAAACTTTCTTTTCAATCATTGGACATTTTCTGTTCATCTTGGAAATAGTCCACTGAAGCGTTACTGAAAATGTTTAGGTAATACTTTTTATAGAAATTGTTGTATTTGTTACAACATCCCCCATCAGTGGGAACAACTAAAGACTCTAGTAAAGAATGAATTCAATGATAAGTCATTTTATGGACTGTGGGAGATAATGCTCACCAAGGACCCATACAAGGATAAGTTTGAGGTAAATCTAGAGCGTTACTATTAACTGCACTTATAATTTACAACTTTATTAGTAATAATTTGCTGTGTCCTGTTTGCTACATGTAACAAATTATGTTTCTTCTTTTTCCAGGACCTTTTTCATCCTATAATAATCTCGCTGGTTCGTCCAATCTCAAGCGCCCAATGTGAGAAAATTATAAGTGCCGTTAAGAGGATTAAGTCTGACGACGTGACAAATAGCTTTGGTCCAATGACTATTCAAATTCTTATCCGCATAAGTGTAGAGGGTTCTAATATAGATGAATTCAAACCAAATGCCTGTGTGTTTCGGTGGTTTTCAACTCCAAGGAAAGCCCACAACAGTGGGACAACCGATAATTTTCTGTAATACAAAACTAAAGAAATAAAATATTCTTTATTAAATTTTTAATTTTTTAAAATTCATACTACTTATACCTACGGATTGATTGTCATTTTTTTGGAAAGCATTGAGTATAAATGCAATGGATTATGAAAAAAAAATGCAGCACGAAACCATTGCATTTATACTCAATGCTTTCCAAAAAATGAAAAATAGTCCTTATATTTATATATATTAACATTTTCTGTGAATCTGTAGTCAGCTTGTTACGGAATTCATGTTATGTAATTGGTTCGGCGGTGAGAGTTTTTCATATGACGTAACAGCTAAACAGCTTTGTGAGACGAGAAGTAGTCCCCCCTTCTGTTCGGAAATACTAAATGGAATTAAGGTTTATTGTTTTATTTTCATGTCATTTTGAAAGAAACTAGTTATATGGAAAATTATTGTCTGCATCTGGTATTGCAGCATTTCTCAATGATCTTCAAGGGGGATTTGAAAATATTATTGCGGGGAAAGCGCACGTTTTTCTTGAATAATATACATATTTCAATCCGAATCTAAACTACCATAAGTTGTACTGAATTCATTTGTTGCTTGAATTATACCCATTATATGATATAAAGCCAGCGTTGTTGTGCCGCTTCCCCCACAGTCTGGTGTAGCGGTGGTCCAGTAAGGAAGTAACCACCCTTCCTGGACGATGTGGCATATCGCGCAGCACTTGACCATTGAGCATTTTGTCACTGGTACATCCCGCCGTCAACCGTGGTGAAGTACACCTAGGTCGCCGTAAGCTACCGAGGACTAGAATTCAAATTGTCTTGCTGTTGATTGAACTGCTGTGGCATACCCATTGTTGTTTCTCTGACCGCCAGGTTTTGTATGCCGCTATGTCCATCGCCGCCATACCAATAATATCGAATACGAAAAAAGAAAACTGAAACTATGCCAATTTTTTTCTAGATGTTTGAAATACGGTAAAATTCAACAAAGTAGACAATTAATATTAGTAGATAGTAATTTCATCTATGTCGGCGATTATAAAAATGCAAACCTGTCATTTACTGCATAACTTCAAACTTAACGAAACTAGTTTCAAACCATGCTAAAACCAGAAATCCAAATTGAAAACAATTTTCTGTCAACAGTTTTAAAAACCTGGAAATACTTCCTACTTAGCTGATCATATTCCTTATAAACATCACATGCAGTGTTTTCATCAATATACAATTCAGTCTGAAAACTATTGTCGTATCATTTCTGATTTTCTAAACTCCTCAAAAGCTAAGATAGTAATCTTTGTACAGTGGTTACTTCTGAACGGATTTCAGAAATAGATTTAGTGGTAGTAATTGACCTTATGGCACCACTTTTCTGTCTGGTTCAGTCTAGTTCGACTATATATAGTTATTCATATCACAATAGTGATTTTAACTATCCCAATCGTAAAATATCGCCCAATAGTCACTGCAACCAATACATTTTATATTTAATGTGTTTCTTGACGTAATCCGTCCCGTTTCAGTATTATATCAAAAAGATATCGAAAAAAATTTCATAGGTAATAATCACTTATAGCCACATCATAAAATTTACTTCAATTTGCGTAAAAACACTTCTTCCTCAAACATTGTCATTTTTCAGAATGACATAATAGCTCAAATATGTCGAGATTTCAAAACTAGAACTGATGAAATGCAAGGCAATCATAAAAATATTCGTGAAGAAAGTAGAAACTGAAAAAGAGAGACTCTCAAACAAGGACAAATATGTACTTGTAACTCCGAGTACAGTCATCCTCATTTATCTTCTATGGACACGAGAAGCATTACATTTCATTTAGACAAGACAGTCGTCTGTTAGCTTGGACACCAGGTACCTCAAAATGAAAATGAAACCGCATGTGCATATCAAAATGATGCTATTTCTGTATGTCTCCTCTGACTGGACAAGAGGATCCCACAAAAAGGGATATGCTAAGCGAAAGCAATTGATGCACGTAAAAGGAGAAGAGGTCGGACGTCAAGTTGACAGTGAAATGGTCGGACTCAAAACGTTACTACGCTCAGAGAGGGAAAGAAATTAACGAAGAAGTTGACACGACAATGTCTAGAGTAAAATAAGGACTTCTGTTACACAGACAGATAGATATTAAACAACAGATAGAACAGAAAACTAACTAGACAAGGCAAATATTACAGTCTAAACGCGAAAAAATAAAACGCCAAATTGAGGAGTGAATAAATACTGAAAAGGCAAGAATGTGGAACAGAGGAGTTGAAAAGGGAAATAGTCCAACACCAAGAAAGAACTATGGACTAAAAAAGGAGAAAAATGGAACCTCTCAGATACCATAGTAAAAATCTTTCGGATGTCCAGGACACAGATACAAACACAGACCTCTGGAAATCAAGAGGTGAGATCAGGTGTCATGGAGGAGTAAGCATCCTCTGTCAACCGGCCACACCCGCCGTGCGTCCACAGTCAAGTCCAAATGAAAATAATGATAAAACAGCTAAAATTATACTTCATTTATTTTTCTTGTTGAATCATTTTAAAAATTTATGTGAAACAACAATTTCTGCAATATTTCATTTAATAATTCATTATTTGATCTAAAATGTCAAAAACTAAGATAGTCATCATTTACAGTTTGTAGGTATTCTTAGACGGATTTGGTAATATATAAAGGTTTATTATATGGCCTTGTATAATGACCACTTGTATTTCTTTCGGAAATATATACATTTATATTAAGCTCGAGCTCAACGGATGAAACTGTCGTGTTCAGCATTTGCTTTGGTCTATTTTGTAAAACTATTACTTTGGTTTTATAAATGATATTTATAGCAGAAGATTGTGGAAATTGACTAGTACCGAACTAGACAACCCCTTTGCCTACGGGCAGCTTTAGAATGCAGACATCAGACGATGTTTGATCTGTAAACACAGTAGGGAACCAGACAGTACTGCTACAGGAGACAGCTAATTATAAATAATTCTCAAATCACATAATTAGCAATCACTGTTTGTCTAAAACAACATGTTGTTGAAACAACTTATGTATTTTTAATCAATTAATTATTAACTTAAACTACAACAAATCACATTGGATGGCTATATTTAACTAAAATATTTATTTTTAATTCCCGCGAGCTAACTGGAACAATAATAGATATCAACTGCATAATATTATAAAATGTACATCATGTTATGTATCCGGAAGTACTTGACTGTAAACATGGACGTGTTTTATTTTCAACTTAATATTAACAATATATTTTATGTTTTTGTTTGTTTTCGTGAAAGAGGATGGTGTCATTAAGACGAAACCCCCTAAATAGTAAAATGTCCAGACCAGTGTTTTGTCGAGAACATTTCCCAAAATTATTGATGCATTTAAGTTGGTTAGTTACTATAGATGAATATAGATCTACACTTAAAATAAGTACATTTGACACAACATTGTTGTATTTCATCACATTATACGTTACTTCGGGGACTTAAGAGTAAATAGAACTAAAGAAGAAACTGCGATTGTCTAATAATTTTGTGAGAATTGTCTTTCTTGATATGATAGCAAATTTGCAAGGACATTTCGATCAATTATTTTATTCATTTATCTACACATATATTTGTTGGTTGTAAAAGCTGAAACGGGATTTTTTTTTCGATTCTTTATAAATGTTTTACGTCGAATTAAGAATCATCATTTAACTCATCACCCCCTGAAAAACAATAAACTCGTCTATAAATCAATCATTTAGACTGGTTCAAATGTGTCTTTACCTGTGAATGAGTTAAAGGGAGCGCTATAGGTACACATTTTGACTTGTGCTATAGACTAACATTATATTAATTTTGAATTAGGTTCTTAAACTAATATGAACCAACATGACTCAGTCGGTAGGGCTCTCGACTCTTGGTCGTGAGTTCGAGTCCAGCCGGCGGCAGGTTGGTTTCCTGTCCTTCGGATGAGACAGTAAAAACCGAGGTCCCATGTCACAGTAGGTGTGGGCATGTTAAAGAACCCTCACTGCTCAATGGCCATAAGTGCCGAGCAAAGGCCAAAATTTGAAGCCCTTCACCGGCATTTGGTGACGTCTCCATATGAGTGACAGACATTAAAAAAATGTATTGAATAGAAATTGATATCAGTTGGAGTAACAAAAAATGTAGTTGTAATTAATTGCAATTTTTCAAGTAATTGAAAGTAATTTGTAATTGAAGAAAAATTCAATTACAAGTAATTGTAATTAATTACATTTCAATTACATTATAATTACATGTACTTGATATATTTCATGCCAAATACTGGGACAAATAAATGGATAACATTTTTCCATTATTTAAACCAAATAAATATTTTTACACAGCTGAACCTATATATGAGGCTGTCAATCATATTTTAGGCATGTCTAAAGATAGTAGAGATGCAGTTTTCTGTCCACTACACCTTCACTTAAGAGACATAAATCTGTTATAAAATATGTGGAGTAGACACACATATTGGTGACGATTGTGTAGAGATGTTGTGAACCTCTGAAAGTGAATGCTACAAGATTTCCAAATCTCTCAAATTTAGCTAGCAAATACATAACAATACTAGCAATTGCTGATCCTGTAGAAAGGCTGTTGTCGCAGGGAAAATATTCTGTAAAGACAGAAACAGACTTTCTGATGATCATTTTGAAACTCTTATGATCAAATGTAATTACAAAATATGATATTTCTATCTAAATTTGACTGATTTATCATGCTCTGTCTATTGTGTGATAATGTACATGTATGTTATTGAACGTACCATATGTATGTTATTGAAAATAAACATTTGAAAAAAATGTCATTTGTAATTGAAATTATTTACCGTAGAATGTAATTGTAATTATAATTAATTACATTTACAAGAACGAGTTCAGATTTTCCAAAGTAATTGTAATTGTAATTAATTACGTTTCAATGTACTTGACCCCAACCCTGAATAATATGTAATTTCAAATCAAGGGAAAAAACATTATATTTCCCAAAAGTATTGAAGAAAATGGCTAAAATTGAACAAATTAACAAAACAGTGAAGTAGTATTTGCTTTAGATTCGTTACGAAACTGGGGGTAATTTTACAAGGTTTAAACCATCCGTTTATCCAGACAAGGTAGGAATTATCAAAGCGTTAAATTACTGTTTGGACCTATTTTTCACTAATCATCTGAATGGCACTTTTAGATCCGAATATTCGCCGTTTACGATTCATACACAAATGTTCAGGCGTTCGTTTCAGTACTTTGAATTTCCACAAGATATAGTGCCTGAAAATAATTGCTAGGCTATTTGCTACGTTGTGTTTTGTTTAGTCAAAAGAACACACAACTCCACTAAGGTCATTCTAAGTTTTTTTTCTTTTAGTGTCCGCGGACGGATTGTTTTTGAGATCATAAAACAGTAAAAATACACACACAAATATTTAGGAAGAATATCCATGGAACATGGCCCTCAAATGAACAATTAAACACGAATATTTGTTTTCATCATTGTGAAAACTAACATTTCAAAGGTTATTTTATTGATCAGTATGTGCCAAAGATATGGCTTTTATTAGTTTAATTTTGTTTTTATTTTCCTTTGTTTAATATCCTTTTATAACATATTGGGAAATACTTAAATGAGCATAAAATTGCAATTGTTCGCATAAAAATATCTAAAATACGCGTATATAACAAATTTCTATTGAATAAACGCAAAAGTAAATTGATATCCGATATTTTACCGCCAATCACGATATTATTTTTATATCATATTTTCATGAGCCACAAATCGGAAATGGGCAGATATAAAATTGCATCAGCCAATAATTTGGAGTGTAATGGCAAAGCTTTCGATGCGAAAGTGGGAGGTCGACCGTCAAGGGTTTGATTACCTGTCTCGACTCATACCAAAGACATGTTCTGTTCCTTTGCCAAGCATTCGGTTATGCCGCATACAAAGTGAAAGAAGGGGATATTTCGGATGAAAGATTAAAACCGATGTCACTGGAAGCGCGGCACGTGAGAGATTTGTCTCTGCATTTATTTCAATGAACAGGTCAAAATTTGTGGCACTTCATCTGTGTACAGCAGGAATAATCTCCATGGAAGTGAATAATTATTGGCGGGAGGTAAAACAACAGGAAATCAAAATATTACCAAACAGGCAAATTTTCTAAATTGGTTTAGATTCAAAAAGTGTTAGACTGGTGTTCTGACCAGAGGCGAGAAAACTAATGGTTTATAAAGCGTGACGCTCTCTCTCCCCTGTAACAATTTTATTATGATGGAATGACATTCACCGTGACGGTGTTCGAAACCTCGGAATTGTTGACAACACAGCCATCCATCCATCTGTTGCTCACGCAGAACTTTTGAACTGTTCTAAGCAGCCACACATTTTAATCTTTTAATCTGCTAGATCTGTTTCACAGGCATTAAGAGTCAAGTCGGTCAGCATGCCGAGTAGACAGAAATGTCCATAGATTGCAGACATTGATACTGAGAATTGTCTTACGTTGATCGTGACTAGATTTCCGGAATCATGTTCACCTTCAGGTTTATTGATTTCATCGGTTCTGAGATTTATGATTGAACATTTTACACGTTATCATTATCGTGGTTCTGTCATGACAGTCTGTTTTTATTGCCTGCCCAGGGAGGGGAGGAGGTTGTTTACAATATACATGTACATACGGAAAGATCATGGGCCTTCCACAATAAACGTGTCAAACCAGTGTCATTGGCTAATATAACTTTTAATTTGAATATTGTAAAGTGAGCACATATTTAGTCACGTGATCATTTGCAAAACATTCACTTTAAATGATTAACTCAAATGAATTCTCAGTAAAACCTTGTTATCCCCCGCTTTCGCCGAAATGGGGGATAATAATTTGGGTTAGTCCATCTGTCCCTCTGTCCGTGCAATCTCGGCAACAAATATTATCCGATTTTCTTCAAACTTGGTTACAAGGTTAAATGCCTAAAGGGCTCGGTTAAGTTCGATCGCCACTTTTGGCGGAGTAATGGCCCCTTGATTAAAGACAAATGTCATTTTGCCACGGATCTGCTTAGCATCATTACAAATATATAATATTCATTCACTGTTTATTTCAACAGTTTACTTTGTTAGTGATACATTTCAATAACACATCTAAACTGTGTATAAGGCTTTAGTTTTTGTTCGATTTCCAAGCTATACATCTTGTGTCAACAGCATGAAAATTATATGTTACAGCCTAACTTCAAATGAGGATACCTACAATATGATTACCGCTTTACGAAAGTGGGGGATATAAATTCTACGAATTAGCTTGTTTTGTTTGGGTTGATTCTTTAATTAAAGAAACCTAGAAGTTTTGTTTTTCTCCAGTTAAAATTAACTTTAAAAAAAATAAGTTGAACTAAGAAAATAGGTTTACCGCAAAACGAACCAGAGCCCGAAATCATCCAATTTACTCAATACTCAACTTTTGTTTTATTATTTTGACCACATAATCGTTTGTAGAACTTTTGGGTTGAAATGATTAGGAAACATTATTTTTCATCATTCACATAAAATGTTTGCTTCACACCTATAAATATGAATAAATACGTTAGCACATAGTTTTTACACATAGTTTTAGCACGTACAAAATTTTCATTATTGTTGAAATTTTCTTCAAATGAGCAGTAACTTCGATCATTATTTACAATTCTATGCTGTATACAATTATCCAGTTTCAGAATGAATTTTGCGTGATTTTACCATATAAAATTATGAAAAATTAGTTTAGCTTGTTGTACTGAGTTTATTTGCATTTGGTGAATTCGGGCCCAACTTTGGCTGAGAAAATATAGAATAAACTCGTTATACATATTCAATAGCTTCATTGTTATAAGATAATTATTAGATGCTTTATAATAACATTTTGTTAATAACGAGATTCAATGTATTAGCAAATGACGATATCGGACTATAGACGTGTATTGTAAACATTTTTTTTAATTTTTATAAGCTCTATGAACAGAAATATATATAATTAAAGTTGACAATCAATACCTGCAATTAAGAATATCAAATTGCTGATAAAATATTGATATACAACATTTGTGATGAGAATTATCACAGTAGTAAATGAAATATAAAAAATCTCAGATACCAAAGTATAAATCAATAGAATGCCCAGGACATAGATACAAATTCGGTAAAAATTGACAAACCTCTGGAAACCAAGAGGTGGGATCAGGTGCCATGGAGGAGAAAACATCCCCTGTCGACCGGTCAAACCTGCCGTTAGTCCACAGTCAAGTCCAATGAAATACGTGAGGAGTGAATTCTCGTCACAATTGGTACAGACATCTCAACAACCGCCAACGAAAAGGCAACTCAACATATCACTTAGTGAAACAGAGTAATCGCAAACAAGACAATTATACCGACCGTAAAATTTGCGGAACGTTGACATTCAACGCGGTTTTCGATATCCCTGTGTCAATAATTTGTCAGTGAGTAGTTTACCTCTGTATATGAAATCTTCATATGTTGTATACGCCCTGGCATATCAGATCATTTGTGAAATATAAACTCCATATGCGGATGACTGAGGGATATTACTACTTAAATGTGGAAAATTTACGATTGATTATTATCCCAATCTTTGATAAACTTTCTGACATTTGCATGCGTGGTCTCCAATCTTGTCATAACCTTCACATATCTTGATAAAATATTCCTTCGCTTTGTTTGTTCGGTTGTCGTTTTACATCTTGTCAAGGATTTTTCACTTATAATGATATATCACCGGCTTTAGGTGAAGTGCTATAAATTTTGACCTGTGCTATGGACTGACGCCAATGCAGTGAGGGTTCTTTAACGCGCCACGCCTTCCGCGACACGGGGCCTCAGTTTTCAGTCTCTTCCGAAAGACTCGTGACTTTCACTTCGTATGCCGAGCGCGCAGTCCCTACCATTTTTTAAAGTCTTTGGTATGATACGGTCCGGGAATCGAACCCGGGACTTTCCGCTTGCAAGTCGAACGTTCTACTAATACGTATAAATGAAGAGCTCTAGATCCATATAACTAAAAGATGCGGTTTAAAAACGAATCCATTTTACGTAATATATAGATTTTTAAAATTATAATTAACATGAATTTCCATTCGTAGAATTTACATATCGGCTGGGTGTTCAGGTTGCGCAGTGGTAAGCGACCCGAATTCGACCCTTGGATTGGACTGGAGAAGCTTGTGAGATGGCATGGTCCCAGAGTTTTTCCGGGTATTTTGGTTACCTCCAAAAGTGACCCCCAGCAACGCCAACAAGATACATTAATATACTTTGTAAAACATGTTTGTTAATTGTTGTAAAGTAAATAAAATTTATATTGATGTAGGCATCATCTCAAATATTTTCTTTGAAAAATCGGTATTTTCGCGAAATCAATAGATCCACAATGACATGCCAAAATTTATGCAACTTTTAAACTTTTCTCAACATATTTCATATAAATCTGCAATTCTCAAAATGTTTATGGAGTCATTTCTTAATTAATTTTGATGCAAAATTCAATAGCTAATAGTTTCATTGTGTATTTGCTCATAAAGTTTTTATTTTTTCTGTTTTCAAGATTTAGCAGTTCAAACATAAAATTGAATTTCTTATGCTACAATTCCCTATTTACATATGTTAAACTTTGTATCTTGAAAACACTCATCATTACTATAAAACAAAATAATGCAAAATTCATAATTATACAAACACAGAAGAATTAAAATATTAATGGTTGGTGGTGAAAATTGTATTTGAATTGAATGGGAAGTGACTGCAATAGTTGTTTGAAAAATATGGTTTTACAAAATTATATATAAAGAAAAATAAAAAGTTGCGTCAGGTTTTAGCACGTCACTTTATAACAAATCAAGCGCACATGTCAAATTTGTTTGTTTAGCCTGAAATATCCGTTAGATATAAAACCAACTAGAATAATCTTAATTTTCATACAATATTCCGAATTTCTTTATTTGACAATTTTTTTCTGCATGAGGTGTTTCAGTTGCTTCGATCGTAATTTCTTGCAGGAGAAAGGTCCATGGTTATGCCTAAGAATTTGTATAAAGTAGTGCGGAATCTTCCGGCGCTAGATGCTCGTTCTAGAAGTGGAAGTCAGATGTCTTTCGTATCAGACTGAAACTCTCACATATCACGGATGATGTTGCACGTCAAAGAATCCTCTGTTCATTTGCACAAGTCCATAGCACAGGTCAAAATAAATGGCGCTTTATCAGTAGCTTCTGACGCCTCCATATAAGTATAGGTAAAGTGGCACATCCTGGTTCAGTCAGAAACCAAACAATACGGTCTACTTTCCAAAAATATGTTGTACAGGTAAAACATATTGCCTTGCACGGACTCCATGCATTACTGAATCTCTAATACTTTTGTGACAACAAGTAGCTTGTCACCCCTGTTTATGATTTGATTTAGACTCGTTGTGTTTGTAAACATGTGCCAATTTACCTTGGTAGACCTGAACTTTTGGGGCTTAAAGCAATATGTATGTGGGCGCAGGGATTGGAAAGCAAGGTCGTGGTAGCTGTTATTACTTTCAATTCTAACTATATTAATAATAACATCTACCACGACCTTGCTTTCCAATCCCTGTGCCCACATACATATTATTAGATGAATACTTTATCATATTATTTAGTTGTATCATAAATAATAAATATATATGAATACACTGGAAGTCTGTTCCGTATTTTGAACTAAAACTTATTTCCTGATAGCAGCGAATTCGATTTTAAAATATTTCAGTCATCGATAGAAACTTGCCACAGATTTCGATTTCATGTATAGACCAATCAAATTATATATAGATATAAAAAAGCAATTTAATTATTCCAGCTTTGGTTTTAACATCCTCAAAATCATATAAATTATTATGCGTGGGTGCGGGATCAAGAACCGATTTTGGGCGTTAGTCAAAATTTTAACCTTCAATGAAATGAATATTTAATAATTTTTCAAACTCACATGTCATCGTTAAACGCATGTAAACATCTAATTGTGGAGTGAATGACAGATACACGATACCAGTCATTTTGATTGACCGATCATTCAGTTTAATTTGCAGTCTATCGCTAAAAAATGTTTGATAATCTTAACACTGTAGTGGAACGTAGACAAGTAAACTCTATTATGCTACATTAAAGTTTCAAGTACAGGTCATTAACGTTGATCTCAGATATAGAGATCTATAATGTATTAGCTGTTGCTGTTTATTTTGGTAAGCATGGTCGACCCAACTCACGCTCAACAATTTTTAGTCATAAGTTTTCAATGCTTTCAATGGCGCAGAAGACAAAAAACCCTCTTACAATGTACCTGGGAAACATTCGTAGACCTTCCACCAGTAACCACCAAACCGTCTCACATAAGTAGCTTTTTCCAGCGGGACTCTAACCCGCGCTGATTACAGATGAGGTATTTCATCGTTTAAAGCACTATGCTCTAACCACTCGACTACGGATACCATTTGCTTAGTGTTAGACATACGTTTTAAACCTAAACCCTTCCCAGGGACATTGTGGCTGGGTTTTCTCCTCCACCAATAAAACTTACCGCCACCAAATAACTGAAAAATTGTTGAGTGTAGCGTAAAACACCATTTAAAATATAAATATGAACACATTTCCGGTAATTGATGACCGACGTGGTGCTAGAATGATTGTTGACAAAAATTCCGATGTCCTATTCTCATGATTTTCAAAATGTCTGTATTCAGTGACTTTCAATGAATTTTTATTTTCCATTTATCATTCCTAACGGATTTGAGATTGGCACCCATCACATAAGACTCTGACACACAAATATTGGCATTAACAACCATCACTATTTACATTAACATTTTACCAAAGTCAACACTGACACCAACATACTAACCAATATTGACACTGCCAACCATCACTATTGACACTGCCACCTACTACTATAGACATTTGACACCAATCACTATTTACACTGACAACAATCACTATAGACAATTGACACTCATCACTATTGATACTGCCAAACACCACTATAAACAATGACACCAAACATTATTGATACTGAAAATGACCGATATTAACACTACCACCCAACACTATAGACATGTGACGCCCATCACTATTGACACTGCCAAACATCGCTATATACATGTGACGCCCATCACTATTGACACTGTCAACCATCACTATATGTGATACTTTCCTAATCCTGTTTTGGCAGTATTTACTTCGCAAGCGTCATTTATTTAGACAAGAGGCCCATGGGCCTTAACGGTCACTTGAGTATGCACAAGTTTTGGTCTTTAGAAATCATTGTGTCAACTATGTGCTCTTTATACTTCATAATAGATGATGGATATATTGATTTAACTATCCTACAATACTGACAAGGTTCAATCCTTTTATAGGATAGTAAGTTTAATCATAAAACAGTGGGATGTGATATTGGTATATCCGGATTAGATCAACAAAAATAAAAACATCAATAACTTTTTGTGCCTTACCGACCAAAATGTTCACAAATTTCACAATTATGGTAAAGCATTTTGCTCTTTCTAATCATGCATCCAGCCTTCATAATGCACAAAAGTGAAGATTTTGTACATTTATTTTTATTTCCACAGTATAAACATTTTGGAACTGCCCTGCCCACATCCTCCCCATCTTTTCATGTAACCCAGTGCATCTAGGTGATCAGAGAAACTTTAGTTTCATCAAACATCCAAAAAATTGTAATATACCACTTGTCTAGTCATGAGGAGCACGAAAATACAAGTTTAGTGGTAAGGTTCACATTCAGATGACTTAAGATGTCTAAAACAAGGGGTAGGGAATGGCACTGGGGACACCCAGAAATTTTACTCTGAAACTTGTCATGGGTAATAAGAAAATATATGGTTTAGGGGTGAGGATCTCAATGGTTTTTGAAAACTGATATTTCTGAAATTAAGGGGTGAGGAATGACCCCAGGGACCACCCCAAAATAACGCCATACAACTTGTCTTGTCAAGAGTAATAAGAAAATATATGATTTAGGGGTGGGGATTTCAAAAATTTGTTTAGATAATTGAAGATTTCTGAAATAAGGAGTCAGTTTTTCAGATAATTGAATATTAATATTCTGAAATTATGGGGTTGGGAAATGGACTGGGATCCCCCAAAATACCTCCATACAACTATGTCTTGTCATGGGTAACAAGAGGATATATAGTTTAAGGTTTGGAAGCTCAAATATTTATGAGATAATTGAGTAATTCTGAAATAAGGGTGTGTGACCCTGAGATCTCCTAAATATCACCATGAAGCTTGTCTTGTCATGAGGAATAAACAAATATATGGTTTAAGGGTGGGAACCTCAACGGTTTTTTAGATAATTGAAGCTTTCTGAAAAGGGAGTGGGGAGGGCCCCCAAAATATCACCATAAAATTTGTCTTGTCATGAGAAATAAGAAAATATATGGTTTAGGGATAGGGACCGCAACGGGTTTTGAGATAATTGAAGATACGGGATAGGGAATGACCCTGGGGATCCCCAATATATCACCAGAGAACTTGTCTTGTCAAGGGTTTTGAGATAATTGAAGATTTCTGAAATAACGGGGTGGGGAATGACCATGGGGATCCCCAAATTTTTACCATAGAACCTGTCTTGTCATGATGAATACAAAAATATATGGTTTAGGGATGGGGTCCTCAACGGTTTTTTACATAATTGAAGATTTATGATATAACGGGGTGGGGAATGACCTGGGGATCCCCAAAATACCACAATACAACTCGTTTTGTCATGGGTAATAAAATAAATATATGGTTTAGGGGTGGGAAGCTCAACGGTTTTTGAGATTATTGAAGATTTCTGAAATAACAGAGTGGGATATGGCCCTGGGGATCCCAAAATATCACCATAAAACGTGTCTTGTCATAAGGAATACGAAAAAATACGGTTTAAGGGTGGGAACCGCAAAGGTTTTTGAGATAATTGAAGATTTCTGAAATTAGGGGTGGGGATTGACCCTGGGGATCCCCAAAATACCACAAAACAACTAGTTTTGTCATGGGTAATAAAAAATATATGGTTCAGCGGAGGGGATCTCAAATTTTTGTTTATATAATTGAATATTTATGTAATAAAGGGGTGGGGATGACACTGGGGACCCCCAAAGTATCACAATTAAACTTGTCTTGTCATGAGGAATAAGAAAATTTTTGTTTTAGTGTGGGGGTCTCAACTATTTTTCATATAATTGAATAATTATAAAATAATTAGGTGGGTATGACCACTGCGACCCCCAGAATTTTCCAATACATCTAGTCTTGCCATGAGAAATCACAACATATATGGTTTTGGGGTGGGGATTTCAATTACTTTTGATATAATGGAAGATTTCTGAAAAAAAAACGAGATGGGGAATGACCTTGGGGATAAAGCCTTATATGACAATGAGCCCCTTACATCATGTCATAAAAAGTATGTGGTTTGAAGTACAGTGTAATGATTTTTATCAGTTAAAATGCAAGTAAATATTTAATGTTTTATTTTCCCATATGTTTCTATAGTAAACCCCACCCCAGCCTCGGAAAATATACCTTAGATCCCACTTATCCCCAAACTGAAAACTTCTTGCACAACTAGCAATATAGGCCTACAATAACCTGAAGTTTCATGGATTTTCACTGCTAAGTTCCCGAGAAACGCTTAAGTAGGAAAGATTAGCTAACATTAAGTACATTTTACTATATAGTAAATTTAGCTCCACCTTAGAGGTACAACCCATACACTCGGGGTAATGAATATAACAATAATCGTAGAGGGCTTCATGCTCTTTCTAACCATACATTCAGTTTTCCTGTAAGATTTGCAGGAGTTGAGAAGAAGGCTTTTGAAGATTTGTCTATTTTTACTATATAGTACATATAGCCCTGTCTTAGGGGCAGAACCCATGTCTCCAGGAAAATGAATTTTGCAAATTTGGAAGAGCAACTCTAGGACAATACAGCCATATAAAGCATTGTTTTTACCCCCCCTCCCTAGGGCCCTTGGGGTGAGGACCATGAATTTTACAATTCTCATGCCCCTTCAGGTATTGATGCTAGTGACCAAGTTTGGTTGGAATTGGCCCAAAGGGTCTTGGAAGAAGCTGAAAATGTGAAAAAGTTAACAGACGACTCACGACGACAGACAAAACACGATCGCAATAGATCGCCATGAGCTTTGCTCAGGTGACCTAAAAAGAGAAAATTTAGGACAGAGGAATGTCGGCACGTAGTACACAACGTACCATTACAGATTCTACAAGAGGAAAAGGAAAGAGGAATGAGATTTATGTTAACATTTCATTGGTATCGATGTCATTTTTAATTATCTATCTTTTTTCTTAATAACTTTTATCTTTTTTAATCATGTCAAAATTGTAGCAACTATCACTTTAAGAAAAAGCGCTGCAACCAGAGGCTGCCAAAAGCAAAAGCAACCAACACTTCTAACGATGTTACCCACCACTATCTATTGACACTGACCCAAACCACTATTATCATCCGGCCACTATAGACATTGAAATCTCTCAGTTTTGACATTCACATTTTCCTTTGTAGATACTGATTCAGCTTTCAGACACCAGTCAATAGTAACATAGTAATGTTCAATAGTTTTTAGACTGACACCCACCACTATTGACATTGGCAAATATATAGATTTTCGAGCTGTGATATGAAGAATAAGAAATACGGAAAACTTCTCAACATATTTGGGAAACAGCATCGAGTCTCAGAAATCGTTTCCTAGGAATGTTGAAATGGATTATTTTTGTTTGTTTATACTTTGAATGTTGATCGATATTTTGGCGCTATCACACATTAATTACCCGATATGCCAGTGATGTTCGACATTCAAACATTTCATGTACAGAGGTGAACTACTTACTGAAAAAATATTGGCACAGGGTTACCAAAAATCGCGTTTGATGTCGACGTTCCGCAAATTTTACGGTCGGTATAATAGTCTTGTTTGCGATTACGGTTTCATTAAATGAAATTTTGTGTTACCTGTTCCATAGCGGTTGTTGAGTCGTCTGTACCAATTGTGACGATGATTTCTTCCTTACCTATTTTATTTGAATTTGAATGTGGACACACGGTGGGTGTGACTGGTAAACAAGAAATACTTATGACTCCATTGCACCTGATCCCATCTCTGGATTTCAAGAGGTCTGTGTTTATCGAATATTACAAGATTTGTACATGTGTATTATTATGGACATCCTATAGATTTATACTTTGGTATCCGATATTTTATATTCTTAGTCAAAGTCGTGAGTGAACAATTACGTGCACAGTTAGTCAAATGAAGAACAGTGCAATGGCTCCGATCCATGCTACCACCATAATTTGCATTGTTTCTGTAGCCGAAAAAGAAATGAACCATATGTGTGTGTGTGTGTGTGTGTGTGTGTGTGTGTGTGTGTGTGTGTGTGTGTGTGTGTGTGTGTGTGTGTGTGTGTGTGTTTGTTAGTATGTTTGTTTGTTGCAATTAATACTAATAGAATGTCCTTTGCGATAAAAGAGGAAAATATATTTTGTGTGTCATAAAACACTACACTAAAGTATGATGGAAATTACATAAAAGTATGGCACGTTTTGATACAGGTAATTTGAATTTTCTGCCAGAAATTATCCCCGACCTGCGCATGCCTTTCTGTTACTTTTACACAACTAAAGTTTTATGTCCTTATTTGCATTCTTAAAATCTTTTTCAGAACTGAATGACAGTTCACCTTCAAGCAATTGACGTGGATTATAATTTTAAATACCATTTGTGCGTATTTTTTATGATGATGTTTTTCTTTGATATGCGATTTCGTTATTGCTGTAACAGAAAAAAAAAACCATGTCACATTAAATATACCATTTTATTATAATCAGTATAAAAGTACCATCACCGCACCCTCACGTACCCAGAGGAATAACTGCCCCACCAAAAGACTTAAGTTCACAGGAAATTTATATTGAATATGCCATGTGATTCATGACACAATTATCTTTACGACAAGTAATTATTATTATTAAACCAATTTCCTGGTTGCCCCTACCCCTCATAAAACACTACACTAAAGTATGATGGAAATTACATAAAAGTATGGCACGTTTTGATACAGGTAATATGAATTTTCTGCCAGAAATTATCCCCGACCTGCGCATGCCTTTCTGTTACTTTTACACAACTAAAGTTTTATGTCCTTATTTGCATTCTTAAAATCTTTTCCAGAATTGAATGACAGTTCACCTTCAAGCAATTGACGTGGATTATAATTTTAAATACCATTTGTGTGTATTTTTTATGATGATGTTTTTCTTTGATATGCGATTTCGTTATTGCTGTAACAGAAAAAAAACCATGTCACATTAAATATACCATTTTATTATAATCAGTATAAAAGTACCATCACCGCACCCTCACGTACCCAGAGGAATAACTGCCCCACCAAAAGACTTAAGTTCACAGGACATTTATATTGAATATGCCATGTGATTCATGACACAATTATCTTTACGACAAGTAATTATTATTATTAAACCAATTTCCTGGTTGCCCCTCCCCCTCCGTCTCTTTTTTGATCATATGTTCTTTGGTAACGTTGGTTATCCGTTTTATGATCTCAAGTGCTCGGAAACAATTATATGCATCAGTAGTTGACGGGTTTTCATCTCTTTATTGGCAGATCAGAAAAAGTAGTTCTGATCGTGGTTCTGAATTGTTGATCACTATTATCATTTTATCTGTGAATTACCGTGGAAATAAAACGGATAAATGTGTCAGTTTCATTTTTATCTATCTATCATGTCCAAAAAAACATTTGTTTTACGTCATTATAAATGAATACATTAATCGCCTGAATGAAGAACATAGCAAATGCGTCCTGACCTTTGTAATTCCTAGATTCAGATATAGATTTATGGTTAATTTAGGGGTCTATATGCACCCAAAGATATATATATATATATATATATATATATATATATATATATATATATATATATATATAATATATATATATATATATATATATATATATATATATATATATATATATATATATATATATATATATATATATATATATATATATATATATATATATACATATATATATATATATATATATGTATACATCACGTCAAACAAATCTAAACTTAAGCAAAACTAACGGAACATGATACTTAATTGTATGCACAAAAGCAACAGAGACAGACAGCTACTTGGCCACTGTAGTTATTCAGACAATTTCAATTACTTTCAGAAAGAGGGACAACTTTTGCCGTCTATATAACGAAATTCTAAATGTGATTGTTAAATGGTACTTGATTTTGAGTTCATGCATACTTCAATATAAATAAACTTTATTTCATCTAACGGTTGCTTTTTACAACACAAATCTTTATTTTTAGCCAAATTCAACTGAGTTTTATTTTGCGATGTTAGTCTCAATAGGAGCACATTTAAGATAACGACAATATTTTTAATAAACAAACATGCTTGTTATAATTAGAGTCCAATGTAATGCTTTAATTAAATGATTCTTCTGAAAACAGAGGTATTAGACGAGGCCTAAAACTAAGCCGAAAAAGATGTATGAGCCAATTAAGAATTAAGCCAAAGAAATGGTATGAATCAAGGCATAACACTAAGCTATACAATACTACGCCAAAAGGGATTATTAGACAAAGGATAAAGCTAATCCAAAATGGGTATGAGACAAGGCCTAAAACTAAGCCAAAAAAGGTGCATAAGACAGGGACTAGAATTTAGCCAAAGAAGGGGAATGAAACAAGGACTAAAACTAAGCCGAAAAAGTGGGTATGAGACCAGGCCTAGAACTAAGCCAAAAAGTGGTATGAGAAAAAGTCTAAAACTAAGCAAAACAGAGGTATGAGACAAAGCCTTAGGCTAAGGTAAAAATAGAGTCAGTGGACAAAGCGAAAAAGAGGTAGGACTCCAAAATGAGGTATGAAAAAGGCCTAAATTAATGCAAAAAGAGGAATGAGACAAGACCTAAAAGGGGTATGAAACAAGACCTAAAGTTAAGCCAAAATTATGAGACAAGGACGAATAAAGGTATGAGACAAAGCCTAAAACTAAGTCATAAAAGGATTATGATATTAGGCCTAATACTTATCCGACAAAGGGGCATGAGACAAGGTCTAAATCTAAGCCGAAAAGAGGCATGAGATAAGGCCTAGAACTATGCCAAAATGTACTGTCTAAACAGTCTAAGAGTAAATACTGTAAAATATATTTTTAGAAGTTCAGAATCAAAACATTGGTACCATATAAACGAAACATCACTTTTAAAATAATCAACCGAATTACCAGCTATTGGAATTTTGTACATGTATATCCTTGGGGACTCAAAGGTCCAACAGCGGTTGTATAAAATTAATAGGAGACACATGAATTGACAATTTGGAATGCATTCGTTGAAGAGGGTGTTTTGGTATTAAAGACGTATACAATTCTTGGTTTTGCAATCGTCTTTCCTTCTTTATAGACTTAAAGTAGGTTGTCTTTTGATGCAAATATATTTTCATTTGTAGATGTTTTAAAATCTGAATGTTTAGGCAGTAATGAAATCCTTAAGGCATTCTACAAAACAATGGACCGTGGAAACACAACCAGTGGAATCTCCAGAGGTAAGACCAGGTGTCATTAGGGTTGAATTATATTAGTGGTTAAGCACAATGGGTTGGTGGCAGACCTATCCCGTAATAGCTGGATTAGTAACATCCTAGATATGATGGCTTACCAACATCTTATTTAGCCTGATTATAAACGATCGGAGCGAGCATTTTGTGGTAAGGGGACAGAAAATGAGATGTACATAGATTACATTGGATCGCTTATTAGTTACTATTCTATTTTTTAAACGTGTTTATCACAAATGTAATCTGCAACTCACGCCCATTACCAATCTTCTGCCGTAACTGCCGTGAATAAACTGGAACGAGGCTAGAAGGTCCATTTGTTCATTCACAGATATTACATACTAAGTAACGATCAATGTAAGTCTTCTTCGGAAACTGTAAACGGGAATGTCCATATTCTATTTTAGACATAATTGATATTTTCAATAGTATTCCATAGATTATCTAGGTTTATCAGAAATTGATTTTAGATTTCAATTAGTATAACAATAAGTTTTAGAATAAAAGATCGTCGTTTATTTGTAAAATATACAATACAGAAATATATCGTCAAATACATTTACTTTTATTATCTGGACTTGTATGGTACCACTTTTTCTTCAGGAAATATGCATTAACATGTATATCAATTTCGAAGTATTATTTATGGAAACGATCGTGTTGAACATTTGTTTTGGTCTCTTTTATTAAACTTTAACTTTGGTATTCGTAATAATATTTATCTTAAATGGACATTAGCTTTTTTTACTACTTTAATATATAATCACAAAAAGTTATATACACATGTGAAAAATCAGTATATATTTTAGAAGACTGCTTGAGAAACCCAGATTTGGCACCACTTTTTCAATTGCAACCTTACTAGTTGTATATAAATACAACACTGGACTTTATTGTGTTTTTACAGAATATATAGGAATATAAGATTTTTATGCCTGTGATATTCTCTTATTTATTATTGTACATCAAGTAAAAGAAGTGAAAGTAGAAAAATCAAAATAATATAATTATATTTTGGGTAAACAAAGCCAATGCCCCTTCAAGATAAAGAAAATATTGCAATTGAATATCATATTTTTTATGCCTGCCTATCTCTTATTTATTATTGTACATCAAGTACAAGAAGTGAAAGTGGAAAAAAAATCAAATTAATATAATCATTTTTGGTAAACACAGCCAATGCCCCTTCAAGATAATGAAAATATTGCAATTGATTTACATAAGATATTCCTCCCTTTGGAGGACATTAAATTTTATTGGAAGTATTCCGAAATCGTTTTGGAGATGAAAGTGTCGATTTTGATGCTACGCTTCAACCTTGAATAATCTCCATCACCACACTTATCATAATAGTACAATTAACATGTGAAACCGGATGTTGGTTGTTTGTTTCAATCATAAACATTTAATGTACAACCAATTATCGAAATGTTTTACATCTTCCCCCACGAATTTAAATAGTGACGTGCAACAATTAATGCAAATTTCTGTTTTTTTCTTAACATATTTCATATAACACTACATTTCAATGCAAAGAAAAATAAATAAAACTATTGCAAAGTCATTTTCTACCCAATTTGCATACAACTTTCACTATTGATTATCAATGTTTTGAAGTTTCTGTGTTTGTTTTGTGATAAATTTCCATCCTTTCGTTTTAGCACTGATTAGTTTAGAAACATGTCTCTTTTGATATGTGTAAACAGGTAACTGATTTTCTGTTAAAATTGCTGAATCATGTAACAAAAATTATGATTGAATATGTAATGAAATTCAGATATTTTAAGTTTTATGGTATATGTTTTGTAAAAAAATGTTTTAATTATAAACATAATACCAAAGTTATAATGTTCAAAACTATCGTTCCTGTCCATTAGATATCATCAGTTGAGTTCCAATTTGAAATGGATTTGCTAAAGAAAAAGTGGTATTATACAAGGCCAAATAATTCTAAATGCATATCCAAATATGTCAAGAAAAGCTATTATAAAAAGAAGACTATCTTGGCTTTTGAAGAATTTAAAATTTCAATGGTGTTATCAGTGCGAAATATAACTTTAGTACAATATTAATAGCTGGTACCGAAATACCAGGTGTCCATCAGTAGTGGCAACGACCTAGCGGTAATTCATGTTATAAACATTATACCAAAGTTATAATGCTCAAGACGATTGTTTCTGTTAATTAGACTTCATCAGTTGAGCTTCAATTTGAAATAGATTTTCTAAAGAGATAGTGGTATCATACAAGGCAATGACTTTCAATTGATATTTTGAAAAACTGGATTTAATATCAATTTTGGGATATACTTTAGGTATTTTTTTCACTATTGAAATCGTACAACGTGTGATTACTTGATATAATTACAGTAAAACACAGAAAATGAGATATATTTTCGTTCACTTGATAAAGGCCAAGGGGCCAAAAGTTTGTGAATATTGAGTGTTTTACTGTTGTTTTTTTTTTCGTGTAACTATACTTCCCTTTGGAGGACATTGAATTTGATTGACGTTTCTATTGTTGAAAATGAAAGCCTCAAAAATCTTATTTTAAGGGGCCCCTAAATACCGGGAAGCCCGTTCCGTTAATTGGCGTCAGAATTTCAGTTAGAATTCTGTCGAAGATTATGCCAGACGATGGGCCAAACATGAAGACGTAGAACCAGACACTTTGTCTGAATGGCTAAAGCCATACGATGGTTGATAAAATCTCGTATTCGAAAACTTAAAGGGACTATGAAAACACGTTATCCCTCTGTATTTAGTGATCCAGAAGTAGTAACTGAACTAGATAGATTACATGACCAATATGTACTGGTACCAGCAGACAAAACCTCAAATATAGTTTTTATTTGTAAGGCACATTACTATAATTCTTTATTAGATGAACTAGGGTTTAATACGAATTCTGGAAATCCTACATACACACGTAGCTCACTTTCAAAGGATGAGATCCTTCAAAATCATGTGTCCGTTTTACGCTCATTTCATATACCTACAACGGATACCGATTTTGAGCTACCATATTTATATTGGATACCTAAACTTCATAAAACCCCATATAAGCAAAGATACATAGAAGGATCCAGCAAATGTTCTACCAAACCTTTATCTTTACTCCTTACCAAGATATTGACAGCCGTTAAGGAGAAACTTCAACAATACTGTACAGTTGCTTATTCCAGAAGCGGTGTAAATCAGATGTGGATACTGAAAAATTCTAAATAGCTTTTAGAAAATTTGAAGGCACACAGTATCAAAACATATGACTTCTCTACTCGTTACACAACTATTCCACATAAGAAATTAAAAGAAAGACTTTTTAGCGTTCATAGACAACTGTTTTTTCACTAAAGGTGGTACCCGAAAATTTAAATATCTAATGATTGGCTATCAGGATACTTATTTTGTCCAACACCACTCTGATTCTACACATAAATACACTGAAGATGATATAAAAAACATGCTGGAATTTCTAATAGACAATATATTTGTAATGTTCGGAGACGTGGTGTTTCAACAAACTGTTTGCATTCCTATAGGAACCAATTGTGCTCCTTTATTGGCCGACCTGTTTCTTTATTCATACGAAGCAGATTTCATTCAGAAACTGCTGAATCAAAAGAAGAAAATGTTATCAATGTCCTTTAATTTGACATTTAGATATATCGACGACGTTTTGTCAATTAATAATAACAATTTTCATACATATGTCAATGCGATATATCCCGGCAAACTAGAAATTAAAGATACAACAGAATCAAGCACACACGCTTCATATTTAGACATTTTACTTAATATAGACACATACGGGAAATAAGCAACTAAACTATACGACAAACGCGACGATTTCGGCTTTCCCATCATAAATTTTCCACATTTAAGTAGTAATATCCTTCAGTCACCCGCATATGGAGTTTATATTTCACAAATAATCCGATATGCCAGTGCATGTACAACATATGAAGATTTCATATACAGAGGTAAACTACTCACTGACAAATTATTGACATAGGGATATCGAAAACCGCGTTTAATGTCAACATTCCGCAAATTTTACGGTCGGTATAATAGTCTTGTTGCAATTACTCTGGTTCGCTGGGTGAAATGTTGAGTTGCCTTTTCGTTGGCGGTTGTTGAGACGTCTGTAATAATTGTGACGAGGATTCACTCCTCAGGTGTTTCATTGGACTTGACTGTGGACTAACGGCGGGTGTGATCGGTCGACAGGGGATGCTTACTCCTCCATGGCACCTGACCCCACCTCTTGGTTTCCAGAGGTCCGTGTTTGTCCATTTTTGGTATGTGATATTTTCTATATATAAATAATTTCCAATATCATCTATATGATCGTAGAATTTAGTATTAAGCAATTAGCTCAACAGGTATTATCTAATAAAGGCTATATGATCGTAGAATTTAGTATTAAGCAATTAGCTCAACAGGTATGGTTTTTTTTCTAATAAAGGCTAGGTATGCAACAAAGTGAAGCTTTCAGACACAGATATTGAAGGTGAATTGAGATATGCATTTTTTAAAGGTTTGGTTTCGGGTTTTCTGTCCTAAACAAGTAGTCAATAACAAAGTCAAAAGGAACGCTGGAATACAAAGATAAATTGTATAAATTATGAGTAAAATCGATCCGCGGAAACAAACCGCAAATGATGTTTCCAAAATCTGAAATGTGTATTTTTTAAAATTTATATCCTACAATCATTTTTGCATTTATGTTATTCAGAAATCTCAATTCCGTTAAGTAATAAAATTCAGTGCACTGAAATGCCCCTGTTTAACATTTAGAGTACACTTTAGAACGACTAACACTTGTACTTTAAGTAAGTTTCTAATGCACTTTAATATTTTACGCTTTAGCAAAGACTTGTCTATTGACTTTTCAATAATATTTTCATTCTGTGAATCTCCAACATTAAATGCAACAAATAGTTTCTCGTTAGCTAAGATAGAAATATAAAAATAATGTATATCATAAGTGCCAGAGTATTCACGGTGTTTAAAAGATTTTTTTATCTCATATGAATCAAGAAAATGTCACCATGCTAAATTTTTTAGACATTTTTTCTGATCATTTCTGTACATTACAATCATTTTATTTCAATTTTTAGTATTATAATTTACTTCAAATTGACAGCTTGTTTAGACATACTCTATTTACCTGTGCTAAGATTTAGAAACAATATGAACAATAGGTATTATTACACAATGGACTCAGTTCCCGGGTGCAATGCCTCCATACATGATTGTTTGTTCTGCAAGGCATTTAGATTATTATCTCTTTATGTACATCTACGTTAGATTCACTTTGTATTTACGTATTAATTACTAAAACACCTGTCAACACATGTCAACCTTTTGCTAATCCCAAAACCATTGTCTAGATATCTTAAATACCGATGTAAAATTTAGTTTCGTTAGTTCGGAAATCGTAACTGTGTTTGGAGACCACGTATACTACTTGTCACATATCCAACTTGCATTGTATTTTCATTGAGGACTTATTAAATATTATTCATTATTTTTTTTTTACTTTAGATAATTATGTTGAGTTACTGTTTCATTATTGTGGCTTGACAATAAATACGGATTATGCTTTATTACATAAAATTCAAACTCGTCCAGGTCAAAGAAGGGTTCACAAGACACCGTCCCGCCAGGTTATATGGATTTTACTATACTTAAGGTCCACAGCGCCACACACACCGACTCTACTTTTCCTCCAGCCAACATCCCCTCGCCACGTTCGTTACAATGCAACAGCGGATACGGCTCAAGTGACAGCATCAACAATACGAAATCGTCAAAAACGACTACGTTGTACCCCGACACAACACGCGTTGTGATAAAAACATGAAATGAAAACATTTTGTCTTCTTTATGGTCATCAGGTATGATTTTAACTTATTAGCCCCTTAAGTCACATTTGGGCCTGCCCATTTCAATGAATGTATGATTTGGAATCAAAATTGTATAATATTACATTCAATATGAACTTGTTCACTCTTGAATTATGAAAGTAGACCATACTATTTTTACTATTTATTGATTTGGGTGAGTCTAAACTTGACCACAGGGGTTGTGATAATTTCCCGATGTAAAGTATAGTTTTGATTGTATCGGTAACCAAGGAATTTTCAACCTAAAAATATACGTGGGTAGCTAAGGTAATTTTGTCCATGTAGCTGAAGGGTCTGTATTAATGTTTAAATGGTAATTTGTCTGATTCTCCGATTCATCAGCATTTTCACGTTTTCGGGATATCACATTTTAAAAGAATTTTACTAACCAAAATGCTTGATGTAAATTGAATATAAATTTCGAATTTTGAATTATTTAATCAGTTTTCACCATCAACAGTATCTGTTTTAACAAAAGTGCCTAAGGCTATATATATTTCTAAATGGGCGTCCATGGTCATATTATCGTATCAAATATCTGAATTAGAATAAAGCAAACATTCTGATGACAATCATTTTAAAATATCAAATGAAATAGATTTGTTAGCAGTTCCTTCCTTCGGTTTATAAATGACATTAGTTGTAATGCTAAAATGTTATAACACGTTGCTATCTCATGTGGAAATATACAACTGATAGAAATGCAAGCAATTGTTTTCATTCTTGCTGTACATATTAACTATTCTGGAATATAAAATATTGAACACAGAAGTTACACCGCCGTGTGTATAATTAATATTTCTTGAGAAATGAAATGTTTGATATATGATACTTTTTTATGTAGTTAATAATATCGTAAATATAGGAAGGGTTCAATTAACAATTAGTTCTTTATTCAATCCTTTAAACCCTACAGGCTATAATAGACTTGCCTAAACAATAGAAAAGAGCATTCCATCTAACTACTTAGGTTTGGAAGGGGCTTTAGCTGCTTATACTTGATGTACAATAGCAAATAAGATTTATACACAGGCATAAAAATTCTTATATCCCTATATATTTTGTGAAAATAAGATTAGGTCCGGTGTGATATATATATACAACTAGTTAAGGTTGAGTTAATCAATTGCAATTGAAAAAGTGGTGCCAAATCTGGGTATCTCAAGCAAGCTTGATAATATATATAGGAATTTGATAATTTTTACGCCTGTATATATAACTTTTTGTTATTACATATCAATCTAAGAGTAAGATTGAATTAATCAATTGCAAGAAAATAATTGCCAAACCTGGGTTTCTCAAGCAATTTTCACAAACTTTATAGGAATTTAAGAATTTTTATGCCTGTGTATATATCTTTTTTCTTTTCGTTTTTTTTTTTTTTTTTTGTCATCGTAAATAAATCTCAGTAGAAAACAGGGAAATAATTTTTTAAAAAAAACCCACAGTTAATGTCCCTTCAACTAAATACTATACAACATATAGGTATAAATATATCACATTACAGAGTCTAGCAGTCGTTTCTTGTCACCAAAATTTCTTTTCACATCAATCTAAGTGGTAACAATTTTGTTTGACAACACAACTTATGCCCCTTTAACTACTGTATTTAGGACTTGACATATTACGAAACTTGTCATAATGTTATATGGAAACTCAGTGTCTTTCAAGCAACAATTGTCGTTGGAAAATAGTTAAATATATTAGACTAGATATTTAAATGTTTTTGGTATTTCTGTAAATTAGCAATTAGACAAGTTTAAAAAAGATTAATTTAATATGGCTTGATGTGGCGCCGTCTGATGTCTTGATAAACAGGACGTAACAAAATTCCATAGATCATTTAAGAAAATATAGCATTTTCAACCCCATGCGTATTTATTGGGGACACCCGTTAAAAGCAATGCAATGAATGATATCGCTGATGTCAGTAATATAAAAAATATCAGATACCAAAGTATAAATCTTTAGCATGTCAAGGACATAGTACAAATCTGGTAAAAATGGACAAACACGTACCTCTGGAAATCAAGAGGTGGGATCAGGTGCCATGGAGGAATAAGCATTCCCTGTCGACCCGTCACACCTGCTGTGAGTCCACAGTCAAATCCAAATACAATACGTGAGGAACGAATCCTCGTCACAATTGGTACAGACGTTTCAACAACCGCCATCGAACAGACAACTCAAAATTTTACTTAGTGAAACACAACATGGCACGATAGAAAAGAAATTATAGATAATTATAGAATTTTGTGAAGAAAAACTTTAAAAGTAGAGAATAAGGCATGTTTTCTCAATGACGAGAAGCCTGACTCTTCCTTTTAGAAATTAAGATTCTAATTTTTCTTTTCAACGAAGTACAGCAGCCTCGTTTCATAGAAATTGGTCTGACTGCTGAACAACTTCCAATTTGACAAGAATTATTCTATTGAATCACTTAGATCGTCATATTTCAACATTTGCTTGTAATGTATAGAAAACGAATTTTTGTTTACAACTACAAATTTTCAATAAATGTTATGATTACGCCATGTCAAAAAGCCATGACTCAAAAAGTATAATGTAATATAAGACATTGAAAAACATTTGTATAACGACGCAAATCCCATTCACCTGCTACGACACTTTGTATATGCGTCTCCGCGATAACGTGCACATTGTTATATCGATTTCGACTTTGTTATTTCGTTATTGCGACATTTAAATATATCTATAATCATACTACGATCGTGACAGTTAATCATAAATTAGTAATTATCTTATGTCATACAGAAAACCAACAACGCAGTACCGACGTTTATTGTCTGGATAATGAGTGACCGATATCACAGTTGTGATGATGATGATGATGATGATGATGATGATGATGATGATGATTGAAAGACGTGAAAGATTTTAAAAATCTTAAGTCGGACCTTATATTATACGTTTTGAGACAAATAAGATATACAAATGGTCTCAACATACACAACCCCTGTCCCCTGTTATCATGCCAAACCCGGCGCAAATGTTACATAGAAACCTCTTGATTTCGGTGAAAAGGCCAAGTTTGATGAAAATGCCATCATTTAGTTTTGGATATGATTGGTGAAAAGGATTCAGTGTATGTGGTCGTGCATCCAGAATACTATACCTCACATTCCTGAGAGTATATCAGCAATAGTCTATGACAAATCCAAGCATTTTGTGACAAAACAAGGTGTAGGCACGTGCCTGCTGTCCTGATAGGTGTATTGTACATTCTTGGTCTACTGTCCACTATTTTAATCTTGTAGTAATGTGAAGGAAATCATTGATACGGATCATTTACGTTGAAGGCACTTGATGCACGTAATTACAGACTGGTATTATATCACACGTTACGAATAAACATTTGATTGCAAATTGCCGTAGGCTTCTTTTTGTTTAAAATTACAACATAATTTTATTAGGGTTCATTATGTACTTTTATTTCACAGATTTTCGGTCAGTAAGGTAAAGAATTAATTTCCGTGTTAAAACGGGCATTAGCTGTGTTTTTTATTTAAAAGTTCTACCCCTCTTTACTACTTAGATTGATATACAATAACAAGAAGAAACCTAAAGGGGCATAACTGTGTTAACTAACAAAAATTATTACGATTTTTTTCTGCTTTTACTACTTGTACTTGACATACAATAACATATAAAAATTAGCTATATACATGCATAAAAATTACTAAATTCCTATATATTTTGTGGAAATTGATTAAGAAACCCGGATTTGGCACATTTTTCACTTGCAATTGACAAACTCATCCTTACTATTTGTATATGAATACCACACTGGATCGTACCTTATTTTCACAAAATATATAGGAATATAAGATTTTTTTATACTGTGTATAGTTCTTATTTGTTATTGTATATCAAGTACAAGTAGTAGTAGCAGAAAAAAAATCGAAATAACTTTGGGGGATAAACACAGCTATTGCCTCCTTTAAGTTTCGAGTAAAGTTTAGCAAGCAGAACATAAATATATGAATTAAAAATTAAAAGTTGATATGAAAGCTTAAAGATATAGTTCAAGTTTTCTTTTATTCATATAATGGAATCACGTTTTGTCAAAATCGGATGAGTCGAAATTCCCGTTACATGTATGTTAAAGTGAAACGACCGGCCCCGGTTATTGATATATATTTATACTACTTTTATTCCGGGTCCTCGAATTTTTATCTCGAAATTTCGCTTATATCGAAGTATTTTTCTGGTCTGAAAGATCGAAATATTATAGAATTGTCACTTGTTATCTCGAAATTACCCTTTGTGAATGAAAGTTTACTTTTTGTATGCAATAATCATTGTATAAAATCAATTGTTTGGAAGCAAAACACGGGACAATAAACTCCCGTGACCGAGCCAAGATGAAAGTGTAATTATAAATTGCTTAAAACCAATTTGAATTGATCAGTACCCTCTATCCGTTGTATAATTAGAATACAAAATATGTAAATTAAAAATTTTGGTTATCTTGAATTTCGAATATATCAAAGTAAACGGGATTGTCACGTAAATTTGAGATAACAAGATTCTACTCTATATCAGGAAAGAAGGTCAAGATTGCAATTTGACAATTTTTTTTTCATGTTTAAACAGTACATGAAACAATTTATTTATAAAATGTAAGATATATAGATAATTAAAAATCAAATGAATTGGCATTTCCTGCGTAGTGCACTGTAAAGAATTCAAATAATTTTACATTCTATAGCCATTTTTCATTTCCTACGCTCTTTATTTGGGGCTAAATTTTCTAAAGAATAACATTGAATTGCAGTTAAAAGAAATATTTCAGAATGAACAAAACATAAGGGGAATTTTCGAAAATTTCGGTGAACATACACCTTAATTTTTTAATCTGCCACTTCAAGCAACCAGCATGGTGTTTTTGTTGAACTGTTGTTTAACAACTCGTACATTGTATAACCACAACAAAGAATTGCTCACGTATTTGAGAAGTCACTAGCTTTAAATGAAGTGTCACAAATTTCGACTGACGCCAGTGCAGTGGAGTTCTTTTACGTGCCGCACATACCGTGACACGACACCCTGGCCTAAAGTTTTATTTAAAAGACACGTGACCTTCACTTCGTATACCGATAACTTTGGCGATGGAACTTACCTTTGTAAAAGGTCATTGGTATGAACAGGTACCGGAAACTGAACCAGCATCCTTCGGTTGCGAATTGAACACTCTACCATATGGTAACAAAATTTATCATAAGTATAAATATATCATAATTAGAATGAGTTGTGGTTATATAATGTACGAGTCAGACCACTAGTATCTATTTATGGATAAAACGAATTTACCTCAGTGAAGAGAGTATCATATAAAATGATATAGCATTTATTATAGCGTTTATTGAAGAAGATCTAATAGAGAAGGAATTTTAATTCGCTAGCATCACATTGTAGGATATGTAAGATTCGTCTGCCGTTTTTTAGTCAAATTTAAAGTTATTTCTCTGCAAATAAAACTCTGAATCGCTAAAATGAAAATTCAAAATGTTGTTATGTCCTGTTGATAGTTCTACTCATTCTGTGCATATCTATCATAATCCAGTCACGCACTACATTCAATGAATGTCAATTTTTGTCATGCAAAAAGCACCAAAACGTTTAGGGGCATCAAATTCACGGAATGTTTTGCATAAAGGACATTCAGTTAGTTTTGGTATATGCGAAGTACAGTCGTAGAAGATTATACTTTGCTTCTGGCTGGCGCTTCTATTGTTATTATTTAGCGCTCCATAGTCCTTTGTTTAACGTAAAGGAACACCAAGGCAAATTCTATAAACTGTCATTTGGCAAGCGCTACAGTAGAATGACTCGACCCATAAATAATTATCCGAATGCTTTTACAAAATAATATAGGTATGATTCTAGCAGGTGCAGTTCAATGGTCGTAAAAGTTAGCAATAAAAGTCATTTTTAGTATCTATTTCGAAAAGTGAAAGTCTTATCTTTAGAAAATTCACATTTTCGTAAATATATGAATGCTTTGGAATATAAACTTTATAAATATTTGCTACACTACTCTACTTTGCGAAAAAGAGTTATCATTATTACAATTTTGAAATTATTATTATTATAATTACTGGTAGAATTATTATTAACATTATAATTATTTGTAATTTTATTATTGTTATTATTATTATTGTTATTATTATTATTATCATTATTATTATTATTATTATTATTATTATTATTATTAATTGTAATTTCATTATTATTTATTTATTTAAAATCTATTTATTTATTTATTTTTATTATTTGGCTGTCTCTCTCAATATGTCAAAACACCAAGATAATTTTATCGATTTGCAAAATGCACCAGATTGTCTAAAATGTAGATTCTTGTTAATTGCACAAATATTGCCAATTAGAGGGGTGATTCGGAAGGATGTATTATCCACAAAAATAAATAAATATTTTTAATACTATTACTTGCATTTTGTATGAGAAAGTTGTAGCCACAAATTCTAAGAGAGAAGAGAAAATTAATCACTTGTGCCAATGCCTTGTTTTGTGTGTGAATTATTATGACGTACATCATTTTGCGAATTTACCACAAAACTAAAAGCATAGCGCAAAGTGAAATAGATTATAGTTATTTAATTGCAGCCCTAAGTGAAATCCTACACGATATCGACGTCTTCTCATACGTGTTTGTCTCAGAGTCTACAGACAGTCTGCACGCACCCTTATAACTATAATCTGCGATAGGTATTTATTCAAACGTCATGGGTCAAATATGTGCTGTACGTTCAATATTAGCCCTTATCCTTTGATCATTCTATTAGCGAACAATAAAAGAAGTAATTAAAATAAAAGCAATTACATCCGATTTGCCGATAAAACCGCAAACTACAGGTTGAGGTAGATCTTCTTGATACGTTTAGCCATTAGCTAAACACTGATAGTTATCATCTAGAACATTATAAACACCAATAAACTAATAGTCAATAATATAGTACCAGAAAACTTCATCTCCTAGTGATATGTGTATAGACATTCAACCCGGAAGGACCTGATCAACGTTATATACAAGAATTTTACTTAGTCTTTGACTCTATTGTTTGCGTTAAGAATCATATCAATGTTCACTTTGATGTTAAATGTCCAGTACTTTTGGATAACCTAGCAGAAGAAACGGGAATAAATGTCATTTTCGAATCCGGCAGCTCCTCCAGGAGCTCCGCCTGACATTTTCTGGACTCCAAAACCAGATACTACAACAGCGTCTATCGGTAATTTGAATAAATCTGTTTATCAAAATGAACAAGTTTGTCCAAGATGGCTTGTTAACCGGAACTGGGATGCTGACACAACGCTGGAAAACATAAACAGTGTATTCATGACTCGAAATATTGTGGGGATAGCATTCGTGAGTATTCTGATGGCCCTTGGTGTGATTGGAAACATTGTTGTTGTTATTGTTTACTTTTTCAAATTCAAACCGTCTAACTATCGTGTGTATGTACTCTTCCTGGCGGTATTGGATCTTGTCAACTGTTGTTTGTCGATGCCGTTCGTCATTATGTACCTGTATTTTCCAGTTAATTTCCCTTCAAACTTTATTTGTAAAGCCGGACATTTTTTTGAATATTTCTGTGGAGTAGCTTCACCTTTGATATTAGTTCTGATAGCACTAGATAGATTTCAAAAGGTCTGTAGACCTTTAAAACGTCAGCTTAACGAACGTCAGGCAAAGATTTGCTGCATTATTATACTGTTCATCACCTTGTGTTTCACGTGGTTTACACCATTTCTGTACGGAAATGTCACCGTCTCCACGGGGATAAATGGAATCCAGGGAATTCGCTGCTTTCGTGAAAGAGATCCAGTCATGTTGACATTTTCGGAGGCATATTATTTTATCCTGATATCGCTCTTCACACTTGTCACAATTTTTCTGTTAATTCTTTACTACTTCATTATGAAAAAAGTTCATAGTCATTCGAGATATTTTTCCGGGAGAAAAAGAGAGGCCTTGGGTGGATGCACTAAAAGTATTCAGACAAGAAAAACTACCGTTACATTTTCCATTATTACTGCAGTTTACGTTTTGAGTACAATAATACATGACTCATTAGCGCTCATTCTTCACCTCAAAGAGGATTTAGAGTGCATGCTTCGATTCCATGGTGGCGCCGTGTTTTACACATTTCTGTGGAGTGTTTTTATCAACAATATATCAAATCCCATGATATATGGACTGTCGGATGACAGATTCTTTAATTTGGTCAAAGGTTGGATGAACAAATCGAACAATTCAAAAAATTTCGTTTTTTCTGGACCAAGAACAGCGTCTTCACGGACAGGATCCAAAACGAGTATTTCTTTTTTCTCACGGAAACAATCAATAGAATGATATATTCACTATTATAAACATAACTTACAGAACCGAATCCGGACACGGCCTACAACATGGCATTGCCATGAAAATAACATTGAAAGTAAAGAAGGCGATAGGTAAATTCAAATGAATTGTATATTAAGTGCATATGAGAAAAAGACAAAATGACGTAGATAATCTTGTCTTTTAAAACAGTAATATTTAACGCCTAGCGTTATCGTTATCAGTCTTTGAATTTAGCCACCTTAAATTTGAATCAGAACTGAAAGGAAATCGTATGAGTGATGCAAGTATTTGATAAGTAAAAAATCAGTTTTTTGAAATTTACATCTACAATGTAAATCAGAAATCTAGTAAAACTAATAATATGTGCAAGAACAGGAAAATAGTGGCTATCTAAAGCTTATCAAAGCAAACGTATACTCCAATTTATTGTTACTAATTTTATTTTACAAAAATGTCTGAAAGAAGTTATATAAAAATTTGTATAGGCTAACGCAAATGGAAGATAGAATTTTATTTAGTTCGATTTTTTTATGAAAGATTGAACTGCCTCCGTAGCAGAATCGCGATTTAAAATGTGAATTCTCTCTACTCTAATCGAGCCCAACTTGAACCGCAAACTGATCTGGGAGAAATGTGTCAGTGTACTTGCGGGAGGAAGGGGTGTCTTTCTTCCCGGACGCATTGTAACTGGGTTCTTTTCTTCTCCATCAAGAACTGATCCCGCTACCATATATATATATATATATATAATATATATATATATATATATATATATATATATATATATATATATATATATATATATATATAATTCTGAAAAAATGTAGTGTGGCGTTAAACATCATTCATAACAAAAACAAAATATGAAATAGTATGTAAGAATTTGATTTGCAGGTATTTGATACCATTCATTGAAAACTGATTACAGATATGGACGTTTGTATAGAATCTAGTAATATCAGGACCGGAAATCACCAAATTTATTCAGAACTCAAGCTCAAATATATTTAAAAATGAAAACGCAGTAAGTTTTGTTGCAACTGGACTTTTTGTATTTTCATTGCATATAATTGTAAATGATGATAAAATCATTACTCTGCCAGTATATTCAAAATGAGTACATACTTAAGGTTTGAGTTGTATAAGGCATATTTTTTTATTGTTTATGGAAGAATCATAGATTTGATACAATATTTTAGATGTCAATGAAAAAAATAGCCATGCATTATCTGTTTAGTCACAAAGGCAGCGTATTAGTATCACCCAAGAAAAAAAATTATTTCCTACGTAAGATTTATTATCACCTACGTAGGACTTACTATCTCCTACGAAAGACTTATTATCTCCTACGTAGGACTTAGTATCTCTTACGTAAGACTTAGTATCTCCTACATAAGAGTTAGTATCTCCTGCGTAAGACTTATTATCTCCTTCGTAAGACTTATTAACTCTTACGTAAGACTTATATACTAAGTTTTATGTTGGAGATAATAAGTCCTACGTAGGAGTTATAAGTCTAACGTAGGATATAATAAGTCCTACGTAGGAGATACTAAGTCTTACGTATGAGATACTAAGTCTTGCGTAGGAGATACTAACTCTTATGTATGAAATACTAAGTCTTTTTTTTCTAGGGTGATACTAATACGCTGCCAAAAGACACATCATTTTTCACAGACGTCTTAAAATCAACTGCATAATCAAATTATTCAAATGAATTTAGAGCATCTGTAGCCGAGTGGTTAGAGCATCACGCTTTAAATCATGAATTTTCTCGCTTCCTTGCAGGTTCGAGCCCTGCTGGAACCTAAGCTGAATTTTGTGAGAAATTTACCATTTTACTTGCGGAAGGAAGGCCGGTGGTCTCTTCTCGGGTACATTGTAACGGGGTTCTCTCCTCCAATATTAAAAACTGACCCCCATAATAAAATTGAAAAATTGTTGAATGTGGAGTAAAACAACATTCAAAATTCAAATTCAAATGTTGTTGTTGTATTGTTGTTAAGTCCCACTCAAGAATCTTTCACTCATATGGCGACGTCATCAAATGCCGGTGAAGGGCTTCAAATTTTGGCCTATGCTCGGCAATTACGGCCATTGAGCAGTGAGCGTTCTTTAACGTGCCGACACCTACTGTGACACAGAATCTCGATTTTCTGTCTTAATTCCAAGGACAGGAAAAGCCAGCCGTCTCCGTCCACTCTACCGCGAGACCACGACGGCTATCTCAAATTCAAATAAAATTTTAGCTTGGGTAAAGAGTAAATTTGGTGACTTCGGTCCATATCTCTACTGCAAGTAAATTACCTTTGCTGCATCACATCTAGTTGTTAAATGATAAAAAGTAGCCTAGTACCCGTTACTATGAATGTTTTACCTAAGTTCTAAACAAGGAAACATGAACTTGTGGTGTTTTTATCTTTATTTCAATGGTGCTATAATGTTATGATTGAGATATGTAATGTTAAACGAAGGTTAAGAATGTTACACTCGGAATGCAAATTAGACGTCAAAGTAATATGCAGATGTGTTTTTTGATAATAAAATAACGTCATTCAAATATTTTGTTTTTTGTTTTGTTTTTTACAAAAATTTCATATTACCGACATAACATTCTGGTACAATCCTTGTAGTTTTCACCAGTTGGTTTGCTTCTCAAATGCAAGGTAAAAATAATGTACAAGATCTAGTAGGGTGATATAGTTAAACACACACACACACACACACACACACACACACACACCTCTCTCTCTCTCTCTCTCTCTCTCTCTCTCTCTCTCTCTCTCTCTCTCTCTCTCTCTCTCTCTCTATATATATATATATATTTCAGAGAGAAGGAGACAGATATATTAGTTTTAATATAGGCCATGCCTCAAATATTCATTTCTTTAATACTAACACATATATATAGATTTGCAGTATCTCCTATCGTTATTAAGTGGAACGGAAAGTATTTGTTTTGACGTCATCTGATCCATGTCGGTTGCCACCAAATACAATAAAGATATCCATGGCTTACGTGTGACATTTGTTACTTTACCCTAGAGTAACAATTCTTTATAGGTCATACGTTATATTGGCAAGCGACTGTGATTTTCACTTAGAATTACAGGTAGCACTCGTAAAAAGGCGGGTACCTCCTTCGTATTGGACGCAAATATTTCATGCGGAGGATAATATGTGTGACTATCTGATTGGACATTGGACGAAATTCCGGTATATATAAAACTGGTAGAAATCACGAATATTTGCAAATTATAAACAGTTTTTACCACATGATTTGAATTCTGGCCTAAGCCTAAGATAGCTTCGTTTTCCTGGAATCTGGATAAAAAATAGTAGTTCAAAAACGTTATTCCCATATATTAGAAATATAAATAACAATACCAAAGTTATAGTTTCACAAAAATGGCCACACCGAGTGCTCTAGACGGTCGTTAATAAGACTTCATCAGTTGAGCTTGAATTCGATATAAATGTATATTTCAGAAATAAAACGTGGTGTCATAAAAGGCCGAATAATAAATATAAATGTGTTGCCAAATCCGTCTAAGAGTACACACTGTAAAAATGAATATAAAAGTTTTAAAAAATGTAGAATATGAATGATGGTATTTGAGTGATATCAAAATAATACCAGGTCCTGGGTTTACGTATACCCTTGGTACACCATCAGCTATGTTGTCTTCGATGTGAGATGCAAAAATCACATAAAGGAGTCTAATTTTTCTCAGTTAAACTTAATTTTTCTCCAATTTATGTGAGTTTGGTGTAAAACTATGTTTAACTCATTTATGTGATTTTGGCGTCCAAATTTTTATTCACAGCAGAAAGACTAGGTTTAATAGGAAAATACTACGTTTAACTGCGCCAACATAAAAACTATTTTTATCCAGAAAAACTAAGTTGAACACATGCTTGTGATTTTGGTGCAGTTAAAACCTAGTGTTTCTCAGCTAAACCTAGTTTTCTACAGTTAATGTTGGTTATTGAGAAAAACTAGGTTTAACAAAAGAAAAACTAGGTTTAACTCATTAATGTGATTATCTCGTCGCAATTTGAATAAACTGTAGAAAAACTAGGTTTAACTGAGAAAAATTAGGTTTAACTCATGAATGTGATTTTGGCGCGCCGTTCTTCGAAACAGTGTATATTTAGCTCCGACAACACTGCCCCTCACTTGTCAGTCACCACTTTTGTTGTTGTCGATAAGGATTATGTTTTACATCCACCCTCTTTATGACAAACTGTGTATTCATTCTGATCGTTAAAAGGGGCATCACCTGTGTTTTTAATTTTTTTTACTACAATGTATTTAGATTGATATACAATAAAAGAAACCAATGCTTTTGAAAATTGAAAAAAGAATTGCCTAAGAAACTCAATTTGGCAATTGCTCATTTGGAAATTATTAATTCGACCTTGCCATTTTAATATACATACGGCACTGCACCTGACAAAATATATAGTGATATAAGATAGCTAAAAAACACTTGTTTTTGACATCAATATAAGAAGTAAAATTCAAATATTACTTTTTGGAAAACACAGCTAATGCCCCTTTAAGGGATAAATTTTAATCCAAATAGTTATTCATTGGATTTAATCTGCTGTAATAAATTACGAATACATCAAAGACAACTGAACCGTATTTCTGTTTACGTCATTCATTGATAATTGAGATCATCATGATAAAATAGCTTGAAGCGATATTTACAAAATGTAGAAAATCTGTCCGTTAACGTAGATTGGTGAGCCGGCCTGGCTCAGTCGGTAGCGCGCTCGACTCTGGATCGTGAGGTCGTGAGTTCGAGTCTCGCCGGCGACAGGTTGGTTTCCTGTCTTTCGGATGAGACAGTAAAAACTGGAGGTCCCGTGTCACAGTAGGTGTCGGCACGTTAAAGAACCCTCACTGCTCAATGGCCGTAAGTGCCGAGCATAGGCCCAAAATTTGAAGCCCTTCACCGGCATTTGGTGACGTCTCCATATGAGTGAAATATTCTTGCGTGGGACGTTAAACAACAATAAACAAACAAACAAACAAACGTAGATTTGTCGTAAAAAGCACCCTGTATATTGAATATAGTAAATTTTATTTTCGTGTGTAGGGTTATGAGCTAAATAAACTAGTATTATGTCCATAAAGCAATTTTTATTTGTGAAAAATGTTTCCCTGTAGTTTCCTCGTCAGTGGTGACGGGAATATGTTATTATCGACCATTGTAAATGTAGTTTTCAAAGTCGACTGACTTATATATCATACTTGTACAAATCTATTGTAATTAACGTCGTATGAATGTATTCATACTCACTAGCAGCAATAAGGAGACAGTCAATAGGAAGACAGTCTATTCATTGTACTGGCATCTTCAATGCAACACCCTCCTCCAAAGGAAAGGAGCCCCGCAAAAAAAAAAACACAAACACACACAAAATAAATAAATAAAAACAAAGTAAAAATGAAGGAGTACCAATTAAAAATCGAAGCTCAAGTCCATTAAAACACGACGAATTAGATGTGCAATGGTCTCAACATGAAGAGCAATTACGAATCCCAAACGGGATAGGACCAGAAGAAGTCAGCGTCCTATCTTGGCATGCCACATTCGTCGCAAATGTTCCATGGAAACCTTTCTAGTACTATGAACGGCTCAAATTCGGTGAAAAGGTCAAGTTTAGAGTAAAATGGTGGAGGTGTACGAAATTGCTTTTGCAGTGGTGCAACAAACTTTTCATTAGATATCCTAGATCTCTATCTATCTTTCGTGCGTGCAATACTGCAATTGCTTTTGCTGTGTGTATAATGTTATTGATAAGGAAACGCTCAATTGTCAAATCAATTTCTACCAGATGTTTCTTTCCCTTACTATTCCATGCATTTTAAAAATCACATATTTAAAACAGCAAACATATCGAGCTAGTGAACATAACTCCAAATTACATGTATTTGATTTACGTTCATGTTACATGTTACTGCCATCTGCTTGATATACGAATTATGCTAACATCTATGTTGTAAAATGAACTCTAAAAAAATGTGCTACACGATCAGATGACTGTTTTTACAGATTTTAAGTAAACAATGAGTGCTTTGTTGAAGATAAATGCTTTATTGATCAGTCGTTAATTGCCGTCATATCGTTTGTCATTTTATTTTGTAAACATTTAAACGCAAAAGTTATTATTTTCTGAATTTTTTTCTTAATTTCATTGACCCGCTCGAAATGTTGCAGTTGTTTAGTCCGGAACCTATTAATCAGTTCCGGGACCCGGTCATACCTTAAACTATTTTGTTTAAATTCTGTGCCTAATCAATTAGTGTGATATATAAAGTTATTGGTCTGAAGGATGAGGCATTTCTGTTAAACACGTTTACAAAACTTTTCCTTTTAAAGTTCTAAGCGCATACCGCAGGCGACTTATAGGGGCGGTTTCCATGTACGGAAGTTACAGTTAGTATCACGTGGTGATTGCAAAGATGTAAAAATAGCTAAACCATGCATGACATCATAACTCGGTTATGTCATCTTGCCATGTCGTTTATATAAAAATCTCAGATACCAAAGTATAAATCTTTAGGATGTCCAGGATATAGATACAAATATGGTAAAATGCACAAATACGGACCTCTGGAAAGCAAGAGGTGTGAGGAGTAAGCATCCCCTGTCGATCGGTCACACCCAGTCAGGTTCATCTGAAATACGTGAGGAACGAATCATCGTCACAATCGGTACAACTCAATGAAAAGGCAACTCAACATTTCACTTAGTGAAACAGAGTAATCGCATACAAGTTATAAATGATATATCAGTCTATACCGCAGCAAACGTAATGCGTTTTACATAAATACTGGAATTTCCTCGCAAATTTACGATTGATATCAATTTGATGTAATTCTTCTAAACATACTCATATAATCCTAGCAAGTTTAGTAGTTTCACATCCCGCGACTGTCCTCCTGACACCACTGAAAATATCATATCGTGTCCCGATCCCGGAAAATGCAAAATGTTTTTATATAACTGGAATGGTTTTTTTTTAACCGAGTAAATGATTTGCATCATATTCATGTCAGTCAAACTTTACGTAATACTACATCTATTACAATAAAAACGTAACTCTGCGTAATCTTCCCGCTGAAATGACGTAAGTGCGGGATATCGTCTTTCTAATGTTATTCCATCACCAATAGAAACAATAGTTATATAGCACAAACGTTATCGGGTATCACGTGGTGCATAAATTAGTTCCATTGCTGCTAATGTTGTCGTCATGTTCTGGAGTGATATTGAGTTTGGCGTGAATTCTCAATTTCAAATATGTATCAATATCTGTATCAGTGTTTAGGTTTGTAACACTCTGTTATGATAAAACAAAAATGTATGGCTCTAGTACTGTTTCTACATAATAAAACTTTTATTACATGCATGTGTAATCATATAATTACAATACAGAGTTCAATTCGCCCAAGCAATACGTAACGTCGTATTGCGCTGTAGCTGGATACGGAAATTTCGCCGGAGCTACTTTTCTCAATGGGATTCAAAATATTTGATGGCGTCGTAACAAGCGGAATAAATTTTTAATTTGTGTACACATATAGATATATAAGGGACATGTAATAAATACAAACAACATAAATGTTTCTATCCATTTCATCAGACTGCACTTGACCGTTGTAGCGGATGGATTCAACTCAAGCTACGCTTTCGCTGAATCCACCCGCTACAACGATCGCGTGCAGTCTAATGATACGGATAGAATCATATATGTAGTCTATGCACAGAATTTGCAAAGCAGCAATTATTATTGATCAATCGAAATAATGTAACTTCCGAATAAAGCAATATATATAAATTCTGAATATGTAAATCATGTCGTACAGGAAATATGTATGTCTCTGCCTATATACATGCTCTGTATTACAGTTTACAACTCACAAAATCAAAGTCAAGTATTTCACACTTAAAATTGCCAGTTAATATATTCGCAAATATGTCCAAAAGTTCAGCATGCAAAATAAAGCTGGCTCGTGAAAATATAGGTGCTTTTCATTATCCAATATGTATTTTAACAAGTAATAAAATAATAATACATAATAAACATATGGAACCATTCTCCTATTGTGTTTCCTGAAGAAGTATAGTCTACGAATCGAAGACCTCCCGCACAACATGTGTCATAGTCTTGCTTTAAACCGGAGAAAATATTTTAATACTTTAAATATTTTTATATTTTCAATACTGTTTATGTTGTCCGACTTATTGTTTAAAAACATTCGATGTCGTGAGGATGTTAACGGGCAAGAAAACGCCATCTACCAAAGTGAAAATAATTATAAGTTCAGTGTACATTTCCGTAGGAAAAGTGATCGTTTAAATTGGCATTAGCTGTGTTTACCAAAAAAAAAAACTTTTCGATTTTTTTCTTCTTTAACTTCTTGTACTTGATGTACAATAACAAATAACAGCTATACACAGGCACAAAAGTCTTATATCCCTATATATTTTGTGAAAATAAGGTAAGGTCCTATGTGGTATTCATATACAAATAGTAATGTTGAGTTAATCAATTGCAATTAAAAAATTGCCAAAACTGGGTTTCAGAAACAATTTTCCAAAAAATATAGGAATTTAAGGATTTTTATGCATTTGTATATCTCCTTTTTTGTTATTGTAAATCAATATAAATAGTAAAAACGGAGAAAAATTGTTATAAAAACAGAGCTAATGTCGCTTTAATAATAGTGTCCGTAGTCAGTTACAGTCATCCGTTGTCATGATGATGTGAATACTACGCTGATTGGACAGCATGTAATTAACCAATCAAAATCCCAGAAAGTAACACGTGATGTACTTACAATAAGAAGAAAACGAAGAAATATAAATAATTAACAACTCTACATATTTTTAATTTAAAACAAATTTTATTCCGCAGTCAAACATTTCATCTGCAGTGAATCTCCATATATTGTACAGGGATATATCAAAAATAACAGTGAAAGCAAAAGAAGTTTGCACGTACTATAAAATTATTTACAACTGTGAAATTAACATTTGATGAAACAAATCAATTACAAATGCTGGAAAATATATATACATACACACACAAATGAATAACAAAATCACGAGGAATCTCACGATTGTCGTATACTCTTTCTTGCATATTTAACGATTTTAAGAATTGAAATAAAAACATTCTTGTAAGTTTACAGTGGTTCAGTTTCTCACGTCGAGATAAACATAAAAGCTGACCGATCGACATGTAATTCGATACCACTTTCTGCTTTTGAACAATACATTGTATCTTCTTTAAATTCTACCTTAAATGATGAAGTCCTATTGACAGAAGCAATCGTCTTGAACCTTTGTTTTATTTTTTTAAAAACAAAAGTATATCTTTGGTACTATATTTACAATATATTTTAACTCCACTGAGATTTCAATGCTCTAAAGCAACATTTTATTTTATTTAAAATCTGTGGGAAAAAACTCAAGTTATTTGATGAAAAAAAGACTTCTACATATATATATATATATATATATATATATATATATATATATATATATATATATATATATATATATATATATATATATATATATATATATATATATATAAATTACAGACACCAAAGTATTAATCTTCAGGATATGCAGGATACAATGTATACAAATGTGGTAAAAATGGACAATCACGGACCTCTAGGAAACTAGAGATGAGATCAGGTACCATGGAGGAGTAAGCATCCCCTGTTGACCGGTCACATCCGCCGTGAGTCCACAGTAAAACTCAAATGTAATATTAAACAGACAAACAAGCAGATCAAAATCAATAAAACCACAACTTTTGATCTCACATGAAAATCGGCACGTAATCCCCTGCTATGTAGTGGTATCAAATTTTCTGTAACTGATTTTTGTTTGATTAAATTTTCCTATTACCTCTTTACTGACATTTAAATGACTGCAATATTAATTTGAAATACAATAATGACAAATGATTTGTTATCAGTAAACCTGTGAAAAATATACTTGTTTACAACTAATAGATAGTCGACTTTTCACTGGAGATTGATTATATCATATGTAATATTTATATCACGGAATTGAAAACAGCAATTTACGCTGACTTGATATATGCAATCTATAGCACAACCACTAGATATTTAATAATTAATATTCAGCAAATTAAAGACACGAATTACGTTTTCACATTTTTATATATTGTCGTATTTCTACTAATCTGATAAAAGTCAAAACACGAAATAGTGTGATTTAAATATGTTCTATAATTAAACAAAATAAGTTGATTTTATCAATTAAATTGAAAGATTATTTGCTTGGCTGTTACAAGTTTAAACCTATGTGCACTAGGAGTGCACATTTCCAAAGGTAATGACCACTAAGCTCATTCCTATTTCTATGCTATACACTATTTTAATTATTGGAAACTGATTTTAGTATTGAGTCGAGTGTAAAAAAGTTTAATGACCTTGAACCCTTGGACGCACGACATCTTGCTATCGTAGGCATTAGGTACAATTGTTAAAGTGGTACGATTTTTCAAAAAGTTTAAATCTTTCCCGTATGTGACCATGGATTACCATTATGACGTCATTTTAGCATTGTTCCAGACATGTATAAAGCATCGATATACTGTTCAACGTGACATTCAGTGACCACTTGAAATAACAGTAAGGGGCACACGACAAATGAAGTAATCCTGTAATTATATACAAACATTTCGAATTGAGTTTCGTAGTTGATGCCCTACATAACGACAGGTAGGATAGTTACTGACAACACAAACAATTCAATTTCATATGCGGATAAATGAAGAAATAAAATGTTTCCAGACCTGAATTCATTAAATGATAAGAATATCTTAACTATAAACTAAATACACAGTCATGCCGTTTTTTTATATTTCAATGAATCTATCCTTTTGTCGCGAATGAAGAAGGATTTACATGTTTATGGAATAGAGAGTTTGGAAACCGTCTAACAATAGATTATTGATGCATCTTAAAATCACAGAAGGGACAAATACACACACACACACACACACACACACACACACACACACACACACACACACACACTCACACACACACACACACGCACACACACACACACACGACATTAAATCACAGAAGGGACAAACACACACACACACACACACACACACACACACACACACACACACACACACACACACACACACACACACACACACACACACACACACACACACACACACACACACACACACACACACACACACACACGACATTAAACATATTCATCCCGTCTTCAATCCACCCTAAAAATATTATATTCTCATCGGTTGCATGTATGTCTGTCAATTACCTACCTTGTAAATTTCCCTTTGATTTTAAATCTGACCTCATATCTAAGGACGAAAATGGTGTAAATAGAAGATGAAAGTGATAATTTCTAGTATATATATAGAGATATTTAGATACCTCTATTACTTGAATTAATACATCAGTTTCACCTAGATGTGTCCCTTAATTTGTCTTCGATGTATTTTAAGACCATTTATGTTTAAGTCAACAATCGCATTGAAAACGTGATCATACCTTACAAAACGTGCATTTTATATACAGTGTAAGTGTAACACATCACTTTTTATCAACTGTTACTTCTATATTATCTTTACCTTTTTTAAACGCCACCTTTAATTTGTATTTCCGTAAGTTATTACCATCTATATTTCTACTACGATTTTCCGGCGCATGAGTGTCAGGCTGCTCAATGGATTGCGTTTTTAGGAAAGATGAAATACTGTTTTTGGATCCAGTCCTTGAGGATGTTTGATTATGCCTAGAACTAATGAAATTTCTGCTATGTTTATCTCTATGTATCCAACTTCTGACTAGTACAAAAAATCGGTCATCTGAAAGTCCATATATAATGGGATTTGAAACATTATTGATGAAAACGCTCCACAGAAATGTGTAAAACACTGCTCCACCTTGGAATTCGAACATGCACTCTAAGTCCTCTTTGAAATGAAGCAGCAGCGCTAGTCCATCGTGTGTAATCGTACTCAAAACGTAAACTGCGGTGATAATTAAAAACGTCACCGTTGTTTTTCTGGTCTGTATACTTTTTGTACACCCGCCCAATGCATCTTTTGTCTTGTCAGAGAAATACTTTGAATGAGTATGCACTTTTTTCATGATAAAATAGTACAAGGCAGAAAGGAAAATGGAAACCAACACAAAAAGCGATATCAAGACAATATAGTACAACTCCGAAAATGTCAACAATAGGTTATCCTTTTCACGAAAACAACGAACCCCTTTTATTCCATTGATTCCTGTATGAACGATAACGTTTCCATAAAGGATCGGCGTAAACCACGTGAAACAAAGCGTCATAAAGAGTATGATAAAACAGCATATTTTCGCCTGACGTTCGTTCAGCTGGCGTTTTAGAGGTCTACATATCTTCTGAAATCGGTCTACAGCTATTAAAACCAAGGCCAAAGGCGAGGATACACCACAAAAATATCCAACAAAATGCCCGGCTTTGCAAATAAAATTTGAGGGGAAATCGACTGGAAAATACAGGTACAAAATCACGAACGGCATCGACAAACTACAGTTGATGAGGTCCAATACAGCCAGGAAGAGCACATACACACGATAATTCGAAGATTTGAATTTAAAATAGTAAACAATAACAACAATAATATTCCCAAATACACCTAGAGTCATCAAAACGCTGACAAAAATAATTCCTGCAATGTTTCTGGTCATAAATACACTGTTAATGTTTTCTAATGTTGTATTTCCATTCCACGTTTGGTTCACGAGCCATTTTGGACAAAACTGTCCAGTTTGAAGTATAAAGTGAGTGGCATTATAAATAACTGTTGTTGTTGTCGTTTCAGGTAGCAGATTATCCGGTGGTTGCCCCACGGGGGTGTCCGGAGAAGGAATTGACATTGCTTTGCAATGTTCGCTACACAAGTTTTTTTTTCTTTTTAATTTTATTCTAAATCCAAGAATTTCCTGTGCATTTCATAAAAAGGGTCTAAATAAGATGAATCCTAGTTTATGTGGTAATCAAGCGTCCATATTGACTGAAGTCGGTTTTCGATTGTAATAATACATGTAGCGGCACCTTGTATTTGACATTCATTTTATTGATTCGTAAATGAATTCCGTATTAACCAATAGATATCAAAAGATCCCAGGCTTCCATAATCAAATACAATCAATAGGCTTTTAAATTCTGATCATGCGACATCAGTTGCATAGACCGTATACCGGCATCGTAAAATTTTGTTTGTTCTTTGTTATAGAATCGCAAAAATGATACATTGTGAATCTGAATGAAAAGAATCCTGCCTATTGTATCTAAAAGATAAGTATGTAATTCACAAAAACTGTATACGGCCTTCTGTATTTCATAAAAACGTGTGACATGAATTTACAAATTTCTGATAATGATTTCATTCCGTTGTGTAGTCATTGTACGAACAAAACATTGTAAAAAGCACATATATTTAAGTCGAAATCTGTTGTACATCCGGGATAAAATTAACTGCGTCAACCTATACTCCAGTAGCATTGATATATTAACTTTGTACACACTTTAGCGTTTATAATATTTTCCTTCTTTAATATACACGATATGTCACCATTGATGGTGAATGATTAAACAGATTTGACAATCAGTATGGGTACTACATACTCCTATATATCCTATATCAGCTTAATCTGTACCAAACAGACTGTGTCCAAGTTTTAAAAACCGGAAGTAAATGTAATCTTCACGCACTTCAATGTACCCTGGAGATATTTTCTAATAGCAAATACTTGTTTAGATAAACGAAGTCGTAACTGATATCCCAATTATAGATTTCTTCAAGATGTCCGCTTTAAATGTATTGATGTTTTATTTGTCAGCCTATTTATCAAGGATTAATGATAGTCTGCCTCACGATTTCTCCTTGCCCTTTTATCAATATGCACGGTATTTAAATAATAATAACATTGTAACTCAGACCTGAGAATATGCGTGCTTTATCTTGTTTTAGTATGATCAGTTTTGCATTCCAGAAAACAATTTTTACTATTACAGCAAGAATACTATAGATACAGTATTTCTTGATTTTTTCCTAGTACAAGTGTTAGTGTCAATATTAGCGTTTTTATTTCATATTAATATTAGTGTTAATATTAATGTTAATATTAGTACAGTAAGTTTTTTTCTGTATTTTCAAATTGCTTTACGTAGTCAAACGTCTTTGATGTATACTTGCAAGGTTTTGTCCAGTATAATACGCCAAAATTACCTTATTAGTGAAACCGAGGTTTTCCCAGTTAAGCATAGTTTTTCATCCCTAAAATAAAATTGCAATGCCAAAATTGTATCAATCAGTTTAACCGTATTTTTTCTCCTGTTAAATCAAGTTTTTATAGAACTCGCTTTCACTGTAGACTAAATAAATATGAGCAATTTATGTTTAACTGGAGAAAAACAAATGTTTAACTGAGAAAAAAATCATCGCCTTGAGCCGCAAACTCTGTACTGCATGGCGACTGTAACCATCGTCCTAGAAGGACATATTTTAGAAATTGAAAATAAGTGTACCGTTAAGAGAACAAACAAAGTCAACCAATAGTATGTGTATTACCGCTCACGTGTCTTTATCGGTATATTGTTACCCTCCGAAATTCAGTAAATTTTATTTTGGTTATATTAGAACCTATAACAACGGACAATAGTCGCTGTTAATAATTTCTATCTTCCGGCCGACAATTACACAAACCATAAACTTAAGAAATTATGCAACAAATTAATTGCCCCGTGCTTCATCATTGTCGATTATTATTGCCAGAAGCGCAACTCTGGCCACTTCTTTGGAGCGCGTGCTTACTGATGTACTAATCTGAATTTTAGTAAAGTAGCCAGTTTGAAAATACAGTCGATATTTTGAAACGAAAAAGAATGAATTCCTCTATTAAATAAACGGGAGTTTCAAGATAACCGGATTAAAATGGTAATAAAGAAATTTGTCCGGAAAATCAAAATAATTTTAAATAAAGCGAGATGTCAATGTAACAGGGTTCAAAATAAGAGGCTTCGACTGTAGGTGTGATCTTTATAGTTAAGAAAATCATAAAAGAAATAAAAGAAAACCTTCTTTAGCGACCACCTATGTATAAAGACCACTTGGTCATAAAGACCGTTTTTCTGTTCTCCCCGATAGTACTATTTGCGTACAAATCAACCTCTATATGAAGACCACCTCCCTATAAATGCCGGTTTTCTTGTGTCCCTAAGTTGGCTGTTATATACAAGTTTAACTGTATGAAAATGAGTCAGGAAATTAAAAATAATGATACCCATTCCGAAACCGAAGTACTGGCAACGAAATTGTGCGCCAACTGCCTGGCTTTGACATTCAAACCGACAATTAATGTGATGAAAACACGGAGTGATGTTTTCTTGATAATTAAAAAACTGCTTGAGATAGTCTAGTCGTAGTGCGTTCGACTTGCAAGTTTGCAAGGTACCGGATCATACCAAAGACTTTTTGAAAAAATGTAGTTACTGTTCACTCGCCAAATGCTCGGTAATTGGTCTTTCAGATGTGACTTAAAACCGAGGTCCCTTGTCACGGTAGGCGTGGCACGTAAAAGAACTTTCACTGCATTGGCGTCAGTTCATACCACAGGTCAAAATTCGTAGCAATTCACCTAAAGCTGGTCGCATCTCAGTTTAAGTCAACATTCTTGGCAGTATGTAAAACAACAAGCAAATGATTAAAGCAATTATGGTAGGTGCCCTAACTAATTAAATGGCAAGTCAGAGAGATTGTGAGGAGGATGTATCGCGCGCTTATTTCCTTTGAATTTGACTGTGGATTCGTGTTTTGACCGGTCAACAAGGAATGCTTACTCCCCCTTTGCACTTTATCCCACCTCTCGACTTTCAGAGGTCCGTGTTTGTCCAATGTTCACAAGATTCGTATTTTGTCTCTTGAACCTCCTAACGATTAATAATTTGGTACCTGTGAATTTTACATAGGTACGATTTTCAGCTGGAGAAAATATTAGATCAAAATCATAGCCGATAAACAAAGTACCGCAGAAAATTACGAGTATTCCGCAAATAAACTTTTAAAGGGGCATTATCTGTGTTAACCCCAAAACATTATTAGGATTTTTTTCTATTTTTACTACTTGTACTTGATGTACAATAACAAATAAGAGCTATACACAGGCATAAAAATCACATATTTCTAAATGTTTTGTGAAAATAAGGTCAGGTCTAATATGGTATTCATATACAAATTGTAAGGCTGAGTGCCTAGCAACTGAAAAAGTAATTGGGTTTCTCAAGCAATTGTCACAAAATATATAGCAATTTAAGAATTATTATGCCTGTGTATATCTCTTTTTGTCATTGTAGATCAGTCTAAGTAGTAAAAAGTAGGAAAGTAATTTTACAAGAAACACAGCTTATGCCCCTTTAGACGTCCCCGCATGAACAGCATATTAGTATTGAGGCTCGCACCTGCATTGAATCAAAGTAATTCACGTCGTTATCTATAGAGCGATGCTTCCATTTTCACCGAATTCGAGAAGTTTCCACGTAACATTTGCAACATGTCTGACATGCTAACAGGGGAAGCTGACGCCTTCCGGGACACCTGTTTCCATTCCGTTTGCGATTCGCATTTGGATTTCATGTTAAGATCATTTTAAATATCCAATTTATGGACATGATTATCCATTAGCACTGCTTCATTTTTTACATGACCACGGAGAAATTTACATGACCGTCGTTAACTGTTGGATTTGCGTTAAAACAATAAATGCATATTGCGTAATACAATCTAACTATGTTGAGGATATAGTGTGTTGTCAAAATGTCGGTCCATCCATCACTGTCACCTCGTTTTGAAATTTGGTACTTGAAAAATCGACAACGCATTCAGGCCAGGTCAGATCAATGGCGTGTGTCAAAGATATCTTGATAGAATGATAATCTAAAGCTTCCAGTGCAACCTATGGAGGGAGTAAACATTGTATGCAATTTTGAAATGTAATTAATTTGTAACGCAAGGATACAGTATGACAGTTGATCTTATTTAAAATTTGAAACTACATACACTATTTCATTTAATTACATTTACCGAAACTTTCATCCTACATTGGTATATCAATTTCAATTTCAATACCAAATGTGTTGTTCATCCCAGATTTTAATTTGTTCCGAAACCACAAAAATTGCAGTTACCATGCTAAATAATTTAGTTTATTTTCCCCAATGTACAAGAGTTTTAGAAATATTATCTGATGATACGCAGATGTACAATATCAAATAATCTATAAACAGTGCCATAAATTTATGAACAATTAAGATAATTATCTTTTTTGAAATTATTCTCCGGGGTATGTTTTTGAACCATTTGGATTTAAATTTTATTCTCATATAGGTTAATCCATATAGTTTATTCTCATAATTTACAGATCATATTGTGATACTAAAACTCCGAGATAAAACATGTTATCTTAACTACAGGATTAATTTACCGAAGATGTATAAAAGAAATTATGTTACACAATTTATCAAGCAAAGATAATTGTATGCAACTTTATAATAAACAATCATGTTATGAGGTCAATCGATATGAACATGTAATTTAGACATAATTTTTAAAAATCATTCAGAACTTAAATAAAAGTGGAGTCACTCAAAACTATTTCAAAAAAATGTTTTATACGGGCATTTTTCATAAAAATATGGCATGACGCTTAAACTACATATATGGGTGTGGTAGATATGCTTATATTTGGTATCTTGTTAAACAAAACTAAGTCCCCCCCTCTCAAGAATGTTGGACAGTATTCTGGAGCATGACCATGTACAGTGACTCCCTGTCGCCAGTCAGATCGAAAACTAACTGATGACTCCCTCCGGACAGCTGGTTCCATTTTGTTTGGTATTTGCAATTGTTCTTTATGTTGAGGTAATTCTTATATCAAATTTGTTGTGTACTAATGGACATAGAAATTAGATTATTCATAGATACTTCTTCATCATTACTTAGATTAAATTATGATGTGAAATGCATCACGTATTTATTATATAGCAGAAATAAACTTTGTTCCCTAATCGTATATCATTATATGTATGTTTGTTTTGTTTTATATGAAATGTAAGTTTTATTCGATACAGAAAAAAATGGGACAACAGAAACACGAGCAAAAAGCAAAATTTTCGTTTTCTTAAACATTAAAAAACAATGAAATGAAAGGAGAAATAAATTTCTTTGAAATCCTTAATTTGATCTCTTCAAGAGCGTACTCTTCATTATACAAACAGAAGCAAATGGAAGGATCCTGTACCGATGCGAGGCCGACCAAACTTAAAAATTATAACTAATATCATGACATTTTCTTTCTCAAGGAGGATATGATCATATTCAAAGTCAGACAACCATGGTATGTTAAACGCTATTTTCACAGAAATGCAAATATATACTGAAATCCGTAACCACTGTGTCGACATAACGACTCAGAATACCAAACTAAATACCATGTCACCGACAAAAACAGAGGTTGGGTGAAGGTAGCTAATTGACAAAAAAAAGTTAATATACAGAAAAATCCTGTGGCAAAAACAAAAATCTTTATATAGAAGCAATTTATAAATTATAAATTAAAACCGTTCAAACCATTTTCCTATTTCAAATATGTATATAAATAGATTAAGACTTGTGCGGGGGTGAAGCTCCGTGGCCGAGTCGTAAGGTCAATGCGCTTTGAACCATGAAGTCTCGCACCTCTTGTCAAGTCGGGTTCGAGATGCACTGGAACACAAAGCTGTTGATTTTGTGAGAACGTTTTTCATACCTTCCGGAACGTTTGCCAATTTACTGCAGAGTCCGGTTGTCTCTTCCCGGGTTCTCTCCTCCACTATTAAGAAAAACTGGTCACCACCATATAACTGAAAAATTGTTGAGTTTGGGGGTAAAATACCAATAAAACAAAACTAAAAGCACGTGCGCTTAGGGACTCACTGATGTAAATTCAAACAGAATACAGATAAAACACATAGAATCGAACCTGGATATATTGAAATCGAACGGGGATGAATTTTCCTCCATATAAACAGGATATTTTAAATAATACGTTTATAATGGTAATACATATATTCCGTCGGGGAATCAATACAGTTTCAAATTAAAAGGGATGTCGAGTTTATAAGTGGGTTAGATTGTACATTCAATTAATTTATCATGTTTTAATGATTGAATTCTATATCATAATTAACGACTACCGGCCTACATATTATCAGTTATCATGTAATATGAGCATAGGCTTCCAGTTTATCCATTCGGTTTACTGCTCAAAAGTGATACATTTCATGATAAAATTCGAAGGTATAATCCTGATGTGTGTTAACGATGCGTTATGCGTCTAGATTATATAGCTTATACATTAATAACTTTGCTGAAAATATAAATGGCGACAGTGTTTCAGCAAACTAATACTTTGAGTGCCCCTTCGCGTTGTGTATTTATTTAACCAAGTCAATATTAAAATGAAACTAACATTTAAGAGGAAATATTGAATATGTCACTTTCTAGATAAATAGCCTTGCGTTTTGATGTACTCTAGAAACAAATGCAAAATAAATGTAGATGCACTTAGTTATTTTATGTAGGTCGATGTTGTAGAGTGATTAAAGTACCGCAATATCAACTATGTGGCGCTACTCGTATTGGGACTCAAGTCTGGCTGACTTCAGTGCTGATCAAGCGATGAAGTTAGCCGAAGGACCGATAATTTGTTTATCAATCCATACTTCTAGGTATGTAAAGGGCTCGTAGAATTTTTTTTATCTCGTGCTGATACCATTCTCTTTCAAGGAAAATTGCTGTCTTGGAGCATGCATAAACGTTAGTATTCATTTGAATTATCCTTTGATTTTCATCGACATCCGTCTTACATCTAAGAAGATTATTTGTAGTATTCACATTATGTCTCAAATTCTAGTTTAACTGTAAGACGGATGTCGATAGGAGATGTTTGCTATTGGCTAATTAAGTCCTGCGCCAGACATAACTATCACGTGCGCCGACTTAATATGTCGTACATAAAAATTGAGAGGAAAAAATTAGAAGTCGTGCGCACGACATAATTTTTGAGGTAAAAAATATAAAGTCGTGCGCACAAGATATTTGTTTCCACATGTCCCATCCATACTTCCGTAGTACTTCTCCATTATACTGTATTTAGATACAATTCATAGTGTTTTTATCCTCCATCAATGATATGAAGCCCAGAGTTTACTAAAAAAAGAAGAGCTTGGAACAAATCACTGATACAAATATGAAAACTTTTACACATAAATGATCGTTTTGGATTGAATTTCATATATTGGTATATTCCATCCAACTTTCTAGTCGAACACGCGCCATTGACTCATATATAATGCAAATATTGAAACAGGTATTTCCTGTGTCGAGGCCGGAATAATCTAAATGCTTTGAGTTATATTATAAGCCTTCTTCGTAAAATAAATAGTCAGCATCGAGATATATCACCGAAAGATTTAAATCGACAAAAATACTCCACCTTCTTTAGACGTATATCTGTAGCAAATATGGTGAACCTAAATGATAAAATGAAATAGATATGGTCTGGACAAATAAAATTAACAAAGGGGATAACACTAATGCTAAAAGTCGACTGAGTGCAATATTTATATGCGACAGTCCGACAGCTCATTAAGTTTTCTTGTATTATATATATGGTGAGTCTAGTTATTTATATATGGCCCAGCCAAATAAAATTATCAAGGTGAATAACTTTAAAATAAGAGTGGTATGAACGCAACGTCTGTATACGACACTCAGTCTATTTAAAATGTATAACGGCACCAAATTATGGAAAGCCTAGGTGAAGAAATTATTTAGATATTGAATAGAAAAATAAAATAAAATAAGTGAATTACTCTAAAACCAAGAGTGGCAGCAACTATATTCCTGTATGCGACAACGCCGTTTACTTACGATAAAAACTGTACCGGTGAGTCTAGTTGATGAAATATGAACCGGACAAAGCACATGACGGAAAAAGAGTACATAACGAAAAATTTATGTATCCCCATGGAGCGGGTGTGGGACTAACAGAGGAAATAAATTTCCAATAACATTCCATTGGAGAGGTAATAGATTAGAGTATACGAATACGAATATCCTGAAACACTAAAATATTACATGTTTGACGTAGGTGTTAGCTTTCACTGTGTGCAAACTGCATTATTTATTTACCATCTTTTATTTCATTATCTTCTTGTATCGTTTATGCGCGAATCATACCTGAATTTTAGAATAGACGCAGACGTTTTATTGTGCTAAATTATATATTTTTTGGAATGAATTTCTTTACAAAGGAAGTATGAATAAAACAGTGTTTTGAATGTTCATTTCATAAATAGTCGCAAGGTTTCTATTGCTTTAAAATCAGCTCACGTTTTTAACGGGAATGGCAGATTAAATGGCAGACTATGATACATGATACATAAACAATTTGGCACTGAGCAATGAGAAGAAACCCTATTACAATGGCGGAAGGAATATTCGTCGTTATCTATATTATTCAAAATGTCAAAAATATTTTCTTTGGTATTTATATTCGTCTTCTATTGAGATAACATCGTGTATAGGGACGTAATAAGCTGTGTACCTAAACCTCATTGTTAAAACATATAATAAAGTTTACAATTCGCATGCGTCATCTGTCCGATTTCATTACGCAACGAATCAAACAGTTATCATTTTATTTGCTGTTTCAATAAATATTATAGTAAGAACTTTCCTGTAGCATTATGTTTGTATAAAATACTGGGTCGTTTTTATTTCTGGTGGATCGTTTGAATCCCCGGTTGATACATTATTAAAGTATCCGGTACTGTTTAAATTCTAAATCATCCTTAAACTACGATAGTTACCTTTTACGTTAGTTACCTTTAAACAGGATTTTGTTTTATAATTTTAGGTTTATTTTTTGGCCCTTTTACTTTATGTTTTGGAACTCAATATTTGTTTTAAAGTCGATCAGTCGTTAGTGTCTTATCTGCTTAAATCATACAGGTGTTTGTGCTTGCTTCAAGGCAATGCCTTAGTTCGTATTATATTTAAGGCCTGTTTAACGGAATTATTGTGACCGGAAGTTACTCATAATCTGATTTGAGTTGACGGTAAACTCATCGCGGATGTAACCCGTCGGTTAGGCACCTGATCCCACCAGTTAGTTTTCCAGAGTTCATTCTGTCAAATACTCTTTCCTCTATTTCTTCTATTTATAATGATTTACTTATATTTTATACTTTGGTATCTGCACATTTTATATGTTGATACAATGAAACACCGACTTAAGACCACCTCGCTTAAAATACCAACTAGTGTTTAACACCATAAGTATTCATTATATTAATAATTATTCGATACATATTAAATGGTGTCCACGAAGGAGAACACCTCGCTTATCAAACTACTTTGAGTTAGTCAGTTAGGTGATCGTAATAGTGGGGGTTCCACTATATATCTCTACTCATACAAATACTATAATATTTAAAATGTTCAGGATGTCCAGGATGCAATATACAAATCTGGTGAATATTGGACAAACACGGACCTCTGGAAATCTAGAGGTGGTTTCAGGTGACATGGAGGGGTAAGCGTCTCCTGTTGACCGGTCACTCCTCATCGCAACCGTTACAGTCGACTCAACAACCGCTACCGAACAGGTAACTCAACATTTCATTTAGTGAAACACAGCAATGGTCCAATAGATATACAGTGTATATATCTCTGTAATGATCCAATATGCTCGATATTGTTCAACGTATTTCATATACATGGTTTGATTATATACTCATTGGTAAGTTTTCGTTTCATGAATTTTATAGTCAATATAATGACATTGTTTGCAGTTACTATGTTTCACTGCATGCAATTACCTATTCGATAGTGGTTGTTGATTCGTCTAGCGTGTCAATGTCATACTTCATATCGGTTTTCAAATACAGTATAATATTACAAAGTATTTTGTTAGAAAATGCTGTGAAGGACAGTCAAAGTTTCAGAAAGGAAAACTTATACCGATGTGATATTAATCAACCTTAGTTTTGAAATTTCAAATATAAAAGACAAAAACCACAGAAATTTCCAAAGATTTTAACCACAGACAGACAAAACAAATTAGGTTCAAGTATTAGTTCGTTTATGCAGGTTGGGACTAATCTATTTCATTTTTAAATTTGATTTCATCAGATTATAAATCTGTTTGGAATTATCTATCTATCTGACGTAGAATAAGGGTTTATATTTTTACCTTATTATAATATATCCTTGATTTTAGACATTTGCTACCGAGGGTAAAATAGAAGTGTGATTTCCATTTCAGAGTGTCAGGTCCTTTATCAATGGATAGATATTGTGGGTAGTTATAGGAATTAAGCTTTTAATTAAGTAAGTATTGCTTTTTCATGGAAAATAAACATGAATATGTATGTTGAAGAGCCTAGTATGTACGTTCGTTTACTAGCCAAAGTCAGACTTTAGAAATATATGAAAGTACTCCACGGTAAAACACACAGCAAACAGGTTTAGAATAGGTTTAAAATCGAAGTACCAAGTCACTGGTAAAAATACAATTGTGTGGGAGTGGGTGTGTGTGACTGGTGCGAACATGGCACAATCAAAAGTTGTGACACTTAACATTTGGCCTACCATAGTCCATTTTAAGGAAAACATATAACGTTCCAATAGAATTTAGTTTTTTTGTTTTTGTTTTTGTTTTTTTTTTTTTTTTTTTTTGTTTGGTGTAAATAATGTTTTGAGCTACCTCAATCTTTACAAATTTATCTTTGGAAGATCATTGTATATAGAATGAAACATTTATTGTCATTGAACCTGTCCTTTTGAAAATAATTTAAACAGTATAAATAGCTAACTAAGTCGTAAAAGTTACTAATTAACTATCTAATATAAAACATCTCAGATACCAAAGTATAAATCTTCAAGATGTCCAGGATACAGATACAAATCCGAAAAAAATGGACAAAAACGGAATGAATAACTGACTAAACAGTATCAATAACTAAATAAATAGTATAAATAACTAATTTAATAGTATGAATAACTATCTAAAATGTATAAATAACTAACTAAACCGTTTAAATACTTAACAAAATCGTATAAGTAAATAACTAAGTCGTATAAATAAATAACTTAACAGTATGATTAACTAAATAAATCGTACAAATAATTAGCTACACAGTATAAATAACTAATTTAACAGATGAATTTAACAATCTAATATGTATAAATAACTAACTAAACCGTATAAAAAAACTAATTAAATAGTATGGATACCTAACTAAACAGTATAAATAACTAACTAAATGTTATGAATAACTAACTAAACAGTTTGTAAAGCCTGAAAAAAAACTTCGGTTTTATCTAGTTCACTTGTACGTACTTATAAGGAATGCAAATATACTATGTTTCTACGTCCCAGTAGCAATGAGATTTTAAGATTTTGTATTGGTATTCAAAGCATATAAAAACATTTTCAGATACCAAAGTATAAACCAATAGAATGTCCAGGACATAGATACAAATCCGGTAAAAATGGACAAACACGGACCTCTGGAAATGAATGAATGACATTTGACAGTTAAAGGATACATTTCATGATTGGAAGAAAGATCATTTGATGGATTTGGTTGAAAGTGTTCTTTTCAGAGATATAGATGACACAGACTTTTCAAATTCGTGTAAAATTTGTGTTTTAAATGCATATCAGATAATTTTACCCATAGGTGCACAAGTGGTTTTGTTTAGTTGATTTTTTGCCTCATCATGTTTGACTTAAATATACGTACATGTACTTAGAAAATCTTCCGTTTGCATTATCTGAATATATCTAGATCTACATACAACAATGTCAACCAGTAATTTCTTGGGAAATATGTAGTTGTTGTTTTCTTAAAATCACTTCTTTCACACGAATATGACTTAACAGGAAAACCACACGTTAACACATGAAAATGACTGTTGGTGTAGTTATTTTTATTTTATTTTAAATTATTTCATCTTTTCCTGTCAGTAACGTACACATTAAGTAATATGACTTTATAACTTCCGGGGAACATTGCATTATATCCAATCAAAAAGGAACCTGTGTAGATGTCACTAGATGTCACTTGCCGTTTGAGTGTATTGCAGGCCTAATGGGATAACACGAACACAGGCGATGTATTTACATTCCTAATACAGGTTATAATTAGAGTTGTACACTAAATACTCAATCTAATTTTGACTATGTTGTCGTTTATAAAATTTCTGGATCTGACTGAAAAGGAAACACATTATCATTTTGATCCTTCACATAAAAAATTTGGATCAACGTTATGATTTTCATATATAATGACTAGATATGTCGAGTATAATACTCAAAATTTCAGTACGTACTGAAACAAAAGTTTATATTTAATAGTTTTCTATTAGCAGTTACACGTATTTTCATCAATATTTACAGTTATCTGCCATCAATATACAAACATGTCCAGATGCAGTATAAATTTTGTGTGTTTAACATTAAAGATCTTTGAGCATGAGTAGTGGGTAAATTTGGTGACTTCCCATTTAGAAAACTGTTCATTCACTTCGGAATAGAGGTTTCCTTAAAAGGTCAAGGGACACGAAAATTCCATTTTTATTTTATTACATTTTTGGTTAGCTATACATAACACCTGGGTATTGTGTACAAAGATGTTTTTACCCTTTACACATACCATAACATAACAAAATGTTAGGTTAGAAAGAGTAGTTTCCCTTTACCAAATACTCAGCTAGGTCTGCTAAACAGAAACTGACGTACATGTGGTGGTCAGCAATAATAAGATAAAAACTGTATATATAGCTAGTCTGGTGCAAGGCTTGATATTGTGAGATTAAAGGTCTAAATTTACTCTATTTTTCTTCTTTCTTTCTAAAGTATTATTCTAAAAACTGAATTATTTATTTTCTACCCAGTTACTATTTTTATTTTAGAGCTATCAGCGATATATATATATATATATATATATATATATATATATATATATATATATATATATATATATATATATATATATATATATATATATATATATATATATATATATATACCCTTACATATTTCTCTGGATATATAGGCTACCGTTATTTTCTATGTGACTGAACATTAATTTAGCCTAAAGAAGATACCGATAGTCTAGTATCGTGTATTCAGTCTCCACACCTCCCTGATAAAGTTATTTGTGAGAAGATCTACACGACGTCGATCTCAGTCGGGGTCTTCTGGTCACCGTCCTGTTCTTAGAAGTGAACTCTGGTGTTACGTGTAGTAAAATATAATCCCATTGATATGGTGTCTGTGTATAAATATCTGTGTGTGTGGACATACGTATATGTTATAGCCCTAAAAAGGATAAAATAATATCTCGACAGGAATATGTCATACAGAATTTAAAACAACAACAATAAATTAAAAACATATCTTAAATATCCAAATGAAGTTAACTTTAATGTGCATATAACATATGTATGGTATGTCTTTGATTATCAGTTTGGATACCATTTGTTACTGCCTTACGCATTAATTAATGAAATTGAATTTATCTGAAAACTTTGAATAAGATAGAAACATCGATTCAAGAGAAGCGATTTATAATCACTGATAAAAGTGGTATGTTTTCGTTCACTTTTTATGTTCACTTTTCTACATTACAAACGCTGTCTACTTGAATAAAATTGTATTTTGTTTACAGTTTTTGTGATTAGATCTACTTAACTTTAGTCCCATTTCTTGAGCAAAACTTCATGATTTTTTTTCTTTTTTTTTTTTAGTTTTACCAGGGGCGTCACTGGTTTTATCAGAGATATATAACGCTATCGCTGGTTTCACACACTATTACAATATACATCCAACACGCGTGTTAACAACGACTTTTGAAAAGATTAAAACTAAGTCATTATACAAGTATTTAACTTATGTCGACGATAAAATAATAATGACTCAAAATTATACATGAAATTCAGAAATATTAATTTTATTTCTTAAAACCGATATCGAGAAATATTTTTAATTTTTTTTTTCTTTCTTTCAAGACCGGTCCCAGCAATACTGGCGAAATGTGCCATTTACATCGCAATTTTCTTCAAAACTTTGTCTATTTGAAACCTATTTTTCGAAATAATATCTCATTTTAGTTTTATTTCTGAAGCAAAACTTGACAATTTTTTTATCATTTAGTTTGACCGGTCCCTGGTTTTAAATTGTACATCCAACGTGTATGTTACCATGGGTTTTGATACGAGTAAAACTAAGCCCCTGTGTTCACAGATGATAAAATAGACCGCGTAATAGATTATATTTGAAATTATACATTTTATTTAGAAATATGAATATATTTAAACTGATATCAAGAGAATAAGATATAAAAAGCCTCACATTTTAGTTTTATATATATTTCCCCTGCTAAAATCATTATCAAAACACCAAAATAGCAAATGAAATGGATATACACGGGTGTCGTATTTTCTCACTTGACTGAACTGACAGGCTTCCCATAGAGTATACGTACTAAAGCTAACAGACCTTTTTCCGAATTGTTCCGTTCCGGCATGGTTCGTAATAATATCATGAACTTAAATGAAAAATGTGTCCAACATAACTTCCGGTTAATGAGTTTATCGCATAGGTGACCAGAAATATGTATTACGTACAGTAAAAGGAATCAGATTTGAGAAGTAGCCTAATGTAAAGGCACGGCACTTGTCAACTTTACAAGAATGAACATTTAGTTTAACTTTTCCTCCACTCAAATGACCTGAAACAATATCATTGAATGTCGTTTATGTAGACATTCCGAAACCGGAAATTACCTAGGTCACATTTCTGTTGACGTCACGCGATGTTAGTACAAACTAGTCCACAAAACTGAACGGAATGTGACAACTAGAAAAAAGTTTTATTGAATTGATGCGGTGATTGACAGGTGATTAACCGTGAAACTGGGTTACCTGTACAGGTTGGAGGCGGCCTTTAAAAGTTCCTATTTAAGTCTGGAAAGGATATCATGATAAATAATAAGTGAAAAAACAAATCATGACTTAGGAAATTATCTATGTGCCTAGTATGTTTTGAGGACAATATAACAATGTATTTATCCATTGTCACTTATCAAAAATAAGAAACTTGAATATTCTTGGAAAGAATAAAACCCCTTTTTTATCCATCAATTTTCCGTACATCTAAATGTTACGCTGTAAACAATTACGCATTTCATATACATAAATCCGTATTAATATTTTGACACTGATAAGAAAAGCGGACACCATTACACTTGCGTCACACTCCAAGCACTCCGAGATTTACCGATCGTTACCGAAGGCGGTAAATCGGGGCATGGGTAATTTTAGTCGTTTAAAGGTAAATATCTCGATACCTGTGTGGTTTTCGACATTGCGTATTTTAATTAATGGTTATATGTTGGATATAAAAGTATATACGAACAATTTTTTTCTTGTCCGTTGACCTTATAGTTGCTTCTTTATTCATGTTTTATTTTTGCGTTATTTGCTGATTTGCTTTGTATAAACTAAAGTGTAAGTTGTTAATATTTCATTAGGTATTCTATATAGAAATGTAGATAATTTACTTATATCAAATATAAAACATGAAATACCGACATTCCTTGAAAAGGCATCACACACACACACACACACACACACACACACACACACACACACACACACACACACACACACACACACCGATATACCTGGAAAAGGAATCACAAACACGCACACACATACATACACACACACAAACACACACACACACCGATATACCTTGAAAAGGAATCACAAACACACATACATACATACACACACATACACACACACACACACACACACACACACACACACACACACACACACACACACACACACACACACACACACACACACACTTTCTCTCTCGTTCCCTCTCTGTCTGGTGCAATTAACAAGAAATGTTACAGGTAACCAGTTTTAATGACTTTTCTTCTGTAATACAAATAACACTAAAATTGATATTAATGTTTGACGCGTTGTGGTAAAAAATCACCTTTTACGGCAAATATATGCCAAATATATTCAGGCTTTGAATGACTACGCGCAGATGCTGCACACTTCATGCTTGAAACGAGTCTATATTTCTGTATGGTTGGTGTTGTGATAATGGTTTTATTGTCTAGCTCTGCAACATACACACTGGAGTATATATAACTACGTGATTGATTTATGGTATGGACGAATCAAGTCATTTCAATCCATCTGCGCCCATAATATTTACAATTTGGTCATAAATCATGACAACATACAAAATGCCAAATTGAAGTCAAACAGCAATTTCGTTTCCATTATATAACATGTGATATCTCCATTCGCTCGCACTGACCTGCTTAATGTAACAATACATTCTCTGGGCTAAAGGTTTTCTTTCACAAAATATACTCTGTGAGGTCAGAATTTTATTTTCCTGTCAACCCTTTAACCCTAAGTATCTAGATGCTATGATATTTTCTATTGTTAAGACCAGTCTATTATGGCCTTTTACCATTACCATTTATTATACCATTTTTTATTTCATGAGATTAAAAATAAATAAATCGACTCATAACTACATCAATAATTTAAAATATATTTTCCGCAAGGATTTTCAATAGTCTATATATGGAACCCAAAATGCATTTTAATTAGACGGTATAAAAAAATTAACATAGTGCAGGAATGCAGGTTTCAAAATATTGTAAAGAATTGAAAATTTTCATTTAAAACAGACATTTTGTAAAAAAAAAACAAATAACACTTTTTTGAAATTCGACTCATTAGCCACATCTGATTATATCTGAATCGCCGATAAAGACAACGTAAATACACTTTGTCTGACTCAAAAATGTCACCGAGTTCATGTTCAATATTCATGTATGTGGGGGATATTGGATAACAAAAGGGTAAACGTTCATGATGTATCCTAAAAAATTATGGAGGCAATTACATCTCTGGAATTCTGAAAAGTGGTAAAATCTGAGGCCTCTAAATTATCTTATATTTGGCATGTGGAAATTCACGGCGGTTGTAACCGATCAACAGGGGATTTTTTTCCACTTCTCCATGGCACCTGATCCCACCTCTAGATTTCTAGAGGTCCTTTTTTTCAAATAGTCACCAGATTTGTATATTGTCTCCCGGACATTCTCAACATTAATACTGTAATCTGTCATTTTTATATTATATTATATTCCATAGCAAGATATGAAAGAATCTCACGTCTACAAATGTCATTTTTTTTCGTAGAAGTTTTGGACATGTTATTTGTACTTCTTTCACAAAACAAAGGTAATAAGGTATGTTGTAAGGTAGGTATGTACATATTGTTGAGACAATTAAATAACTCATGATATTTTTCTTGTTTTTAATTTTCCAAACATTGTATTGTTTTAGCTAAAATAACGAACTATCACATTTCAAACATTCACTATTTCTGTAGCATTAATATGTGTTACACTCTTTTGTAACGATTCCGTTCATACAGGTTAAACATGTTACCTGCATTATTATCTTAATAATATTCAGAGTATTTCCTATAAAATGATGACTGAAATTAACTACACCATCTTTTGATTATTGGATATTGATTGTAATGTTTGTGGCTAAGCACTATCAATGACTTTTAATTTCTACGCTTTATACCTGTATTTGTTTTGCTCTACAGTATCTTCATAAATCCACACGTGGGGTTTGCTTATGAATCAGTAGCTCTTAACACTTCCGTTATTTATGTTTCCGGTTGCAGATCAGATACACTTTGACAATCCTTCTTAACAACAATATCCTAGTGAGTTTTCATATCTTACTCTGTTTTTGTTCACTGTCTATCTTGAAACAAATTCCTCAGGTACCTAGCAGTCATCTCGTGTCAAACAACCAGAATTGTGTATTATTTTGTTATCAATACAAATTATATAAACACAAAAACATACGCAAACCTCGTTATACTACCACCATTTGCTCAGCCCAAATTTGGCATTATAAAGGGGTTTGGTGATTGGTTGAGGGAAACCTTAAATGATATTATAGGGGAAACTGGAAAAGTGAATTTTCAAAATTCGTGGCGTTAAGCGAAGTGGCAAATGAAATGGGAGTCGGGCATTATAAAGAGGTTTTACTGTATATACATTAACTGTTAAATGTCCGATTTCACTGTCTCTGCAACTTTGTCCTCCATTTTGTCTTCCTTTTGTGACACTGACGAAATACTTTTACAAGAATGCTGCGATGCATCCTTCTCCTTCCTGACGAACTGTTTTAATAACGTACGAAATCTGTCATCAGAGACACCGTAAATTAAAGGATTTGCAATATTATTCAGAAATATTGTCCAATAGAATAAGTAGAAAATTTGTCCTCCGGTGAAATCCATTACCATTTCAAGATTATCAACAAAATGGAGAACTATACCGAGAATGTGGTGTGGTATTGAGCACAAAATGAAAACGGCTGTTATGATAAAGAACGTTACCGTTGTTTTTCGGGTTCTGATATTTTTGTTTGTGGTCACAAACGACCCTCCAAAGTTTTTCTTTGCATATATACTTTTTGAATGGAAATGAACTTTCTTCATAATGAAGAAGTATAATACGGATAAAAGTGTTGAAATCGTCAGGAAGAGTGACGCCAATAGAATATAATAGCCACGTGCTATTTGGCGGTATGGAGTGCCTACTTCCAAAAAACAGCGTTTGGCAATGATGCCATTGATTCCGGTAGGAATTTTTATGGTTCCATATAACAATGGAGTAAACCATGTACAAAGAAGAGACCCACAAATGATTCCAATACAAGTCATTTTTGCTTGCTTTATGGTAATTTGTTTCTTTAATGGACGACATATTTTTCGGTACCTATCGGCTGCTATCAGTACAAGAGCACCGGATGACGCAATTCCGAACGTATAACCTAGAAATAATCCACCTTTGCACACAAAATTGGATTGGAAGTTCAATGGAAACCACATGAATACCACAGAAAACGGCATCGTTAAAAAACACATAGCTACATCCATTAATGCCAGAAACAATACGTAGATTCTATAATTAGACGGGCTATACTTAAAATAGAAAATAAGTAGAACAATCGTATTTCCAAATATTCCGAGAATCATTGATGCAAATAAAAATGATATTCCAAGAATATTCCTTTCCATTAAGGCATCATTTAGATCTTGCAGTGAAGTTTCATTGTTCCAGACCATGTCCCTCATCCACTGTGGACAAACATTGCCATACATCTTCCGTTGTACTTTATGTAACTCAACACTAGTCTAGAAAATTCCTTTTACTCTTTTTATTTTCTGCAACGCCTTTTTAGTTTGTAAGTTTTATTTCACTCAAGTAACAATGATCAACGTGTATAAGTTTCAGCTTCCATACTGGAACAGTTAGCGACAAATTTTAATTATTATATACATTCACTCTGCGGTACAATTTATATACACACCGGTTTGTATTAGCTGTGATACATATTTACATACAAATTCACATCGACACTATCCAACCGGCAATACGTCATAAACGGAAAATCTTTGCTTGATGTCAATCGGTTCATGATATTCGATACATGTTTTTGAATTACTTCGAAGTTAGATCCTGTATACGTGATCCAGGTTATCTGACGATGATTTGTGAGCAATCTGGTAAATAAACAAAGACGTGAATAGGTATCAGTTTACTACATTTCTGCCTTTAGTTACCTGAACTCAAACATGCAAAGGTGTATTTACGGGGTTTGGACATGCATTTAAACTCTTAATATATGCATGTCTACAGTTTTCCCCTACGTCGAGCTCATTCCTTTCTTTCCTTTATTTCTTTACTGCCCCCATTCTATTTCTAAAGATATGTGGATATGCACACGAAAAGCCAGCTTTTCTAGTCTTAATTTAGATCTAAACAATGGGACGATAAAGTGTTAATCATTTCTGGAATTAGTCATCTTGTTCACTACACACTTAAAATATATACAACATCGGTAATATCCGTACATATAAGAAGTCGTGAATTAGATTTGAGAACGAACGAAAAATGACATAATCCCCACTGTTACTGAATGACTATGAGGTAGTCAAGAATTAACAAGGTTTCATGATTATTAAATATTTTTGAAGATGACATCATCATCATCATCATCATCATCATCATCATTAATATATTATTATTATTATTATTATTATTATTATTGTTGTTGTTGTTGTTGTTGTTGTTGTTGTTTAACGCTCCGCATAAATTGCCGGAAACAGGCGCGGCATCATATAAATTTACCTGTACTATAACAATGAGTGTCTTTATGGCAAGATATTGGAAACCTTTAATATTTCTACAAATAACTAGTAGCTTAGACTCTCTCTCTCTCTCTCTCTCTCTCTCTCTCTCTCTCTCTCTCTCTCTCTCTCTCTCTCTCTCTCTCTCTCTCTCTCTCTCTCTCTCTCTCTCTCTCTCTCTCTCTCTCTGTATTTGGTCAATCAGAAATCAGAAATCCTCGTACTCCCTAGCCAGGTGGAGTTGTACGGGTTGATGTTAAAATTCTGGCCAGATACCATAATAAAATATTTTTAAAAAGTTATCGCAACGGAAACGCCTAGAATGTTTAAGCATTTTGAATTGCAACATAGATATCGAGGGTTCGAGTACCTCTGAAACCTTATCTGGTTTTGTGAGGTTTGTCAGTTGATTTTTGTAAGGCTTGTGGCCTCTTACCGGGTACAGTGTAACCGGGATTTCTCCTCCACCATTAAAAGTGACCACCATATTATTACTACAAAATTGTTGAACACAATTAAAACAAAAAAAACCAATCTGACTCATTTCTCAGAGAGAGAGAGAGAGAGAGAGAGAGAGAGAGAGAGAGAGAGAGAGAGAGAGAGAGAGAGAGAGAGAGAGAGAGAGAGAGAGAGAGAGAGATGTCTAGCAATGTATATTTGTGAATGTAAACATAGTTGTATATACTCCTGTAAACATAAACATAATACTACAGATCTGGTTTTACGGAAAATAAGAAATGGACAGAACAAATTTCCAGGAAAGATTGTTACTGTAAATAAGTGTTCATCATTTGAAATAGAAAAGGATAATCTTGCTTAATTTTTTACATTGTAAAGCATACGTCTGAAGAACTCCTAGTTTGTTTTAACTAGTTACATGAATCACTTGTTGCCAAGCTAAAACACTGCAAATCTTTAAAATTTACACAAAAAGGACATGTTTTAAATGTTTTTGGTCATGCCACAAAAGAGCAGGACCTACATTGAAACACTCATCTTTGCGAATATGTTGTTGACAAATAACCAAACATGGCATAAAGATAAGATAGGAACTTTAATATCCCACTAGAACTGTCGGAATGTGAATTGCGGAAAGATACAGTTCAGACCCGGACACTGCGGCGGATGTGCACACGTAGATCTCGACTTCAGTGGTACAAAGTAGCAAAACAATGCGGTCAACTACGTAAATTGGGTCGACATCGAACGTATATTTTGAACTCGTGATCTCGTGAATCCGTTCTTCACATGGACGAGTTAATATTTTCAAGACTGAAGCATAACGACGTTAAAATAGCACTAGCATGATAAAACTATTTCCTATTTGTCACCTACAAGTTGGAATCCAGTGGGAAATAAAAAGAGTTTCTCGGGTAACCTGTCAAATCGAGAGGAAAAAAATAGACTCGTCCATATGATATTCAAAATTCAAAAGGTTACTCCGCCCACGACAAATTATGTGAATCGGGCAACGAATCGCGTATTAGAATTTGTTACTTTCACATCAAACTCCTTTCACAGCGATTCTGCTGACATAAAAAAGTATATGTGCCATGTACCCTGGAATAAACCACCGGCTTTCCGCAAGTAAAATAGCAAGCCTTCTCACAATTTGTTTGAATCGTAACGGATTGTTATGCGGGATACCCGCCTGTTTCGATCTTATTTAATGAGTTAAATATAGATGATCGCTTCCCCATCGCATCCGATTCTATATCTGTATATACTAACTAACCAGAAATGTTCTCTATCCATTTGCAACTTAGGATCTTTGTGGATATACGAGTAGTCTTACATGGTTCTCAAAATGAATCCAAGCTAATCAATCATGTCATATTTAGTTGAAGTATTGGATTCGACAAATATCATCCGTTGATGTTTTACGTTTTCACTAAAACTTACCAAAAATGTATGGTTACTTGACGAACATGCCATGCAAATCATATGTCTCTCTTCGTGTACCCTAAAAAGAAGAATTAAAATAAATGCAATAAATCACATGTATATTTAAAAAAATTTGTATTCCATATATAAATACATGTATTCAGAAAAGGAAGTCCCCCTGCTAGCAATATCAACCACAATTCGAAACTGTGGTTAGGAAATCGCGCTTTAACCAATGGCGTCTCTAACATCTAGCCAATGCAGGTTCTAGCCAAATTGAAAATAGCTTGGTTGATTAAGTGGATATGCTTGTGAAATGTACGTGATATTATCTTGAGTAAATTGTTACTTCCAGCATTAATAACTGGCAGCGGACGAATAAGCAAAAAATTCTGGAGTGGTGCTTGATAATGTACATACTCGACCAATAACGTCTCTTTAAATTCAGCAAAATTGTCGATTGGCAAACATTGGAAGAAATCATCATTAGTAAGGAATGTGTTTATGATGATATATTATTACATATTTATGTGACGAACACAATACAGTTGGTTTACTGAAGTATCATTTTCTTTAAATAATGACCACATCCGTTTTGCAGTTAATTTCAAATTTGTATTACGGTCGCCCTCTGGCCTTTAAGTGCAAAGTTATACATTGCAGTTTAATAGATATATAAATTCAATGAAAGCAATGATTATCGTTAGAAATAAACACGTTTCTATTGGATGACAATTCTAATATGACATTAAAACTATTATAATGAAACACTTCTCTACCTCTTGAAACGTTTCGTTTACGAATGTAATACTATTTCATGGAAATATTTCAATATATATAAAAAATCTCAGATACCAAAGTATAAATCAATAGAATGTCCGGGATACAGATACAAATCCGGTAAAAATGAACAAACACGGACAATTGGAAACCAAGAGGTGGGATCAGGTGCCATGGAGGTGTAAGCATCCCCTGTCGACCGGTCATCCACACCGTGAGTCCACAGTCAAGTCCAATGAAACACGTGAGGAGTGAATCTTCATCACAATTGGTACAGACGTCTCAACAACCGCCAACGAAAAGGCAACTCAACATTTCACCCAGCGAAACTGAGTATAAGTTTTAACCATAAAGTTACAATTGCTATGTAGAAATGATATGTTTATGTTCAAAGCAAGCAAATGCAACACTGATTACATTTTGATCACACTTTCACTTTCTATTTTAAAAGCGCACGCATTAGAGTGGCAATAGAGCATCACCATGGGACAAACAAATTATAGCAAGGAATCGTGTCAGAATCAGTCAAAATGAAGCATGGTTCATACTGGTTCTGACCGTCCTTCCGCCGACATCTTATAAAGAGAAACCGGAACTAAACACAAACACCATACGGCATTTGCGGAGAATTTCGAAATTCTCAAAAACAGTGACCGGAGCGCCATTTTTTCAGTAGAAACGTGCTGTAATGTAAATTGGATGAAGGTTGATAATTGTTTCAATTCATATGTAAGCATGTTTTTCAGTGTCTGACAATAGACACCCGTTTGATTTCCAAAATATCTTGAAATGTACTGTAAAAGATACATTTTTCTTAGTGTGGCCAGACTTTGATATAAACGTGAGTTCACGTGTCTTCCTGGCGGGACTTAAAAAAGAGTACCGCTTGAAGGTAGGTATAATGAATTACCATTGCATTTGCGTACATTGGTAGCAGAGGTGTCAATCCCACGCAATTCATCTGAAGCTTGTGATATATCCATATCAGTAAATTCAATTTTGACAAGACATTACAACATCCTTACATACAAACAACTTAAACTTGTTGATACATTTTTAAATACATAATCTTTATCTATTATAGTGTACAAAAGCTTCCACACGAGGTAATACATGCCTTATATGAGTCACAGCGTTAATCCTAACGTAAATGACAATGGATGGAATACGATGCATGTAGAGAAAAACAAGTATATATAAAGGCACAAATCACTACAGTATTATCATTTACTATGGACCTTGGATCAGAAATGATACTATCTGCGTACATCAATCATATATAAAGCACAAATACGTTAGGTTTATACACTTTTCACCTCTATCTGTACGACCGAGTTCTGATGTTGGGAATTCTAATCACCGCTATCGAAACATTCATTTATTGTGAATGCCTAGATGGCCAAGTGGTTAGGATGTCGTGCATGAGAGCCAGACGATTTTTGCCGTAGGTCGAGGGTGTGGTTAAATTGAAGGTACCTTGTTATTTCTGTATTTGTGCTTTATATATGTTTGCGTAATCGATTCTTTGATCGCTAGAAGCATCCCTGGGCATCGTCCTCGTACAGATTACGAGAGGCCAACATCCGTCCTCGACGTCCTGCTATCCGTCCCGTTCTGTTCTGGCGTCACCATGTTACGAGGTTAGCGTGGTTTAGGAGGCATCGTCGTTTCAATAACAGAAATTGGGCGGAAGTCCTGTTTACGGACGAGTCGAGATTTAATCACGACAGCAGTGACGGTCGTGCTCAAGCTTACTGTCGTGCCGGAGAACGTTACATTGACACCTGCGTTATTCAGTCAATTCGGCGGAGGGAGCGTTATGGTCTGGGGTCGAATTACAACACTTGGAAAGACCCCTTTGGTGATAGCGGAAGGCAATTTAATTCACGTACGCTACCGTGACGAGATTGCACGTTATTCCATTAACTAACAACAACCAGCGTAATGTCATTCTGCAGCAGAACAACGAAAGACCGCACACCGCACGCGTTGTTAGTGACTATCTACAGCAGCAAAACGTAAATGTGCTACCCTGGCCTGTGATGTCACCGGATTTATCGCCTATAGAACATATTTGGGATGAAATGGAATCACGTCTACGTATAGGGCCAAACCCCCTGCTACGTTGGATGCTTTGTGTCTTTCTTTATTGCTCATATGGCGGAACCTTCCCCAGGCATTTCTGCATACCTGAATCGTTCAATGCGTCGTCTGTGTGAAGAATGCGTCGGTGCAAATGGCGGCCATACATGCTATTAAACTTGTGCATCCCCTTTACTTTCAGTGGCTGTTTGTATCAACCATAATAGACATAATTCGTAATTTGATGTTTGAATCGAAAGACAATGGATTATGTTAAATAATGATATACATAATGCAACATAATACTTTGTATATGAAACTATAAATGAAATTACTAAACAACACAGTTGCTTTTTTCGCTAGTATATATATTATATATATATATATATATATATATATATATATATATATATATATATATATATATATATATATATATATATATATATATATATAGTAAAACCTATAACGAACCGGATCTAACAAATTCTTGGTTGTAACAAACTAGTTAAAAATTCCCCTGCAATTTCCCATATACTTACCATGTTGAATATTTGTGAGTAACAATTTCGAGTGTAACGAAAAAATGTTTAAAACGAATCGAGTTTTATGCCTACCAGCAAAAATCCATTTGCTGTAAAGAATTTGTTTGTCTATTACCGCATTTGTCTATTGCTGCGACGAATTTGTTCGTATATTACTGTAACTCTGTACTGTAAACAGAGTATATCGACTACACTGCCTGGGGCTCTATCGGGGTATTCATAGTTTTACCCGTTAATCTAACACAGAACGTAGCTCTTACCTACACAACACAAAACTGACTTTTTCGTGTTAATTAGTAATTTACCTTGTAAGCCTGGGTATTGTAACTGTAACTGTTTTAATAGCATATATGTAAACCGGGATTGATACACTATACGTGTCACTGAATTTTATTTCATTTATCAATTATTATAATTTTCCAATTTTTGTACACTATATATATATGTTTTTGAATTCAGATAAATGTAATGTATTACTATATTGTGTTATGTGTATTTCATTTTTATGTAGCCTATATTGTATGTAACTTATCGTGAACATTAAAAGTATAAATAAGTATCATTAGTAATCCATTCAACTTAATACTTAAAATATACCTATAACGAAATACTGCTATAACAAATTTATTCATAGGTCCCATGGAATTCGTTATAGACAGGTTTTACTATATATATATATATATATATATATATATATATATATATATATATATATATATATATATATATATATATATATATATCTTTAAGTTTAAGTTTAATAATCAAACAGTTTTAATGGATATCTTCCATCAGCAATTATAAGCTTGTTTATCCACATAAACAAGATGTATTTAACCAATAATTTGCCAAATCAATTTGTAATGTCCATTGATAGCTTTCATGCTAAGATAATTGCAAACAGATAATATCAGTTTATATGGAGGTGAAGTTTTTTCTATATAAGATAATTTATAACGTAATGTAATTTGTTTATTAATCACAAATTTTGATTGGGCTTATGCGTCACCAGCATACATGTGACAAAGTACTGAGCGATTCTAGCACGTGACTTTGCAGCTTATGTTTAATCAGGAAGCCTTATGGATTATGTAGTAGAGCTATTTGCAAATGAACGCTTACTTCTCAAGTTAGATATGTTCACTGGCGACTTGTACGGATTTAGCATTTATCAATGGACTGTTGCATGCAGTAGCAAGCAATAATTTAGAAATTGCATGCGTGTCTGATATTCAACTAGCATCTACAATGAGTTATATGACGTTTAAACAGGTAGTTGTAAATGATAATAAGCGGTATCTGAAATAGATTTTCACCGCCTGCAGTGGTCTAGTTGTAGAGCGTTCGGCTCGCAAACGGAATGTCACAGGTCATGCCAAGGACTTTACAAATATAAGTGAGTGTTCCCTCGCCAAATGCTCGGCGCACGATGTGAAAGTCACAGAATTGAAGTCAAGGTCCAGGGTCACGAAAGGCGTGGAACGTTTAAGAATCATTACTGTATTGGTATGAGTCCATAGCACAGGCCAAAATGATAGCATTTCACCTTATCGAGTTCCCGTGTCGTAAAATAACCATCATTCCATTGGCGTCGGCACATAGCACAGGCCAAAATTTTTAGCACTACTCCTAAAAGTGACACCTCCATATCAGTAAATAAATTCTTGGCCGGATGTATAATAACAACAAACAAACAGAAAGTAAATATATCATTGGTTAATTAGAAATACGATTTACGAAGAGACCATATGTTTTATATTGACCGTCAGTCATTTTTATTGATCAATAACGAGTCGTTTACGTACAGTCACTAATGTCAGAGATATAAAAATGCCAAGGTTCATTTCATCCGACATTCCTTTGCCACTGTATACAGAAAGTAACAAGAAATAATGAAAACTCACTGTACCGTGACCAGAACAAAACGTAGAATAGTTACACAAAAAGTAACGTAAATTATATGTTTAGAATTCTAGAGCAAAATTTTCTGGACCGTTTCCTGGTCATTTTTCATTGATATACAAGAATTAAATGTACAGATAATTAATTTATATTTAGATTTCTTTTATAGATTGACATTTTTTTTTTTTCAAAATAAGATATATAAGTTTTAACTATACCGCCATCTTTATCATCTGGTCAATGGTCATAGCTACTAGGCGCTCTTGTCCAGCTATATCGATTCCATTTTCTTTTGTTGTAATCCGGCACTTCTATGGAGAAAATATTTTATATCAATACATGGAATTGTATATCCTGATTCAATTATGAACAGCTTACTTTAACTGAGATCCTCTACATGGTCGTCACCTTGTTGCACTGATTTAAGGTCAGGTGTTCTTGGCTTAGTCTCATCCAGTTTGTTAACATGCAGGTAACGCAAGCTTCGGGCGTTGTTTATTAAAGTCCAACGTCATTATGTCACTATTGTTTATTGTGGTGTCAATGAGTTATCGGATACACAAAATGCCTTTCTAATGGAAACACCGACTGTCTTTGTATCAAATTGTATCGGATATACCGATTGATACACTGTCTCTGTATCAGTTATATTAAGGAACATGGTGTCTTTTGATATCGACTGTTTTTATATAGGGAGCATCGACTGTCTGTATTGGATACACAAACTATCTTTATATTAGATTCACAAATTGTTTTATATATTATACACCGACTGTTTCTGTATCGGATACACAAATTGTTTTATATATTATACACCGACTGTTTCTGTATCGGATACACAAATTGTTTTATATATTATACACCGACTGTCTCTGTATTGGATACACAAATTGTTTTATATATAAAAATTTCAGATACTAAAGTATAAATCAATAGGATGTCCAGGACATAGATACAAAACCGGTAAAAATGGACAAACACGGACCTCTGGAAACCAAGAGGTGGGATCAGGTGCCATGGAGGAGAAAGCATCCCCTGTCGACCGGTAACACCCGCCGTGAGTCCACAGTCCAGTCCAATGAAAACACGTGAGGAGTGTATCCTCGTCACAAATTGTACAGACGTCTCAACAACCGCCAACGAAAAGGCAATTCAACATTTCACTTAGTCAGAGTACTCGCAAACAAGACTATTATACACCGTAAAAATTTGGGAACGTTGACATTAAACGCGGTTTGATATCCCTGTGTCAATAATTTGTCAGTGACTAGTCCTTGTATATAAATCTTCATATGTTGTGCACGACCTGGCATATCGGATCATTTGTGAAATATAAACTCCATATGCAGGTGACTGAGGGATATTGGAAAATACATGGGAAAGCCGAAATTATAGCTTAGTTGCTATTTCCCGTCTGTGTTTATATTAGTAAAATGTCTACGTGTGTAATTCTTTTGTATCTTTATTTCTAGTTCGCTGGGATATATCGCATTGACATATGTATGAAAATTGTCATTATTAATTGACAAAAGGTCGTCGATATATCTAAATGTCAAATCACCGGATTCAGCAGTTTTTGAATGAAATTCGTATTAAAGGAACAGGTAATAAAGGAGCACAATTGGTTCCCATAGGAATGCCGACAGTTTGTTGAAAGACACGTCTCCGACATGTCTATTAGAAATTCCAGCATGTTTTTTATATCAACTTCAGTATACATGTGTAGAATCAGAGTGGTGTTTGACGAAATAAGTTATAGCCAATCACGAGATATTTAAATTTTCGGGTACCACCTTTAGTGAAAAAGAAGTTGTCTATGATGCTAAAAAGTCTTTCTTTTAATTTTTTATGTGGAATAGTAGTGTAAAGAGTTGAGAAGTCATAAGTTTTGATATTGTGAATTCGAGAAATTGTGTTGCCTTCAAATTTTCTAAAAGCTGTATTTTTTTAAGTATCCACATCTGATTTACACCGTTCTAAGCAATGTACAGTATTTTTGATAGTTTCTCCTTAACAGCTGTCAATATCTTGGTAAGGAGTAAAGATAAAGGTTTGATAGAACATTTGCTGGATCCTGCTATGTATCTTTGCTTTATATGGGTTTTTATGAAGTTTAGGTATCCAGTATAAATTGTGGTAGCTCGAAATCGGTCTCTTGTAGGTATATCAAATGAGAATACGGACACGTGATTTTGAAGGATCTCGTCCTTTGAAAGTGAGCTACGTGTGTATGTAGGATTTCCAGAATTCGTACCCAAGTGTCTTCTAATGTTATTAGGTGCCTTATAAAATACATCGAGGCTTTGTCTTTACCAGTACATATTGGTCATGGGACTTCGACATTAAATACAGAGGGATAACTGTTTTATAGTGTTTTCGAATACGATCGTATGGCTTTCAGCCATTCAGACAAAGTGTTATATATGTTTGGCCCAACATAATCTTCGATAGACCATTAAACTGAAATTCTGACGCCAATTAAAGGAACGGGCTTCCCGGTATCCCCTTAAAATAAGATTTTTGAGGCTTTCAGAAACGTCGCCGGTAATGACATTATAGTATGTATTTGAAACAGATCGACATGTGACAGTGTATGGTTGATGTCTAGGCACTGCATCCTTGTTTGTTTGATAGCTTGGATACGATGCTAAAGCCATATGAAATTGCTCTTAGTTTAAAATATGGTAATACAGGACTGACGTGATTTAGAACATTGCCAATGTTTAAAGCGTTATGCCTTTATTTGTAAATTTAAGTTTAAAAAAGACGTTTCTGTTTAGAACTCATCGTTTGTAACGTGCAGGCTTAAACAGCCTGTGATAAGCGATCCATTATAATGGAGTTCAGTTTGTATTCTGGGGTTGAAGAATCCGTGTAGGGGTTCAATATTGCTTTGAAAAAGTTTATCGTGGATGTGATGAAGACCCAATTTTATAATACACCGACTGTCTCTGTATCGGATACACAAATGGTTTTATATATTATACACCGACTGCCTGTTATACACAAATTAGCTTTAATACACACGACTGTCTCTTATCGGATATTGGATACATGTCCTGTATGGGATACATCGACTGTCTTTATATCGGGAACTTCCACTGTCTTTATATTGAAAACACCGACCGTCTTTATATCGGTACATCGACTGTCTTTATATACGGAACATCGACTTTGTCTTTGTATCGGATACACAATAGAAACATCACCGATTAGTCTCTTGTATATTGGATACACAAATTGTTTTTATATATTATACATCGACTGTCTTTATATTTGAAACACCGACTATCTTTGTATCGGATACATCAACTGTCTTTGTATCGGATACACCCACTGTCTTTATATAGGGAACATCGACTGCCTTTATATTAGAAACACCGACTGTCTTTGTATCGGATACATCAACTGTCTTTGTATCGGATACACCCACTGTCTTTATATAGGGAACATCGACTAGAAACACCGACTGTCTTTGTATTGGATACATCCACTGTCTTTGTATCGGATGCATCCACTTTCTTTATATAGGGAACATCGACTGCCTTTATATGGGAACATCGGTTGTCTTCGTATAGGGAACATCGACTGTCTTTATACAGGGAACATTGACTGTCTTTGTATTGGATACATCGATTGTCTTTATGTTTGAAATACAAACTGTGTCTTTACTTTACTTTGTATTGGATACACCATTTGTATCGGCTACAAATATGTTTTATTGGATTACATTTTATCAATAAACATACTTTTCTTTTTGTTTTTCCAAGAATGTCTTACCTTTCTAGTCGTTCACTTTGCAAAACGTTTTAACTTCATTCGACAAATGATTCTTACAAGGAAAGATTGAAAATAGGTAAACCTTGTACAGGTCTACCACGGAAAAGTGGCACATCCGGTTTCTGTCAGAAACCAAAACAATACAAAAATACAGTAAACACACTCAATATTCACAAATTTCCGGTCTATATGAATTACATAACATCAAAGCTGTATAATAAATAACAGTTTCATTGCAAATGTTTATCGATTGTCGGGGCCGAAAATTTGTGAATATTGAGTGTGTTTACAATATTTTTGCATAACGGTACTTCCCTTTGGAGGACATTAAATTTATTGGTATCAAAACAATACAGCATATTTTCCAAAAATAGGGATGCACAGAGAACACGTGCACCGGTATTTGTGTTGCCGAAAACAAGTCTGTCACCCCTGTTATGATTCAATTTAGACTCGCTGTGTTTGTAAACATGTGTCAATTTATAGGTCTACCGAGGTACAAAACACAACGAGTCTAAATCAAATCATAACAGGGGTGACAAATTACTTGTCGTCACAAAAGTATTAGAGATTCAGTAATGCATGGAGTCCGTGCAAGGCAATATGTTTTACCTGTGAATGTGAAGTTCCCTTTACTGCGTCTTAACTTAATCTGTTATCACCAAAAACATTCTCAGCTGAATTAAATTATAAAATAAGAGTTCAACAGCAGGATGGTATAAAACTGAAATGTATCTACATCAATTTATACTGAATAAAGGATAAGTGCAACGACGATGACGACGAAATAGACGATAAGTGGTGGCCATTTGTGTTACCGTGAGGCAACGTAGCAAGTATCGATATATTATTGTTTTTTTTTTTTATTTCTATCTTGTATTTAACGCCACTTCCAACAATTTTTCAGTTATATCGTGAAGGCAAGATTTTAATGATGGAGGATAGAACCCAATTACATTGTGCCGAAAAGAGACCAACGATCCTCTGCATTTAAACTGGCAAGAGTTTTCATAAAATCAGCTTAGGTTCCATTGAGACTCGAATCATAGCTGATTAGGGGTGAGTGAGTTCATGGTTTAGAGTGTAAAGCTGTAACCATTCGGTCATGGACGTCCCTTTATAAGGGTAGGAAATTAAGAGAATTGACTACTTAAAAGAGCCTAAATGAAAATAATGTTTTGGTATGGCAGTAATTGGTGATTTATGAATCAATTACAGATGTGCTGGCGAATTTCGCCCGAAAGAGACATGGAATAATGAATGCATTAACTATGAGATATGGAATTATACTTTTTTTAAAAAGTTTTCAATCACTAATGGTAAGATATTTTTTAACATTTTTGCTTACCAACACATGTTCCTATTAAATCAATAATGCTTGGTCAGGGTTTTGGTATTTTCACAAATTAATATAAATATAATAGCATGTCAGTTATCAAGTGATTTTATTTTGTTTTATCGTGATAGAGGGAATTAACGTGGTATTGGGATATGTCAGCAGGCGAAGCAATTAAATGATGTTGTCCTCCGCTTGTAACAATTGTGGGCGAAATTATACTAATTAAGTTGGACGTCAACTGGTAGGGCTTAGACATAAGTATGTAATAATCGAGACAGTCGCTTAATTAGCGTCAATTCACAAGTGAAGGTTTCATACAGAAATAGAAATTGTTTGAGTCAATGTAACCTCTCTTGAATTTGTTAAGAGTCAAGATGTCATTGAATCTATCTGCCACCTGGGATCAAAACCGATTTAAGATATTTATTGCATCTTTAATGTGTATATTTATACGTAGGATGGCGTTCAAATCATTCTCGATTTTCTGTCACAAAGGTATGAAGAATCATAATCAAAGTCAACACTATGCAACAGCAATAGTTAATATATTTTCTTCTTTGTCATATTATAATTCAATACCTGTATTACCTGTATTAATGAACTACAAGATCGTCAACAGATAATATAATGTTGATACAAATTGTCAACAAGGATTCTCATCGTCATCTTGGTTTAGATTTTATATTATTATTACAGGAAACATGAATTTGAAATCTTCTGTTAAAGAAATACGATTTGTCAATGTTTCTGGGGCATTCGCTAAAATAATCCATAAGATATTTTCAGGAGATATTTCATTTCTTATGTATTTCTTTTAAAATATCGAAATTCCATATTTCGCTACATTGAAAACATTCCTCTCTTTGTTGTACATTTCAGTTTCATATTTTTTCAGTTGCATTCATTTATTAATTTGCATGTTTTGAATAGAAGATACCAGATTGATAGACAATAACAATTATTTGACATCGTTAAAAACACAGACTTTCGATAAATCCAGAGATGACATCAGATGCCATAGTTGAGAACCAGCGTCTGTTACACCCGCCACGAGTTCATAGCCTAATTCAAGTGAAAAGGAATAACTTGTAATAATCGGTATAGATAATTTCATATAACCTGGCGGAGTGGAGTCTTGCGAATTCTATCTTGACCTGGACGAGTATAAATGTAATAAAGCTGAACATTAAAATTACACAGAGTACTCATTCCTGCTTGTCAACATACATTAGAGAGTATCCAGTGAGGTATAAAACGTTCTCCCCTTGCAGCTTGTCATAACCGAAAAGTAAGTAGAATCATCCGTATGATAATTAAAAGGTTACTATTCGCCGAATAGGTAACTCAGAATTTCAGTTAGTGAAACATATTCGTTCCTCACGTATTTCATTTTGATTTGACTGTGGACTCACGGCGGGTGTGACCGTTCGACAGGGAATGCTTACTCCTCCATGGCACCTGATCCCACCTCTTGATTTCAAGAGGTACGTGTGTGTCCATTTTTCCTATCAGATTTGTACTTATATCCTGGACATCCTAAATATTTATAATTTGGTATCTGTGATTTTTTATATTAGTTACAAACAAAGGTCATTACACTGATCATCAAATTTGCTAACATCAAACTAGAAACTAGAGTAAACAATTCATCACTGTGTAGTTTACTGCTGTTTATTTAATGTTCGTATTTTGAACAAGTCTGACATATCTGTCATTTGAGAGATGTATAAACATAATACAGTGCAATATGCAGGCGATATTTCAAGGCATTTTAGCACATACTTATTGAAAGTCGACAATAGGTAAACCGAAATCGTCACACAGCACATACTTATTGAAAGTCGACAATAGGTACACCGAAATCATCACACATATGTCTTTTTTGTAGATTTTTCGTCCATGTCTATAATAATTTAGAAATTCCAAGTAGGAATCAAATTTGATTGAGTTTGTATTTTTTAAATGATAGTCGGCTGGGATATATTTCATTTCACATAAGTATGATAAGCAGGCTATTATTCATTGACAAAACGTAGTCGATATATTTAAATGTCGAATTAAAGACTCCAGATTCTTTTATTATCCTGATTCAGAAGGTTTTGGATGAAGTATGTTTCATATGAATAAAAAAAAAACCAGGTAGACGGGTAAAGGTGCACAATTTGTTTCCATGTGAATACCGACGGTTTGTTAGAAGTAGGAAATAGTAATTGATGCGGTTGTGGATAACCACAAGCTGTTGCTAGAGTTGTGCAGACTTCACTCTGGTTATGATAACTAAACGGACATCTGGCATCAGAGAGACGATAGCTCAGAAAAGCATTTTAGGATTTTAAACATGACAAATTTAACGAAATAAAGTGATAAGAGTGGTATGCTCTTTCTATTCTCTTAGACCAATCTATTATGATCTGTATGGGTGAAAGGGTTAAAAATTAACTAAGGCAATGCGTCAAGAATAATCGCAGTTTGGGTTTTACAATTGCGGAATGTTACTTCACAGAAACATTCATTCTGAGTCTGTCTGATCTCCCAAGGGAAAAATCAATACCGTTTACGCAAAATGATGTCCGATTTGTCAATTGTTAATGACAATTTTCATACATATGTCAATGCCAACGAACTAGAAATTAAATATACAATAAATTTAAGCACACGCGCTTTTACTCTTACTATAAACACAGACAGAAAATTAACAACCAGGCTATACGACAAACGGTTTTCCCATCGTAAATTTTAAAAGTTAAGTACCAACATCCCACAATCACCTGCATATGGTGTTTATATCTCACAAATTATCCGCTATACCAGTAATGTTCAACATATGAACATTTCATATACAGAGGTAAACTACTTACTTGACAAGTTAATGACACAGGGATATCGAAAATCGTGTTTGATATCGACGTTCCGCAAATTTTACGGTCGGTATGATCATTTTGTTTGTGATTACTCTGTTTCACTAAATGAAATGTTGAGTTACCTGTTTGATAGTGGTTGTAGAGTTGTCTGTACCAATTATGACGAGGATTTCTTCCCAACTTATTTCATTTGAATTTGACTGTAGACTGAATGCGGATTGACTGGTCAACAGGGGATGCTTACTCCTCCATGGCATCTGATCCCTACTCTTGATTTCCAGAGGTCCGTGTTTGTCCAATATCACCAAATTTCTACATGTATCCTGAACATTCTGAAGATTTATACTTTAGTATTTGATATTTTATAATGTTTAATTATGACGTCACATATGTACGCAAATTTGGCGTTCGATTACCAAAGCGTTTTCACTTGCAAATATCGATAAATGGTCAGTATTACTGGAGTCTTAAAGAAAGTATGACACGAAATTTGAATGAAATTAATGGTTTTAAATTTTGATTATTTTATTCTAAACCTTATCTTGAACGCTCAACCACACACTCTCATCACTAAAAGCTCAAGATAAATGTAATTTGTTTGTCTTGGTGGTACTTTTTAGTCATTATGTCGGTCGTGTTGCCTTGTTTGCGCAATACAGAAGTCGAAAACATGCGAATGAGTCAAAATGTTTATACACAACAATATATAGAATATGTTAGAGAGTATTACATACTGTCGTCTTTTTAGAACTGTGCGTTTTCAGTAACTAAGAAACATGTCAACTGCGCTTTAAAGAAACCCGTTTGAAAGTCGAAGCTCTGACTCTGCGCGAAATGCAAAAATAGATATACATGTAATTTGATTTGAGTTTTTGTTTTATGTCATACTCAACAATGTCGATATGGTGACGGCCAGTTTTTAATGGTGGATGAGAGATCCCGGAATAATGTATCCGGGAAGAGACGATTTTAAAAACATGATAGGTTTTATCTGTAATATCGATCTTACATTTGTAAACATTACTTCGTCACTCATTACTTGCATGGAATTTTGAATTTTTGAATTCTGAATGGTGTTTTACGCCACACATCGGTTACATTGTATTCGGGAAGAGACCACTGGCCTCAAGAATACCGCAAATAAACTGGCAAACTTTCTCAGTTTAGTTTCAAGAGGGACTCGAACCTGTGCTGACCAAATGTGAGATACTTCATGGTTCAAAGTGTGATGCTGTAACCACTCGACCGCGGAGGCCCAATAATAAATATATCATACATGTAATTTTACAATTATAACCGAAGCAATGGCCTTTAAGTGGTATGTCCTCTCTCCAGCTTTATAACGCTTTGGTGAGCAACATCAAGATAACCTTTTGATATACGCATATCTAGACAGTAACCTATGTCAAATACAGTTCATCGTTTACTTCAGGCACGGTCCACAGCACAAAGAAATCAATTCTAAATAACGAAAAGCCAAGGTACATAACATCGCCTAGTTCTAAATGATATAAGTAAAAATCAAGTAATGATCAGATGAATAAGTAGAAGACAGTTGGGACTTATAATTACATTACCGTAATGTATTACACGCACGCTCACGCGAGGAGAGTCAACTCAATATTCACCGTATTTCATCAATATTTAACAAACAATAAGCTTACAAGTCAGACTAATGAAAATGTTTGCATTTTCACTAAATGAAATACTAAATTAACTGATCAATAGCGGTAGTTGGGTAGTCTTTACTGATGGGACTGTTTCATGCACCACGTGATAACCGACAACGTTTGTGCGGTACTAGTATCTCCAATGGTGAGGGAACGTAACTCTACGTAATCTTCCCGCCGAAATGACGATAGCGCGGGATATCGTCTTCTAGCATCATTCCATCACTAATAGAAACAAAAGTCCCGCACTAACGTTATTAGGTATCACGTGGTACGTGAATTAGTCCCACTGTGACAAGGATTTATTAATATGAATATGACTGTGAATTCGCGATTTGACCAGTCAACAGAGAATGCTAACTCCTCCATGACACCTGATCTCACATCTGGATATCCAGTTATCCCCTATGTTCACCAGATTTATATATTGTCTCCTGGACATCCGAAAGATTAATACTATGGTATCTGTCATTTTTATGTTAGGTTTAATCGTTGAATAACAAACCATCTTCTATATTGATATATTGCATAATCTCTTGACGTACCGAATAAGATTTCTCACAATGATACATTAAAAACCATGTATGCAATAGGTTACATGTACTTCAAATACAGCCCTATTGTAAACTTAGATTTATCGAATGTACACAGTTGCATTAGAATCTAAATTATATATTCATGACTGAACTTTTATCTAGCTCTACGCATCAAATAAAACAATCTGGTAAATTTAGCAAATTATTTTGTACCTCTGCACTTCGTTACCTCGATCATGTTTCAGATAAAGCTGCTGTTTTTTTGTCACTTAGATGAACAAATAAAATTACCTCGTTCACTAGGAAGTTGATATTAATATGATCTGAAAAAGGATTTTAACCAATGGAAATTGTCACATCGATTTTGTATATATTCCTTAATGAAAGTACACTTCCCTTGTAGTGGAACCTTTAAATTTTAGGTATGAAAATGAAATCAGCTTGGCTACTACTGTTCGTGTTAATAATCGTGATATTGGGTTAATCTAATGTTCTGTATTTTGACTGATACACAGCCTCACAGCTCGTGTGGTCGGTTCCACGAGAGCTGCCCACCCCTATAAAGCATCATGCTTTTCCTCTTTATTTTGTATCTTGACTCACGTATTTCAATATAACTATCTACTTTGGATTCGGTCAAGTAAAATAAGAAATATAGCCTTTGGATCAGGGTTAGATAAAAGGAGATAGAATGTTTAAAATAAAAATAAAGAACCGGTGGATATTGGAAACTCCGAGTCCATTACAATACGACCAACTGGATATAAGAACGGTCTTAACATGAAAAACAATTGCAATCCCCGAAAGATGGGACCAGGTATCCGAAAGGAGTCTGTCTTCTGTCAGCAATATATACCAGTCTCAAAAGTGTCATTGGAACCTCTTGAATTCGGCGCAGTAAGCACAGTAAATAGGTAGTTAGTTTTCGATCTGATTGGCGAAAGGCAGTCACTTTATATGATTGTGTTCCGGAATACTACCTAACCTGGCTCAACCATAACTTATGGCAAGCACTAAGAATGTTATAACTAAAGTCATGAAACCGGTCGTTTGATCATTCCCAGTTTCTATATGAGCATTTGAAAATGGTATAAACACTTTGTTTTCCTTGCGCTCGGTGCGAGCAATTAGACTAATTACTCTATCACTTTAAATTCTAAAGTCTTCAAAAGCTAAGATAATCACCTTTTAACAATAGTTACTCTTCTATGGATTTGGTTAAACATCAAGAATTATCATTTGACATTTTATGATACTATTTTCTCTTTCGACAATATACATATATTTGAAAGTGGAACTCAACTGATGACGTCTTATTGATAGAGACGATCATCTTGAGCATTTTCCCCCGAAACTGTAACTATGGTATTTCGTTTGTAACATTGTACTACATGATTCTTAACTTACAAGATACAAAACATTTCAGATACCAAAGTATAAATCAACAGAACGTCCAGGACATAGATACAAATCCGGTAAAAATGGACAAACACGGACCTCTGGAAACCAAGAGGTGGGATCAACTTTTATTTATCATTTTCGTATAGCAAACTATAAACTGTCGAGTAAACTGTATTTTTTCAAAAAAAAAAAAAATACACGCGATAAATATATGTGTTTTATATTCATATCACACAACCAATAAAGTTTTTAATTATGTTATATCTAATACATACACGTTATCGGCTGCCGAGGATCGGGAAGATGTGTTAAGTGAAGTCATTTGTCATATGTTTGTGATTGTTTCCGTGTCGGACCCGGGCAATTTATCGTCTAGGAAGTGTTCCTACATGATGCATTCACTGTTGCTGCTGTTGTACATGACGATAGCATTTTGATGAACTAACTTTGCATATTACAGCGATTAAACAAACTGTCACTAATTTGGATCTGTTTCAGTCGTATAGTTAAACAAACTGTCACTAATTTGGATCTGCTTCAGACGTACAGTTAAACAAACTGTCACTAATTTGGATCTGCTTCAGTCGTACAGATAAACAAACTGTCACTAATTTGGATCTGCTTCAGTCGTACAGATAAACAAACTGTCACTAATTTGGATCTGCTTCAGACGTACTTACCGTTTACTTGGTTATTTTCGCCCTTTTACGACAGAAAGCATATCAAGCCCGTCTAAAAATTACCCTAAATCACCACATTTTCATGAATGGTATGTATGTGCTTACATCAGGTATCAAGCTTGAACTTTTCGCTTTGATTTTGAATCCGCCTTTTCATCTAAGGACGAATCGAAATGTCAAAAAATAAATGAAAACTGTATAACTTAAGACTACCATAACGTTCATCCTTAAGTTTTCGGTTAAGTGAACAGTAATTGAACGACAGTTATGATATTGAACAATTTGATTTATGCTATATCCTGTATTCTTTTTTAACATTATCTTCGAATGCCCCTATTTTAATTAATTGCTATTCAGAATATACAAACTGACATTGACTATCACAAATTCACGAATTAACACAATAAGACGCAATAGGTTTGTAGCTAAAAGGATTTGATGGAACTATGTAACAGAGTAATGATCAATGGAGGTTATATTATTGCTTTGTCGTGTTCATACTGACATGGAGTTTTGATTATTCATTGATATTGCTTCCTTTTCAGTTTTACTTTGAATACAGACTTACAGGATAAAATTGACTGATGTTTCTGTGGATGGTTTAGTGAATTATTAATGAACATTCGAATAAATAAATGAGACTGCATCTATATTCATATTTTGTAACGAGTGAAATAGACATTAGGTTTTAAAGCTCTATAGATCTGTATAAACATAAGTCATTCATTTCACACCCATACGAGCCTGCCTGGCTGAGTCGGTAGCGCGTTCGATTCCTGGTCGTGAGGTCGTGAGTTCGAGTCCAGTCGGCGGCAGGTTGGTTTCCTGTCCTTTGGATAAGACAGTAAAAACCAAGGTCCCGTATTATAGTAGGTGTCGGCACGTAAAGAACCCTCACTGCTCAATGGCCGTAGTGCCGAGCATAGGGCAAAATTTGAAGCCGTTCACTGGCATCTGGTGACGTCTCCATATGAGTGAAAGATTCTTGAGTGGGACGTTAAACAACAATAAACAAACAAGACATCCATGCTATGTATATCAAGTACAGAGCTGTACTCTACATCTTTATAATATTCCAGCTCAACTGAGCTTTTATTTTATTGACAGAGACAATCGTCTTGAGCATTTGTTTTGGCTTTTTGTTTTTATTTTGTTTTGTTTTTTGTTTGTTTTTTGTTTGTTTGTTTGTTTTTTTGTTTGGGGTTTTTTTTTTCTGGGGGGGGGGGTGGCAAAACCATATCTTTGGTCAGTTTTGTAACAGTTTCAGTATCAAAAACTAGATTAAAAAAATCACAAATGTAATAGAATATGAAGATTACTGATACACCACCTAGCTGTATAACTCTAAATTTAACTAAGCGCAGAGGAGCTAGTTCACAGAGATATTAACACAACAGTGTGGATACGAGTTTAAACGAACCAATGGACGCACTCTACTTTGCCAGGGAATTTTGAACAAGTAATATAACCGAGAAATCAATAAAAATCCACTCAAAAAGATCGATGATATCACATTTGATACAAACTATTTTATATTCCTTCCATTAACGTATCAAGTGTAATATAATGTATTTCATGACAGATTTATTGAGTATGAAAATTGCCCCCAATTTCCAACCAATGACCTCAAGTTGTCTCAACGTCAGGTCTGTTGTGAATTGCCATTCACAAAATCAATCACAATGTATTGGTCACTTAAATGATTCAGACGTTATCTAAATGATATAACGATACATAGGCCAATTAGAATTTAATCACACCATACCTTTGCTGAGTAAAACACATACATAAATTATATGTACTTCAATGCAATCAATTTCGAGCCGTTTTATATATATATATATATATATATATATATATATATATATATATATATATATATATATATATATATATATATATGACAAACAAATATTTGCAAAATCACTCATTATAATTCTTATAAAACCATTTTTTTTTTTACATAAACATAACTATTACCGATACAAATTATTTTTTATTAAATTCCAGTACATTTTTTCATTTTCAGGCATTCATTTCTTGAAGATTACGCGCTTGTTTTGTTGTAATTCCATTGTTTTGCGGAGCATAAAGTTTAAAAGTAAATATCCTTTACATAAATTTGATTTCTGTTTTGTGAGCAAATATACCTGTTGTATAAGTTTCATCAAAGTTGATCGAGAAATGACTCTCAATCATTGTTTTGAAAACTTCTATATCTAAAGGGTATTTGCTGTGTTTTCCAAAAACAAAATGCTGCGATTATTGTCTACTTTTGCTTGATGTACAATAACAAATGAGAGCTATATAACGCATATATATATATATATATGTAAAATCTTAAATTCCTATATATTTAGTGAAAATAAGGTCAGGTCCAGTGTGAGGTTGAGTTAATTAAATTTGCAATTGAAAAAGAGCCAAACCTGGGTTTTTCAAGCAGTTTTCACAATCTATATAGAATTTAAGAATGTCTATGCCTGTGTACATGTATATCACTTTTTGTTGTTGTACAAGTATATTAATCTAAGTAGAAAAAGGGGGGAATTGAAAACACACTTGATACTCCTTTAAATGACCATACAGTATACATGTATGTAAAAAGTCTACCAAGGGAAACTGGAACATGTTTATAAACACAACGAGTCTAAATCAAACCATAACAGGGGTGACAAACTACTTGTTGTCACAAATGTTTTAGAGATTCAGCAACGCATGGAACCCGTGCAAGGCAATATATTTTACCTGTAAAACCTATTTTTGTATAGTAGACCGTATTGTTTTGGTTTTTGACAAAACCCGGATGTGCCAATTTACCTTGGTAGACCTATACTAAATATGTGGTTTTGTATTTATTTTTACTGTTTACTGTTCCAAAGTGTGGCATAAATCACTATTCAAAATAATATCAAATCAAGCCGTGCCAGTAAACATTTTAACTTATACGGAGATGTCACCAACTATAGGTGAAATGCTACAACTTTCGAACTGTGTAATGGACTTACACAGTGGTAGTTCTGGTTATTCTTAGACGGATTTTGGCTGTTCGTTTAAATTTATTATATGGCCTTGTCTGATACCACTTTAGATAATCTATTTAAAATTGGAGCTCAACTGATGGAGCCTTATTTACAGAAACGATCGTCTTGACCATTATCAGTTTGGTATTATGTTAATAATATTTATAACCACTAGGTCGTTGCCACTGCTGGTGGACCGTTTTAGCCCCCGAGGGTATACATAAGCCTAGTACCTGGTATTTCAGTACCAGCTGATGATCTTAAACTAAAGTAATATTTGGCACTGACAGCACCATTTAAATTCTAAATTCTTCTAAAACTAAGATAGTCATCTTTTTGCAGTGGTTATTCTTAGACGGATTTTGGCTGTACATTTAAATTCATTATTTGGCCTTGTCTGATACCACTTTCTTTTTAGATAATCTATTTAAAATTGGAGCTCAACTGATAATTGGCAGAAACGATCGTCTTGAGCATCATCACTTTGGTATTATGTTTATAATAGTTATAGTGTCTAGCCTAACATAGCATGTGACTGCATTTTCAATTTGATAATAAAGTCTCGACTTTTACTTCTTAAGGGCAAATTTATTATCAGAAAATTGAGTTCAGTTTTGGTTTCTTGTTTTAACAGGGGTTGAAACTAGTTTCGTTAAGTTTGAAGTTATGCAGTAAATGACAGGTTTTCATTTTCATAATATAAGATTTGCTGTGTACTCTTGCTTAAACCAGGTTTAGTGTATATTTTGTCGAGTTTTACAGTATCTGAAACATGATCTAATCTTTAACGAATCATATGTAGTTTCAAACCTTAATTAATAAAACAAGAATGTCACAGCAATTTAATCACCAGTTTCATTACGGATGTGTCTTATCCACCATCTTTTGCATTCTTTGAACTATATATAAACCACTAAACCACTTCTGAGGTAGTTTGGTTATTTTACCAAACTGGTTTGAAACTGAAAGTGATAAATGAAAAATTCGAAATTAGTTTCAAACCAAACTGGTGCAATAAATGAAAGGTTTACCAAACTATCTATAATCCCGAACCAATTAACAGACGATAACTTCACCCCAAGACGAGTCCTGACAAGTGATAAGGAAGAAGTACAAATGGATATTCTAAACCTTAATCCATTAGAATACAACAAAATAATAACAATATGAATCAAAGGTCTGAACGGCCATATTGACGTTGAGCAACTTGAAATATTACAAAGCCTGTTTGCGTTTTGTATGCCTAGAAAATTTAACAGTCTATAAAATAAAATTTAGGTGATTTCACATCTGTAGTTGATAAACTTCTAGTTTTAAAGAGTACTGGGACATCACAACACCCAATCAACTTTGTTTTAGACCTACATGAAGTGGGCAGAGATGAAAACATGGATATGAGAACCAAAAAATACATCCTCGTCTTATCCTTAGGTTTGCCTCAATTATTCTGAAGCTACAATTGTCAAACAATTAAATACTCAAGACTGAGTGTCGATTTGTTTGTATTACTTATTCCAAAACTTCCAATACTTCAAAGACTGTCGCGCAATCCTTATTAGTTGAAGGTCAAATTTCAGTGAACACAGCTTGTAGTGTCCTGAAAGTCTGTGTTAACTTTACAGCGGGGTGCCGAAATAAGGGAATCGTTCAAAAGAATAAACTATATAGCATTGACATAATGTAAACGATGTATGTTTGTTACGTTGTTTTTTGACAGTCTTTAATATTATAAACATAATACGAAAGTTACAATGCTCAAGACGATATCGTTTCTGTCAATTAGACTTCATCAGTTGAGCTCCAATTTGAGAAGTATTTGATTTTTTCTAAAGATAAAATGGTATCATACAAGGCCAAATAATATCTCTAAAGGTATAGCCGAAATCCGTCTAAGAGTAACCAATCTGTAAAAAAATGACTATCTTAGCTTTAGCTTTATCTTTAATCAAATTGCTACCGTACCGTGAAAAATCGTTATTTTGTGACTTGATTATATATACAGTGCATTACGCACACACGAGGTCACATTTAATAGTTCTATTAAGCATAATTACAAATGGATGTTTAAAGTAAACCCCTAGAAAGTTGAAATACGATGAATCTAAGTCAGAAAACTTCACAACGTGCTTAATGTTAGATCTATGTCAACAACATCGAGCCGCTTAAATTGTTATCAATTACATTCCAAATTATGGTAAATAAAGTTTCAGATTCCAATTGCACTTCCGAAATTTACCTGCTAATACTGCTAACAGTGTGGTAGAACTTAAAAAATGCATGAATAGAAAGAACACACACTGAATATCCTTGTTGAAACCCTTAGTTTTAGTACACTATATTGTTTTGAGGTTGCAGATAAAAACTGTTAAGAGCTGAAATATGTATGATCACTATATAACGTTTCACTTCGCTAAAAGTCTTAAAAACAATTGCAAATCCGAGGATGGGACAAGGTGAAGGAGTCAGCGTCGTTTGCATGCTACATCTGTTGCAATGAAATAGTCACTATTTTTAAAGTTTGAAGCAAGATCCGTGTATAGAATCAAACCTTAGACCTTGTATTCCAAATTTGGCACAAAACATGACCTTCAAAATAAAATCATCAATACAAGCAATCAAAATTTGTTTGTTCGCCCAATGTTCAAAAGATATGTAGAGTGGACCAACTGACGCTATATACCGGAATATCTGTGCTTCCTATATTCTCAATACCTACAGAACTGAGCGTTTTAAGATGATCCAACAAAATGGCGAATTTTGCAAATCATATAATTTAATTTGTTTAAGTCATTTTCTGGATTTTACATATTTTAATTTATTACTGCATGTAACAAATTGCAATACAAACTAAGATTAAATTGAAATGTAATAAGATGGATCCGACTTGGGTACATAAAAATGATAATGTACAAAAACCAAAAAAACAGAGAATACATGCATTTATCTTTACATTCCGCAATGATATGAAAATCCTGGTAATATGTAAAATCATGATACAATATGAAAACCACATGATGTGTTATGAAAAGCTGCCTCAAATATACAAATACAAGAATAAAATAATGGATTAAGTGTTTTTCCAATGATTCTTCCAGTAACTCTACACCTAGTTTCTTTTATACATTACATCACTGACCCCTGTAGTCACATTTGGACTCATCCGTTTCAAAGAATGGTAAAGTCCACTGATCAGAAATCAGGAGTGTATAATTTAGAATCCAAATTTTAAAATGATTTTACATTGTGCTTCAATAAACCCATTAAACAGACCCAATTATAAATCACTGGTTTTTAAATTGTTCAAAGTAAATACACACATTCATCTGACAACCCTAAAATCACATAACAAGGAGAACCATAAACCAGAATAATTTACCAAACTTGCTTTTCCTCACCCAATCAGATTTTAAAATTAATAAAAGGTTAAAATATTCTATGAATTTACTAAACTCAGTAAATTCTAAAGATAGTAGTGCTGTATCAAAAAAAAAAAGATTTTTTCCCAAACACTTTTCTAACATTCTATCATTGGTTTACTTTTTGGGTCAATGGGGAGGGGGTGTCTACCTTAAAATTGTTTAATTAGAATGAAATAAATTAAATCATATTTCTAAAAGAAAATGATAAAACTGTACATCTCTTATGTAGATATAATCTAGATCTAACATCAAGCATGACAAATGTAATGCCATCACATGTATTCACTGGCAAATATGTAACTATATACATTTCCCAATTATGAATTTTCTATAATATCTACAAATTACACATAACATAACATAACATAATCTGAGACAATGTTGATATAAATATGTTTTTAACTTGTAACAAAAACAATCACTATGAATCAGAAACCAAAAATAACAAACAAACATGAAATAAACATTAACATGTGTTTGAAAAACACAAGGCCCTGCCCCCTCCCACCAGCCCCATGAGCCAAGACATTCATGAAGATTTATATATATATATATATATATATATATATAATATATTTTATATATATATATATATATATATACAATATAACCCAGAGATTGTCATAATAGATCTTACCGATATATAATGACATACCAAGTTTGATTAACATTTGATGTAAATAATATGAATGTGTAAAAAGAATAAAAGACAAATGCCCAAATGGACAATCCGGCAGACAGAAAAAGACAATATACCCCCTGATCTTAAAACACTGTGGCATAATCAAGTCTGTCCCCTGATCTTCCATCTCCACAGCATAATTAATTCTGCCCCCTAATCTTCCATCTGCAAAGCATAATTAATCCTGACCCCTGATTTTCCATCTCCAGGACATAATTAACTCTGACCCCTGATCTTCAATCACTGTAACATAATTAGCTATGACCCCAACCCAACTCCTCCCCTGGATCTTTAATCACAGTGGCATAATTAACTTGTGTCCCCTGATCATCCATCTCCAGGACATAATCAACTCTGCCCCTTGACCTTCCATCTCCGGGATATAAATAGTTCTGCCCCCCTCCCTCCCCCCCCCCCCCAGTCTTCAATGAGTATGACATAATCAACTCTATAAGCTATAATTCATAATTGCCATACAAAACAAAACAAGAAAATGAAAAATCAACTTTGATAGACTATACATAACAATAACAAAATTAGCCTAGTACGAGAAGTAGTTTTCATGATACAAATTGATGTATATTTCTAAAACTATTTTGTCACAATAAAAGTAAAAAATGCAAATATGTCATATAAAAACAAACCAGAAGCAGTCATCATATACCAGTGCATGACAACAGATGCAGAAAGGAAAGATGAATTTTGCGTGTTAAAATGTAGAATAAAAATGACATGGTTGTGGACCGACCTATGAAAGTGACAACATGGTGAGACATTCAATCAGGAAATAGAGTTGATATTTTACACAGTTCCTGTAGAAAAGACCCACCAGTTAAAACAACTGAACACCAATTACATTGCCAGGGACCCCATTTAGATATATGACTGACTTTCTTTATACCATTAGCATTTCATATTCAGTAAACAGATTTAATTTTTACAGATACACTGCTTACTTTATATAAATACACAACTATATTATGCAGTTTTTAACTTTGATTTAGAAAACAGCAGAATTTCTTATAACCCTTCCATATACTGTCTTAAAACATGTTTAAAGGTCCTTGCAAGACAGACACAGAGAGAGAGAGAGAGAGAGAGAGAGAGAGAGAGAGAGAGAGAGAGAGAGAGAGAGAGAGAGAGAGAGAGAGAGATGCAATGACATCACATCATCTCGATGAAACAGCTACATCAAAATGTACATTTGTAGTCTCCCATAGATTGCATGTGAAAGTCTAAATCAATGTACAAGAATATACAACACATCGTACACAGTGGAAATGTATTGAGATATACAAGTCAGACCTTTGTTGAATATTAAAGTCTTTTTATTAGTTCCCTACCGCTGATGTCCTCTACTGATGAAAGGTTCCCAACACTGAAAGTAGGTGGGACTATAGGTTTTGTCCATATCTGTTCAATCAATTGAAGTTTTGATTTAAGATTTGAAATTGCTAAACATTCACTTAATAATCACTTAAATGACAGGGTTTATGTATTGATTCATCAATACTCTCATAATACTCATTTTCATTAATTCTGACCAAAAAATAAGAACCCTGTCTTCTTTTGAATAAAACACTATGAAGAAAGAAAGACTTAAAACAAATGCCCCATTCTTTTGACTGGGGGTGGAAAAATATTTCATTCATTTGTTGTTGAAATACACAAAATGTAGGAATTCGATTTTAGGAAGAAAATTCTGTGAGATACACTTGTTTTAAGCATGTACCAAAAACAACACAAGGTCTATGATGATGGCTTTTATGCCCTTCGCAAAAAAAGCTTAAACAAATTGCAATAACTCTCAAAGTTATAACTATAAGATGGAGGTTTAGAAACTTATCCAAACATTGGCATTTAAAACAAGTTCTGGAATAGCTGTATATGCCTAAAATTGGAGAAGCATTGAAGACACAAAATTCTAACCAAAAAAAATTATTTTTCAATTATTGGTGTTGAGTAAGTGTAGACTAACAAATTAAAATCATCAGAAGTGAATCTGTGGTATTGTAATACTGCACATTTTTAATGGACTGGCTAGATATCAGCATTTCTAATGAACTAATTGCAGATGATATCAGCATTTCTAATAAACTGAGTGTAGTTTGGCTGGATATCAGCATTTCTAATGACTAGCACTGCTGTTGTCTGGCCAGATATCAGCATTTCCAGTGAACTGTTTGGTCTTCGGCTAGATAGCATTTCTAATAATCTAATTGCAGTTTGGCTAGATATCAGCATTTCTAATGAACTGTTGTCTGGCTAGATATCAGCATTTCTAATGAATTTTTTTTGTCTGGCTAGATATCAGCATTTCTAGTGAACTGTTTGCTCTTTGCCTAGATAGCATTTCTAATAAACTAATTGTAGTTCGACTAGATATCAGCATTTCAAATGAAGTGCTGCTGTCTGGCTAGATATCAGCATTTCTAATGAACTGCTGCTGTCTGGCTAGATATCAGCAGTTCAGTGAACTGATTGCTCTTCAGCTAGATAGCATTTCTAATTAACTGATTGTAGTTCGACTAGATATCAGCATTTCAAATGAATCGACTTCTGTCTGGCTAGATATCAGCATTTCTAATGAACTGATTGCAGTTCGGCTAGATATCAACATTTCTAATTAGCTGATTGCACAAACTGACCACAATTTGGCTAGATACCCTAAAAACAATGAATGTTGACATTTTCAAACTATGCCTTGTCCATCATGCAAGTTTTCCCAAGTTTGCAAGCCCTACATTATTCAAAATCCAGAATGAACAGTACCCATCCCCTTGCCCACATAATAAATGCATTCCCTTTATACAAATGGTTATGAAACATTAAAAATGATGTTGTGTCATATAGAATGTATACATTTCTATATATCTATATATATATATATATATTTATTAATTTATAAAGTTCATATATGTATATTGATGCATTCTTCAGTAAAAATATTGTTCATAAAATATCTCCTATGTAATAACAGACAACTAACACTGACGGATAAACTATCATATTATGACAACAATTACATGAACATTCAACATTGTGATAAAAAAAATTGATAACATTTACAAACGAGTTCCAAGGAATGAAAACCTACAAACAATCTATTAAAAAAAATGTCATGCAAATTTTGAGGAGGTTTGAAATGTTTGACAGAATGTGCCACTGATCAATGGTGACAGATTTTCATGGATTAAAGCGCCATGTCCTAACCACTCTGCTACAGAGCCACCCCCCACCCACCCATATGGTTTAAAATGATACATTTATCTGGCTTCTGTAATATTTGAACTACAGGACTATAAGAATAGAAAATAAGTAAATTGGACGCATTGCACTAACAACTTCACTGAACACATACTTCAGTATTTACGCTCTATAGAATTGTTACGTAAAATGTTTAGATAAGCAGTCTCCAGGACATATTACATGTCAATTGATATCGCCTGCATTAGAGTTTTTTTTCCAAAGTTATTTAAGACCACAATGAACAATTCTTCAGTCATACGGTGGCAGTTTTTACTGGTGGAAGAGAGAATCCAGCAAAAATGCAACCCTTGCAGAGAGCAGTGACTTTTCAGAAGTAAACTACCAATTAATCTTTCTCACAAAATCAGCTTAAGTTCCAGCGGGAGGTCACGGATCCATGTCAGAGAGGCCCTACCAGCATTAGAATAACTACTACCGAGGGGCCATGGTTCCAAATTCAAAATATAAATGAGTTTCAATAACATTTTTGACAATTTTTTTTTTTTACTTTTCTTCTGTTAAAAGAAGAATTTGTTTGAAGAATATTTTCCTATTCAAAACAGTTGTTAAAGGGAAGCAACTCTTATCAATAACAAACATGTTGGTCATTTTGATATATTAATTTTTTCTCCAGTTTCTACTTCTACTTCTATTGCCTAGTTTTGCTTCATGTTCACTAAGGATTTCCAAAGGGATAATATTTTGTTATTCCAGTACTACAGGAGGTGGGCCAACAGTTCACATGCGCATAAACTTAAATGGGTATAACACAATGTGGTTTTGTGTATTTAGAATTTTGCCCTTCAAAAAAATTGCTAAGTTGCATTACACAACCTCCGCAAACATGATGATTTCTTTTTAATATGCTCTGTTAAAACGTGAATGTGATTTTTTGATTTACTGTTACACAGTCATATTGCAGATATTATACAGCTGATGATTATGAAGCATTATCAATGTATATTAGATGCGTACAAGTCTACATATCACATGTCTTGTGGTTAGGATTGTATTATCACTAAATTACACAAACTTCGCATCTGGCACTGTCCAATTTACATAACTTGGCAGGTCGGAGTAATCTATAATTTGATTATGATATGGATGATTCTATTCACTTTTCAGTAAAGACAGGCTTCATGGGAAATGCATTTTATTCCAAACTGAATTCCAATAGACATGGTGAGAAGTAGGAACAATTACTCTAGCCAGTGTAATTGTAATGTTGTTATGCTTTATTACCTAAAATATAAAATTGTCCAGGTCAACACAGGGTTCATAAGACTCTACCCTGCCATGGACTGGACGATCTATCTACTTGTTCTTCCAATGAAATAATTTAGTAATTATGACATACAAACTTCGAAATTCATCAAACAACCAGTTCATTGGTATAAATATAAACAGCCGATTCTAAAAGGACTCTTTAAACATAAAAATATAGACACCAGAACTCGCCTTGTGCAGAATGCTCGGGCGAGATCAAAAACATTTACACAACAATATAAAGATGTGATGAAATTCTCGCCGACTTTTCACTCTAATGTGGAGTAATTTCCGATTTGACCATCATGCTAGAGCACTTCCTGGCTGCTATCTGTCACCTCTGTTTGTAGGACAGATCTGCATGACTGTACACTTCCTCTGCACAATTATTTTGTTAAGAACTGTACACTTTCTCTGCAGTTTTTTGTTAAGAACTGTACATTTGCTCTGTGCAGTTTTTGTTAAGAACTGTACACTTGATCTGCACAATTTTTGTAGAGAACTGTACACTTGCTCTGAACAATTTTTTTGTTAAGAACTGTACACTTGCTCTGCACAATTTTTTTTGTCAGGAACAATCTCACACTGTACAGAAGCTATAGAGACATATCAGCACTTATTTCATCTGTTCAGATACAGACACGAGGGTTGAATCGTACACACACAAATATCACGCTACAGTGTCTTTAGGTTTCGCAGACAGAAGAAGTTCTTTTAACTTTTCAGTTGTTGGTCCCCATCGTGCAAAACCAGAGTCATTTTGTAGAAATATAACCAGTGTTCCATGTACAGATTTCACATCAGTGTCATCTCTGTAAATACAAAAACGGCGTCAGATCAAAAAAATATTTCACAAAACATTCGCTGTGGATTCTGTCTTATTACATGACAAGTCATATCTACCATTCTAAGGTACATTTGGTTCATTTGATAGTGTTAATGTAAATTTTTTGACATACAGCTATTTGGGACAATTCATTTGGAAATATTTGGGTTTTAACATATGTATTCCAGAGAGACCTTGCCAGCTAAATTTGGCCGAAAAAATCCCCCCCCCCCCCCAAAAAAAAATAATAATAAACAACAAGAAACAACTAACCCAACATCTGAACCATAGAATTGACTATGAATCATAATATGTGTATTTCATACAAGTTTAGTTGTTGAATGAGCAGTGGTAGCAGGTAAACCTGAACTCAATTAATCTTCTTAACCGGACCAGATGCCTACTCCTGGGTTATAGCATACCTCCCCCACTCCTCAACTTTGAGTTAATAAACTTTCAGATGCAGGGCATGAACATCCAATATTATTAACATTTTTCGGAATTTTTTCCCTCCATAGAATAGTAAGTACTTACTTGTGACAGACATGCTGAAAACCATGTCTGTATTCATGTTCAAATGGAGGAAACACAATCTGTTTTCTTTTGAATCTGAAAAAAATATATCAAGAGTTTTTTTTAAAAATAAATCAGCATGCAGAAAAAAAAAAAAAAAAAAATAAAAAAATATATATATATATATATATATATATATTCATGGTGCTTAAATAAAAAAGAATCAAATGTTTCAGGATTGTGCTTTTTTTTTTACAATGAACACGTCACAGATTTCAGTTTCAGGCCACGTAACATGTTCGGGCTTACATACAAACAAATTTATGACCAAAGTTTTTAATTTTGTTACTGTTGCTGTAGCTGTGACATCCTGGTTTACCTTAGAAGACAGAGCTTTCTGGGTAATCACTTTAAAATATCATGACACAAGTAGTGTCTGAAAATCAATACACAGTCCGCACACACAAACACTCTCCCACTCACTCTCTCTCTCCCTCCCTCTCTCTCTCACACAGAACTACACACTCCCACTCTCACTCACTCTTTTACTTCAGGGGTTTTCCCTAACACATGATTTCTGTATCTCTGATGCATTATAACATTTCAGGATGAACTAAGTTAATAAAAGTAAGTCCCTAAGGGTGCAAATATAACTATACAGGTGACTCTAAATACCTCAAAGTCCACGTGACCATCGGAAAACTTCCGAAGTTTCAAGAGTTCCGGAAATGGACATTTCAACCGTTATAGGTTCTTAATACTACACAAAATAAGGGATTTTGTTTTCGTAATTCGTATGAATTTTGTCATAAACAACCCCGTACCTAATTTTAAAAAATAGAAAATGTGTAAATACGTTATCTTTATTATGTATCCGATTTGGATAAAAATGATCATCGACATATAAGGTATATAATGTTGCAGTAGCATTCACTACAGTTTCTATAATATAGAGTACCACTTAATCTAAAAGTAAAACTACCATCTGACTTGGCTGTGGCGCTTGTACTTAACATCATAGTCCATGATGCATCTTTATACAGGTCGTCTGTTTTGATGGATCTTAACTGATTAACAATCATGTCAATCATTACTCGATTAGGTCAGGGACTACTGGTAACAGAGTAATCAAAACACCTATTGTTTAATCTTACAGGGTAGAATCCCGGTGTCGTTCTGGCTTATGGCATTGACATCTAATGAATTCACCAGCAATTTCTCGAACTTCAAGGTTTCGAGAGTGAAATATAAAGGAATATATAAATCAGGACTTCGAATCTAATTTGAGGTTTTGAAGTTCGAGAGATCGAGAGTCACCTGTATCTGAATTGATTTAAATCCAAGACTGGAAAAGGTTGTCATTGTGTTCACAGTCATGAATTAGACTGACCTTCAAGTTAGATTGATTGTCTAGTATATCAAATTGCAAAGTAATGTTTTCTAACTTGTTTATATTGTGTAGATGTAAACACTTAAATACACTCTCTTTCTCACACATATTTTCTCACAAACATAAACTCCCAGTATCTCCCCCTCTTTTTCCTCACACAAACCTACACACACACACACACACACACACACACACACACACACACACAACATCCCCTACATAAACACACCTGCTGGACTCCAGTCTCATCAAAGTTTCAGTTGGTGGATCCCTCCATTCAGGTATAAAAACAATAAAAGATAACGGTTCTTGTGATGATGAGAGCAGATTCTACAACAAAACATGTCATACAATTCAATCATTGTTGTACATTTCATTTTTTCTACTTTCTTCATTTTTCATATCATTAATAAATTATCATATGTTTAAATATAAACTCTGAAGCAGAGAATTGTACATCTAATTCTTATCTACTTATACTTTTGAGAGAGAGAAAGAGAAAGAGAGAGAGAGAAAGAGAGGGAGAGAGAGAGAGTGTGTGTGTGTTTAAAGAGACAGAAAGAGAAAGTGAGAGATTTACTAATTATTCAGGTTTTTATATACCTCAAAATGATCAACCATTGCTTCCATCAATTCCTCACAAAATGGTGGATTTGCTTCAAAAGATCCACTTACAGGTTGAAAATCCAGAATTGGACTGTAACAGAATGGGGGAAAAATTCTTATTTAAAAATGTTTCAAGTATAATATTTCCAAAGATTGATTTACCGGTACCAATGGGCTTCTAATTACTTTTCATATAAGGTAGCTGGCAACAAATCGAATGGCCAAAATTCATCTGAACATGTCATGACACAGAAACTAAACAGCAAATATACTAAATACAAAGCACTATGTCCCCAACGTTAAACCTCTGAAAAAAATTTCGAAGTCCGATAACTTAGGCAAATATTTCTGAATGTTGGCGATAATCGAACTCAACATTAATAATGACCCAAAGGGCCCATAGACACTCATTTGACAAATTTGTTCAATGATGCAGATGCCTTTGCTTTGACCTTTGACTTCAATACCATGAAACTTTGCCACAATAATTCTTAGATAATTCCGAACATCTTTCTAAAGTATCTTAGCACATGAAAAGTCAATCAATTATGACTTAATAAACCATTTGTAAAAAATCATACCATATGTCATTTGAAGTACCCCTAAAGGCTCGTTTTTCGATTTTATTTGCAAACTTTGTAGATAATAAAAATGTATACCAATTTTGACTGAAAACTGATCATTATTTCATTAAAAATTCTTTTTTAAAGATGTACAAAGTTTTGACACTTTTTGGGGTCTCTCTCAGTACTAGCCCCTTTTTTTGTTTGCAAACTTTAAGCCCCTTCCAAGGACCAAGCTCACTGAAAATTTGGTTGAAATCTGTCCAGTGGTTCTTAAGAGTAAGTTTTATTTTGTTAATAAAAAGTCATCATTCAGCAATATTGGCAACATCCACCAACCAAGACTTAATATATGCAGTTAACAAAAGGTTACATTGGCATTTTTTCACATACAATTCTAAAATTGAAAATCAGTATGTAATCATATGACAATATTGCAAAATGATTATAAATGCCTGATTAACAATTGAAATTGCAATGCTTTACTGATTTTAAATATGATGAAAGTTACGACTATGTTTACTTACCCTCGAGAACCAAAATAACCATCAGTATCTGAAAAAGCTGAGCAATACTGCCTGAAGTAACAGTTTAGCGGTGAGGCGAAACATTCGAAAGTTACGCCAAACACTCTGTGTAAACATTCAAATACACTGACTGGTAAAGCACCTTGCAGACCTCCGCCTTCATTTGGTGATACACCAAATAATGTCTGGGGAAAAAAAATAATTAGATCAATTTAGTAACTACATGTATTCTGAATCATAAGTGTAGAATGCTTAACAAGTTTATAGGTAATAACAAATAACCAGAATCTCCATGGTTAGAACATAGAACTTTAGATATTGATGTTAATCTTTAATCAGCATAAGTTCCAGCACCACTTGAGCCCGAGTCAATTAATTATATAGATACAATCACACAAATTGTTATAAACAGGCATTCTCATCCACCATGAATAGTTGACCTTCCTCAATAGGCCTGACACAGCAATTTTTGCCAAACTCTTCCCTTATGATGTCGCAATTAAATGGCCGATCAAATATTTGGGTAGTTATGACATCACAATCGAATGATGTCAAATAGCGCACATGGAGAAATTGTTGATTGTGGGATAAACTTGGTAAAAAACATCAGTGTAACAAACAAATACTGCAAATCTGATGATATGAACAGGACTTTATTATCGCAAAACACCGGATCTAAATTTAATCTTGAGATGATATTTTTGCAATTTTGAATGCCCATTATGTCATACATTCATTGTACTTCATTACAAGAGTTGTCCTCCACAAACCTGTGTTCCGATGTTACCTGATAATAAATATCAACTGTTTTCTAAAACTTTGTTATTTATCTTTATTTCCATAAGCTAAAATCAAGTCCAAGTACATTGCATTGTGCTTTTCAGTTTCACGTTAAATATCGAGTTGAAAATTAAGCAAGAATTTCATTTTTCGTGAGCAAGAGCTCTTGCGAAATTACGTGTCAATAGAATTCTCGCGAATAAAAACAGATTTACAGTATCAGGTGGTTTTCAACTAATCTGAACCTCACATAAAACAGTATTAATAACTTATTGTTAACAAATAATGAAGCATCAACGTGGTAAATCTAGGTAAATATTTAAGAAACCCTTACATGGTATCTCCTCAGCAAACACCACACTCTCCCTAAGAAAACATCAAACCTTGGATCATCTCGACAATTTATTTTGTATAACTGCTCCTGGAAATGACAATAAAGACACAAGTTAATTCATCGAAAATGTTTCAATAATTGATATAATACTAGGTAAAACAAGACCTAATTCTGCAGAATAATGACAAAGTCTGATAATGACCTTGACCTTTTGAACTTGTATAGTCATGGACATCTTTGTAAAATAATCACTCCATACTACAATTTTGTCGAGTTACAGCTCTTTAAAATCAATGAACTGACAGACAGATGAATAGTGGAAATTTTGACAGAAGCTACGATTACTCTCTAAATTCCCTCTCCACTTTGAAGCTGATAGCAAAAACAAACAAACAAACAAGAAAAGATAAAGATTCAAAAGAATGGCAAATATCTTAACTCATTCACCCCTAAAGACACATTTGGACTGGTCTAAGTCATTGATTTACAGAAGAGTCCATTGTTTTTCAGGGGTCAATGAGTTAAAATGAACAAAAAGTTGATATGCATATGTAGTTTTGTACCATTTTCCTGCAATCTGATGCAAAGATACACAACATGAACAAGTTAGAACTTAAACTAAAAAATTTAAAATCCTACGATTTTCTTTTATTTTGCCAAATAAAAGACTGATTTCTTTTCTTCACATGTTACCAGGAAGACAGAGAGACAAAGAACAATATGCATCTTATAAAGAAGTTTCACCTGCAGGAAGACGGACAGAAAAATTAAAATCAATAAACTTCCTGATATTAAAAGGGAGTTATATTTGTGAGCAGACATACAGAAAGACTAAAAATCAAAATGTTTCTTGATCTTATAAGGAATTTATGGCTGTGGACAGACAGGCAGAAAGACCCAAATCAAGATACTTCCTGATCTTACAGTAAAATTATAGTTGTGGACAGACAGGCAGAGAGACCCAAATCAAGATACTTCCTTATCTTACAAGTAAGTTATAGCTATGGACAGACAGGCAGAAACACCAAAATCAAGATATTTTTTTATTTTACAGTAATGTTATAGCTGTGGACAGACAGGTAGAATGACCCAAATCAAGATACTTCCTGATCTTACATGTAAGTTATAGCTGTGGACAGACAGGCAGAAACACCAAAATCAAGATACTTCCTTATCTTACAGTAATGTTATAGCTGTGGACAGACAGAAAGACTTTGTTCAAAGTCAAGATACTTTCTTATCTTACTAGGAAGTTTTTGCTGTGGACAGACAGAAAGACCAAAATCAAGATATTTCATGATCTTACAGTAAAGTTATAGCTGTGGACAGACAGACAGAAAGACCAAAAATCACGATACTTCCTGACCTTACAAGGAAGTTAGAGCTATGGACAGAAAGACCAAAATCATTATACTTCCTGATCTTTGATCAAGAGGACAAAGAACTCATTTAAAAATAAGATTAATTCCAACTTACTAATTTGTAGAAATGAGAACTGTTTAGTTTCAATGTTTCTCCATTAAACTTTAAGATGTGGTACTCCTTTTCTTGTACTAACTCTACAGGTGAAAGCCTCACACTGGGAACCATCATTTGGATGGGATAACATAAAACCTTGCGTCTGTGAGGAGGATCCAGAGGAGGTTGTACCTCTACAAAAACGTGTAAAACTACATGTAGCTCATAATATTAAAATTTTTTAAAAAGAAATAAAAAAAAAACCAAAGACTTAAATATATCACATCCAAATCCAAACTTGAGGACAACAGCCTTCCATTTTATATAAAAATTAATTTACTAAATTTCGCATAAAAATAAAACTTTTGGTGAAAAAATCACTTTATTTGTGAACTTCATTGTTTTTCGATAAATTCCCATCCACTTGACAATAATCTACATAAAAATATGATTTTTGAGATGTTCAAACAACTCCCAAAGCATATTCTTTCACAGATTGAAATATTTTGGGTAAACATTTTATCTAAGCAGAAATTTCTGTTTTTTAGTAATAATTCAATAATTTGAAAATTACAAAAAAAAAAAAATAAAAAAATAATAATTTGACTATATTCTTTGTGTGATTGATGTAGTATAGAAGGAACTCATTGACCATCTTAGACAGTATAGCTCTTCTTCAGTGCCATATGTCTAAATTGGAGATGTAATATTTAAAAGGGGCCTTCATGTCTGAGTCGTTAAAGCATTGCTCTTTGAACTATGAAGTCTCTCACTTCTAGTCTGCATAGGTTCGACCCCTGCTGGAACCTAAGGTTATTCTGTGAGAAAGCTTGTCAGTTTACTTACAGAAGATCGGTGGGCTGGGGTACATTGTAACAAGGTTCTCTCCTCCACCATTAAAAACCAGCCGCCATATAACTGAGAAAGTGTTGAGTATAGCATAAAATACCATTTAAAGTAACAATAATGATAATTTTTAAAACAACGTGAAGATTGACATTTTTCAATCCATTTCATGATGATTTCACAGAATTTAGAGAAGGGCAACTTTGAAATACAATGGCAAAAAGGACTTTTTTCTACTGAGCATTGACAATATAATTACTTACCAGAAATACCACTTTCTTTAAGCAGTTGCCATTGCCGATCGTGAAGTTTACGAACCATCTCACATGACATGTTATACATCTTACTACAGATTCCTTCTACGGACATTTTCGCTGCTTCTGTTAAGTGAGACCGACACTGTCGTTTAAGATGTGCTAATCTTTCCTGTAATCAGACAAATATTATGTGTTAATGAATATACAAGTGAATGATCATCACGTCTGTTATAATCATTATTATTATTATTATTATCATTATTGTATACCTGGAAATTTCCACCCCTAACAACCTGACACGGGGGTCATAAATCGAAGGTCACTTGTGTCCCTGCCCCACCTACAAAACAACCTGATCCACAGGGTCATTACAATTTTTGTTGCCTTTAACTCTAAGACCTGCCACAGACACAATGTGATGATCTAATGATTTTAGAGGAAGTTTAACATTACACACAATTCACATCAGGTAAAACCTGGGATGGCCGTGGATCACAATAGTTCATCTGTGTGATTCACACGATATAATAATACTTCCACAAAATAGCTTTATCACTGATGAAACAAGGCACAGTTAAGGCAATATGGCCAAACTGACCCATCGCCAAATGTCCAACACATGGCTCTCAATGACGTCATAATCACACAAATGTTTGACCGGCCATTTAATTATGAGGTCGCAATGAAAAAGTCTGCCAAAAGGTGCCATGTTGATTGCAAAACATTGTATTTCAAGGGTCAAGGTCAAAATATGAAGGTCATATTCAACTGATGTCAACCTGTTCTATCATAACAAGAAGTTACTGTATGATACTTTAAATGGTTTTATTAGAGCAGAAGTAAACACAACAGCTACACAAAATGGATGGATGAAGGGATAGACACTGCCTGTTCAATGACCGATATTTGCTTTGCAATGTGGCCAAAAAAGTTTCCAATTACCAGGTAATCTTCATAGCTAGCACTCTGTTGTTTGCGTAGCCAGGTAAATGTTTCCTCTACATTCCATTTCACAACTTTCCGGCTTTCAGGTGTTGCATTTCTGTAAAATAAAGTAAAACCAAATATCAAATCAAAAATATTACTAAATGAATATTTGTTATTCATTTCATTTATTTAAGTCTTTTATGATTTTAACTCTACTGATATTATGCAGTGTATCTGATTCAGGGTTGCACTGAGCTGCACTTTGTCAACATTACAAATTGTGAATATTTTTGTTTTTTCATCTGGGAAGTAAAATACAGTAGTTTTTTTGCAATATTTAGGTCGACTGCAATGTTCTAGGATTCATTCACAATTATCATATTTTGTTTTGAAAATCATCACCTGAATGTTACAATGTTAAGTGAACATGATACATTTCTCCCACTTAACTCATGTAGGAGAGCATCAAATAGGTCACCAGAGTGGCAGCACAATGTTAAGTCAACTGAATGTATTTTCCCCAACTAATTCATGTTTAATAGTGGCACAATGTGAAGAGTACTGAATACATTTTTCTCACCTACTGGGGTAAGTCAAGTAGGAGAGCATTCTAAAACCCTACACTTGTTATCAGAACAAACCTTGCTTCAATCATTTTTTTGGCAGCTTCTGCATATTTAAACAGCTGTTTCCGCGCGTCTCCAGAGTATTTAGGTTTTACGAGTTTCACAGGGATGTCATTCATAATTTCTCTGTACATGGACTGCGAGATTTCTGGGGTGCACTGAGACGGTAACATGGGGTCGTTACTTTTGTCATGAACTTTCCTTTCCAACATCCATCTATTGAATGATTCAACTGGTGCATCGATACCTGTAATAACAAGAACAATTGAAAAGCTTTTAACCTACAAATGTCTGAATAAATCGTGATAGAAAGTTTCTGTAACATGTATAATTCTTTTAACACTACAAATTTCTGAATGAATCGTGATAGAAAGTTTCTGTAACATGTATAATTCTTTTAACACTACAAATTTCTGAATGAATCGTGATAGAAAGTTTCTGTAACATGTATAATGCTTTTAACACTACAAATGTCTGAATGAATCGTGATAGAAAGTTTCTATTACATGTATAATGCTGTATGCCTTATTGATTGAATAAATACAACATGTGAATTTTGATTATATATCTCTGTAGAGTCAGACTGACTCCATCGGTAGTGTCCTAAACTCTTGATCATGAGGTCGTGAGTTTGAGTCCAGCCAGCGGCAGATTGGATTCCTGTCCTTCGGATGAGACAGTAAAAACTGAGGTCCCATGTCACAGTAGGTGTCAGCAGGTTAAAGAACCCTCACCGCTCAATGGCTGTAAGTGCCGAGCATAGGCCAAACTTTGAAGCCCTTCACCGGCATTGGTGATGTCTCCATATGAGTGAAAGATTACTGATTGGGACAAAAAAACAACAATACATACAATATATCCCTGTATTATCTGATGGGTCGAAGTTTGCTCCATGGATAAATTTTCAGTCATAAAGATCCCTGATTATATTTGATTTTTTAACTTATTTTATTTCAATATACTTCCTCATACATTTTTAAAGTCATACAGGCTGTAATTTTGATTAAAAAAAAAAATATCCTGCAATTAGATAAAAAATATGATTAAAAAGGCTAAAAAAATATATTGCCATAATAAAATGATATTCCTGTCATCCATGTAAGAATACAAATACAAATGTTTACTCGCCCATTATTTATATTCAATTTCTTTTACAAATACGACATTATAACAATTTTTTTCAGCCCAGGATTTAGAAAAACACATTTTAAATCTATTTGTGTAAAACGTTGAACATTTGAAACTATTAATACATACAAGATCAAAGGCCTGAGAGGCCATATTGACACATAGATCACGACAACACTCAATTAACTCTGTTTTACAACATCAGCTGTTCTAAGATATAAAAGCCATTGAGTATAAACTCAAAACACATCAAGTGTTACTTGTCACTATAGATTAAGCATACTTACATTTCATACTATCTCTTCTGATACCCTATTCCATCGACATCCATGAATGGTATTTAATTTTTGATAATCATTCTAAAAGTCGGAAAACTTCAGCAGGTGCTGATAATGTTATGTCAACAACATCAAGACGCTTAAATCATTATCAATTACAATTCAATTTACCATAAATAAAGTTTCAGATTCCAATTGCACTTCCGAAATGTGTAATGAAATGATAAAAGTTGTCGTTAAACTTGTGTAGACGGAGATAGTGAGTATAACAGTATTTGATGTGTTCATGGATATGAAGCAGACGACCCCAAACTCAGAAACAGCTCTTCATTTTGGCTATACGAAGAATCTCTGTATTCATGCGAGTGTTAGAAGTAGATCCTAATGTGTGTAAATGGATAGTATGCCTAATATATTGATTCCTTTATCAAAATTATTATTATAGTTTAATTTCCCTGCTAATATGATTACTATCATGGTAGAAGTTTTAAAAAAAGCATGAATAGAAAGAACACACACTGAATATCCTTGATAAAAGTTTTAGTGTACTCTATTGTTTTTTAAATGCTCAACGCCATAAAAATTGATTGTGACAGATTGCATGCCTTTAATTGATAAAAGTTTTAACGTAGTTATTATGAATGTGCATCATTTGTATGTCTCCATGCAAAGGGAGACTACGTCTGTCAAAACTACGATTTTGTCTACTAAATGTACTAATTACCTTCTCTTGAGTGGCAGAGTTCTTGATAACTTTGTCGTAGCTTTGCAACCAGCTGACTGCGTAACTGTTCAATTTCAGGAAGTGGTGATGGGACACAACAATGCGCTCTTTCATAAATGACAGCATTGGTAGGAATATCAAAATTCCAAAAGGGACTGTCAAAACAGGAGAAAGAAAATAAATACCATTCTTCATGATACAATATAATGAAATAAATGCTAAAATAAAGAAATTTGAGAGTATTGATAAATCAACACATGTCCCCTACCTGTGAAACTATTCTGTCTTTTCGTTAGTCTGAGTTATGTCCCATGTCAGCAGGTACCGATTGTGATGTCATATTTTTACGTGAGAATAAAAAGTCGTTTTCACAGAAACATAAGATGTCACAATTGATAACTTTTCTCATTTTACACACAAACAAATGACATCACATTTGATACCTGCTGACACGGAAGACAACTCTGACTAACAAAAAAACATAAGTTAAATGACGAGCCTTTAATAAGAGGACAGACCGACTAGACCTAATTAATGGCGAAAAGAACTATAATCTGCAATGATGAATCAATACATGTCCTCTACCAGTGAAACTATAATTTAAAGAAAAGTAATCCATTACAAAGCTTTAACCAAAACCTATCTTCCCCGTGTAGATGTAATTGTGGATGTAATTTTTTTTTTTCATACAGTATAGGGCCGGGCCTCCATGGCCGAGTGGTTAGAGCATCGCACTTTAGGCCATGAAGTCTCTCACTTCTGTTCAGCGCAGGTTTAAGTCCTGCTGGAACTTAAGCTGATTTTTTTTTTTTTTTTGTGAGAAGGTTTGCCGGTATGCTTGCAGAAGGCTGGTGATCTCTTCCCAGGTACATTGTAACCAGGTTCTCGCCTCCGCCATTAAAAACTGGCCGGCACCATGTTGAGTGTGGTGTAAAACACTATTCGCAACAAAATATTTCAAGTAAAATAAATGATACTTTTTCAACAAGTAAAAACATTTTATGATAGAAAAATAAAGAACAAAAGTTTATGAAACTTCTAATTTTTAAAAGTTCAATGTTAAAACCCCAAAGCTTGAAAAAGTCCTTACCTATATGCAAAAGCTGTGCGTTTTACTGGACTTCCCAGCATTTCAGTACTCGCTCGCCTTTTCTCTCCGACTGGGGGTATGTCTACACTTGCTCGACTGATTCTGACATCATTCTCATTGGGATCGGGTGGAGCATTTGCTCCTGAGATTCCCAAAGGGTCCGTCAGCAAGTCGTGTGGCTATAAAGAGAGAAAATCATAAGATTAAGCACAAAGTTAAATTATAGGATTTTTATCTTAAACAAAGAGGCTTTTCATGGATAAAAATAAGACCAACACGAAATACAAAATGATCACAATTCAGTTTGTAGAAATCCCAATCCTTATACAGATTTTCAAGTGTTAAAAGAAATGGTGCATTTCAAAACGCTCTAACTATCCAAAAACATAGAGCAAATTCTCAAAATTATAAGGATAACAGAGTTTTATTCAAACATTCTGTTAAAATTATATGATAATCATTGAAAACAACAAACACTTCGTGCAAAAACGCTTTATGCAAAAACAATAATTATGATAATAAATAAATAAGTAAAAGTGATAAATATTACACTAGTCACCCTTTAAAAGAACATAATTTCAGTGAAAACACAGGATATATGTGGTTTACATCTAAAATATAAACATATTATATGTATTCTGACAAAACCTAAATTTCAAGCTTTCAATAGCAGAATTTACCGATTGCGAGAGTTGTGGCATATCCCATAACGATTCATTGGTATTTTTGTTGAAATAGTATGGCCTTTGTTCTCGTTTACTCCAAAACTTTCTCCAGCCGGCTTGAAGAAGCTCTGTGGGAAGGTCATGAACAGGATCAGGTGACATTGGTTGTGGGGATAAGGGGAGGGAACTCTGTCTGTTTACAGGTTGATGATTATTAACGGGAATTTCTATGCTGACTGGTACTGATATACTTTTCTGTAATTTGGCATTTGTCTGTGTATTGGGTGGGTTATGTATATCCTCTGATCTTTGTCCATTTCCGTTCTCTGATATCTTCTTCTTTACTTCACTATCCATCTTCATACCTGCAAAATATATGTAAATTAAAAAGTTGACAAGTCAACGAAATTACATGTATGTACACAATTTATTAATGTTTATATTACTAGTCACCAAAATCAGCGACAGCGTTTACAAATTCTCAGAGTACATACTGTCAGACCACTTTATAATGACCATCATTAATCCGACAATTTCACCTACTAACAAGGGTTCCCCAAGAACAAACGTACATAATGTTATTTACCGACAATATAACAGAATTTACAGCTTCGGACTCTGACAGTGAAAATTCAAAACAAATGTGCCTTTTCAGTCAAAAAATCCTGTGATACAACCACACAAACATACCCCATCAATTATAATTATCGGTTACATGTTTGGGTTGTTTACCGACAGGATTCAGGAGTTACATGTGTTGAAACAAAGACGCAGTAAAGACAGAGTTACCTGTGGAATCGTGTGCACTCAACTATTACGAGAAGCGTGCTACACTCATTGACCTACATCTCAACAGACTTTTACACATCTCTCTTTTTTTTCGACACCAATATTACTTGCCTCACCAGATTAAAGTTAGCATGTTAATTAGTGTAAAAAATAACCCTTCTTTAAATCAATGAGCAATGACATTTTTCGTTAATCAAAGGACCATAACATGGTGATCAATCTTGGCCAAGCCCTTTAGGCATTTAACCTTGCTACCAAGTTTGAAGAAAACTAGATAATATTTGTTGCCGAGTTTGCACGGAAATGGCAGAAAATGACATTTTTCGTTAAACAAGGGGCCATAACTCCACCAAGAGTGTGCCAAAAGTGGCGATCAAACTTGGCTGAGCCATTTAGGCATTTAACCTTTTTACCAAGTTTGAAAAAAATCTTATAAAATTTGTTGCTGTTATCGCACGGAAATGAAGCGTGACAGACACAGGGACAGACGGACAAACCCAAATCAATATTTCCCATTTCACCAAAAGCGGGGGATAATTAACACAGCAATATATAGTCAAAGAATATGTTGTTAGAGGAATTAATAAATGGTACAATAATTATGAGTTATCCAGGTTCCAAATAAACTGTATTTCATCTACCGACAGCAAATTATACATGTACAGAAATATGAATTACAACTCTCTATAAGAGCAAATTCATTACAACGACAAAATCTCCAAGGATTGTTATAAAGAGGGCTCACTGTATTTACTAGTCATCATGGAATCAAACATTATGTACAAATTTTGTAAGGATTTGTGAAAGCAAAACTGAATTATAATCAGATATGTCAATTTTTTAAAGAATAATATCCCATAACTCTGTAACAGCAAAAGTAAAAAAGAACCAAAGACTGTGTACAAATTACGTATGGATTCAAATCATCATTTGATTTATTGAGAGAGGTGTATGAATAGTCGGCCATCCACAAAGTCCCATAACTCTGGTGACCACTGCTGAATATAGATCAGAATAATACTAATCTAAGATCTTAAAGATGCAATCAACAAATCAATTTGGTTAATATCTGATTAAAGAAAATCAACTTAATTGTTGGAAAATCAACAGGTGGTATACAGACAGACCAAAAACAACACGCTCTCCAATGTTTGATTCCTGAAGCATTAAAAACAGGATATATGCCAAATGAACGAGATACATCTACACGACGTATTATTGAAGAAGTGTCGCGATTCCAACCAAATGAGACAATGTATAGATACAACAATCTGTTATCACAGAATCATCATAGAAAAATGTACTGGATGAAAAATATTGTAATCCTACTTCCTGTATTTATAACATTAATATTTATATGCTTTGTCAATTTACTCCAGGATTAGTTATATAGCATTTCAGTCTAACCTCAGGCAAGAAACAATGCTTAAGTCTATATTACAGCATGGGATAATGTGTTAGTCTACATACCAGGAAGGGGTGATGCTTTAGTCTACACTATAGCAAAGGGGGATACTTTAGTCTACACTATAGCAAGGGGTGATGCTTTAGTCTACACTATAGCAAAGGGGGATACTTTAGTCTACACTATAGCAAAGGGTGATACTTTAGTCTACACTATAGCAAAGAGGGATACTTTAGTCTACACTATAGCAAAGGGTGATACTTTAGTCTACACTATAGCAAAGGGTGATACTTTAGTCTACACTATAGCAAAGGGTGATACTTTAGTCTACACTATAGCAAAGGGTGATACTTTAGTCTACACTATAGCAAAGGGGGATGCTTTAGTCTACACTATAGCAAAGGGTGATACTTTAGTCTACACTATAGCAAAGGGGGATGCTTTAGTCTACACTATAACAAAGGGTGATACTTAAGTCTACACTATAGCAAAGGGTGATACTTTAGTCTACACTATAGCAAAGGTTGATACTTTAGTCTACACTATAGCAAAGGGGGATGCTTTAGTCTACACTATAGCAAAGGGTGATACTTTAGTCTACACTATAGCAAAGGGTGATACTTTAGTCTACACTATAGCAAACGGTGATACTTTAGTCTACACTATAGCAAGGGGCGATACTTCAGTCTACACTATAGCAAAGGGTGATACTTTAGTCTACACTATAGCAAAGGGTGATACTTTAGTCTACACTATAGCAAAGGGTGATGCTTTAGTCTACAATATAGCAACAGGTGATGCTTAAGTCTACACTATAGCAAAGGGTGATACTTTAGTCCACATTATAGCAAAGGGTGATACTTTAGTCTACACTATAGCAAAGGGTGATACTTTAGTCTACACAATAGCAAGGGTAATACTTTAGTCTACACTATAGCAAGGGGTGATGCTTTAGTTTACAAACAAGCATGCGGTGATGCTTTAGTCTACATCATAGCAATGGGGGATAATTTGGTCTATATTATGGCAAAGGGTGATGCTTTAGTTTACACTTACACTATAGCAGAGGGTGAAGCATTAGTTCACAAATCTGCATGAGGCGATGCTTTAGTCTACACTATAGCAAAGCGTGACAATTTAGTCTACACTATAGCAAAGGGTGATACTTTAGTCTACAAACCAACATTGGGTGATGCATTAGTCTACACTATAGCAAAGGGTAATGCTTTGTTTTACACTTTAGCAAGGGATAATGCTTAGTCTACACTATAGCAAAGGGGATACTTCAGTCTACACTATAGCAAAGGAGGATGCTTTAGTCTACACTTTAGCAAGGGGTGATACTTTAATCTAAACTATAGCAAAGGTTGATACATCAGTCTACACTATAGCAAGGGGTGATACTTTAGTGTACACTATAGCAAAGGGTGATGCTTTAGTCTACACTATAGCAAAGGGTGATGCTTTAGTCAACTATAGCATAGGGTAATGCTTTAGTTTACACTATAACAGGGGATGTTGCTTCAGCCTACACTCAAGCAAGGGGTGATACTTTAGTCTAATCTATAGCAAAGAGCTAGTTAGTATTTATTTGCAGTTACATAAGTGTTAAAAAACAAAATTTTAAAATTAATTTCTATATGTTTTGAATGATTATTAGGTAATCTTTTGTTTTGACAAAATTGTGGATGTCATTGTGGTTTTAACCGCATGTAAATCGACCGGTAAATGCTTAAGTGCGCAACTCCACCGGACAGCATCGTACATATAGTTCAAACAGAAACAAAACTTCACTAATCTTTATAAAAATTAATTAATGATACTGTAAGAAACTTACATTAAAAAAATTATCATCATTTTCTTATACATCATTTGGACACTATAATTGATATACATAAGTTTGTTTTTGAATTATACAACAAATGATGCAATATACATGCATATAGTAAAATAAAAATATATAGATCTATTGATCTAATTTGCAAATCTAATAATTAGGAAAACTTGTGTATTGTATTTTGTTAATAGCTCCTAATATGACTAATCTAGTGCAGCAGAGTAGCCATGATGTACTGTCAGTATGAATTATCAAGTTCTAAACTTGTTGTAAACGTTTGGTTGTGATATGTTTGTTACTGGAGTCTGGACCACTACAATCTACATCGACACAAATTACAATAATCTAGCTTTGTCTTGCTTTTTGTATGCAACGCGAAAAGATGTCACCTCTGTTGTATTTGCATGTCATTATAAAATAGTGTATATTAAGTTGGCATTTAGTCATGGAAATTATATGGACATTAGACTTTATTTACGTTGTTGGTATTACTTCTGATGAGTGATATATTTTTGTTGACTATTGTGATAATACATGCTAAAACAATCTAAACGCGAGACTGATGTACTGTTTCTGATTATCAATAGAAAGCTTGGTCATTTTTCAACAAAATGCACTAAAAATTTATGTACATTTTCTGTTAATGTCCGCAAAATGCTGTAATTATACGGAGACAAATTTGCGCAGCTTCTCCCATGACGCCATCGGGGAAAATGAGCCAATAAAGGTTAGTATAAAATGAGTATTTGTAACTATTCAACAAATCGAAAAATAAGCTGACCATAGCCGGTCCTCGAAAGAAAATAGTCAAAATATAGACTTTCATTGTCTGATATTTATCTTACATGTTGTAAATATCTCAATAATGATAAGAATAAAACATCGGTCCATTTTATAGAAAAGAAAAACAGAAAATAGTGGCATAAGGTATTACTTCGTTTTATGACTTTATCGATCTGCATTTTGCAATCAATCCGAAAAAGCCCGTATGTATATACAAACCCACGTTAGTGAACGACGAAAACGAATTGTCACTTCAGAGAAGGATTTTCTGTAGAATTAAGAGAGACACACTTTTTGCAGCAAATATCCCCATTTAGAATAAATATTCTATGAACTTAGGCACTGTCTTGAAAAGCTAGCGCAGCTTCTTGCTTTACAACCGAGAAAAAAATCGGGAAAGTCATTCAATGATTTATCACTACGACATCAGTCTTAAGTTCTAGGGCAAGGGCTTAGATATTTAACACGAAACGTTGTCTACTGAACCTCTACCAAGATTGTTCAAATTATGACCCCGGGGTCGAAATTGACCCCGCTCCCTGGGTTATCCTTATATGTTTATAGTGAAAACTTAAAAAAACTTCTCTAAAATCGCAAAGGCAAGTTCTAAAATATTTGGCATGATCGAGCCATTGTCTAGTTGAATTCTTCCAAGATTGTTCAATTTGTAGACACAGGGTCAAAACTGACCCCATTGCTGGGGTCAAGGATTTTCCTGATGATGATGATTACCGTATTCCATCCATTAAGTGCCCCTCCCCCTTTTTACGTACAATCGAGATTCATTACTAGCTGGTTGACAAGGAGATGTGGACATGAAAAACCTTATATATATATATATATATATATATATATATATATATATATATATATATATATATATCGTTCTAATTCATTTCATTCAACCAAACATAAATAGTTTATAAAACAAACAAACACACAAATTAGGTATGAAGCACACTGTGCAGTTTATTTATAGATATACAAAAACAAAAGTCACTGTTCCTGACCACGTGACCTAAAATGTAAAACAAAATATTTAATTAAACATCATTTATATATTTGTCAAGGTGGCAAAAGTTAAGGTGTTAGACTTAAATGGCACATGTTCAATCCCCAGTTAAGAATTTTTTTTATGTTGTTTCTTATAATCTATTTCAGTATCACAAAATCAAATAAATAACACAGGTTAACGTATGGCTAAATCTAAAGTCAGGACCTTTCAACTCAGCTGAGCACTTTAGGGCCATTTGGCTCTCTTGTTTTTGAATATAAAGTCATATTATGACTCATAGATATCCACACATGCTACATGTATTACAAATGCAAAAGCAGCAATTTGGATTTTTTAAATAATTCTAAGGAGTTGGTAGGTAGAGGACAGGGGGTATTAAATATCAAAAAAAAATTGAAAAATATACTCACAATGATGCATTTCCACTGATATGTCTGTTCATTCATAGTTCCTGGCACTCAATTTTCAGTTTCATATCAAATCATTTAAAGTCCTCCATCAATTATTTCAAAATCTGAAAAAAGAAATTGGCAGTATGTTTAATTTCTTTTTTTTTTTCCTTTTTGTCATCATCAAAGTAGGTTTTAGGGATATCTATTCCAATATTAATCTGTAAAAACAAAATGATTAACTATTAACATGATTAACTATTTCTTCTCTTCTTTGAATTTATAATATAAATTTATTATAAAGATCCACTTTTCAAATAAGTCTATTTAGAAACAATTAAAAATAACATTTAAGCATTAAACTGAATTAGTAAAACAGCATTTCAAAAAATACAGTAAAACCTGCTTTAAAGACCACCTTGTCACAAAGACAGCTTATATGCTGTCCCCAATAGAACCATTTGTGTGCAAGTCAACCTCTATATAAAGACCACCTCACTATAAAGATCGATTTTCTTGTGTCCCTAAGAAGGTCATTATATTCAAGTTTCACCGTAATGCATTCATGAAGTATTTAAGTAATAAACTGAATTAGTAAAACAGCATTTTATACAATAATGCATTCATGAACTTTCAAAATGCATTCCAAACCTAAAATTCAATGTCAGTAGTAAGTATAACTTAATAAACAGCCACATCTACAGCCACATCTACAGCCACCGAATCAACAGAGAGTGGTCTTTTTAAACAATAATACTTCAAACAGAAGAATGAACCACAAATACATCTTTAAGTATAAACTTACACATAATATAAACTTTCACAATCTTTACTACTGAAACTCAACAGGAATAATAATATCAATGTTCAATATGACTTAAACAAAAAATCTAAGAGGGAAAAAACATTTTCCTCATCACTCATGACATTTATATTACAAAAAGATATACATGTCAACTAAACTATATGTAATAAACTGAAGCAGATGTACGATAATCACTTTCACATAACAGGTGGAATATAAATTATAATTTGTGATTTAACTTTTCCCCAATCAATCGCCAGAGTGGACCTGTGACGAACTGTGAAATGAGTCTAAAAGCTTTCACACCTGCTTTGTATAAAGGTTCTTTGATATCTACAGAGACAGCACGAAGAAGGGTGTTCTGGTGACCATGGACACTGTCAAAGAAGAATTCTATATCTTCATGATGATAATTAATAGCCTTTCCTGTTAAAAGATCATGTTAAACTTATTGTGCTTAAACCTTAAGATGTGGTTCTTGTCCTGCTTGGTGGACAAATAGATTTTCCAGTCTAAAGATACTCCATTCTTTTCATCCTCTCCTACTGCAAATGCTTTGCAAGATGTTCGTATTAACCGTAAAGTGCCACTCTCATACTTGTGATATTTCTTGAGCTTTGGCATGGTAGATGACCCAATTTCTTTTCCGTCTATAAAATTGTTCTCAAACTTTTTAATCCCACTTCTCAAGAATCAGCAAGGCCTACAATTAAATGAAGCCCACAAAAGAAATGTTCATTTTGGAGCACAACCTTTTCTCCTCCTCGTTTAAAGCATCCCATTCATCAATAACTCTATGAAGAATTTCCGATCTAAATTCCTCTAGAAGTCTATTGAAATTTTTCTCTGTGCTTGTATGATCACTCATTGTGTCTCTTATGTTTACAAGTAGTTGATATCCAACATTTAAATCTTTCTGTTTTTCCTTCTCATAGCAGTGATTTGAGATGTCTTGAAGTATTTCTTTAAATGTGTCTAGGGTACTTTGAATACTCTTGTTGAACATTTTTCTGAGGGTCAAGTATATATGATGTCTGAGTATCATCTGTCACAACATAGGTTTGAATTGATTTTCCAAACTTGCTGGTCTCATCAGTGTACAGAGTTGTTTCTTTCTTATTTTGCAAAACATCAGTTATCTGTTTGTGTGACACTGACAGTTTAGAATCGACAGTCCTATTTACTGTTGTTGCAGAGGGCACTCTGTTAGAAGTTTTGCCACACAATGACATCACCTCTTTTATGACTCCTCCAACTTTTTCAACTGGCACTTTAAGATCGGTTAAATTCATAACACATTGAAAGGTACTATCATTATATTTTCCTGCCTCATTGTCAAACAATTCCACGTTCGGAGAGTCCTCTAATAGTGTTGTAAAATATTCAACATCTGTCTCTTATGTGTTTAATTTTTTATTTGTATCCTCCACAGCTTCAATTTCCTTTTTCAAATTTTCATTCTGATGTGAAATAGCTGTCTTTTTCATTCTCGGTTGACACAAGTTGAAGTTTGGTCATTTTCAGTTCTCTTGTTGTCATGATATTTTTCAGTTGAAGACGTTTCAGAGATTTGGACACCTTTTTCCTTATTTTGCTATTGTTTTCCTCTGAGTTTTTAATTTCTGTGACAGGAATTTGTCAATTTCTAAATATTTCTTCTTCAATCTTTGTCCAACATCTGTCCTTTTAAATGCTCTGTCATACTTTCTTTTCAATTGTTTATTTCTTTCAGTCAACTCTTTTACTCTTGATCTGCACTCCTGTAAGCATGGTTCTACCTTCAGTAATTTCTTTTCAGATTCTCCCTGTACTATATCATCAGCGATCCTTATCTGTTGAACTTGATAACTCGCATGAGGATTTGTTGGAATGGAAAACACTGCTTTGGTATACTCTTCCTTTGTTTTTCCTCTTAATTGTTTCAATTTTGCAACTGTTTTACAAATGTTTGTTACAAATGAAGTAATGTTTATTTCATGTATATCTATTTTACATACATTAGTTATCCATTCTGGAAAAGTTGTTTTCATCTCAAAGTTTTTCTTTTTGATAGTGTTGAAAATGTCAATGATGAGACCGTTATTAAGTTCACGTAATTTAAATTTTTTGGAATCACTAAGAGTCCTTTCATCTACCGTTTTCCATTCTATTGAATCACTAATTGAACCAAACATTCTCCAGGTATGACTGTTTGACTGGATACACATAATTTGTCTCTCTTTGTAAGTTTACCTTCAAAAATATTCGTTGAACTCGGGCACTCAAGCTGGCCAGAAATAAAAGTTTGTTGAGTTTTATAAAGTAACTTACATTTTCTCTTCTTTGTCTGAATGATAAACTCTGATTTTTCACCAGATCTTGGTAGAATCAAATGTGTCTAACCGTGTCTGTGAAAAAAAAATTGTAAAAGACTTGTACCCATGTGACATCTGATGATGCCAAACATCACAGCCAAAGTCACAACTTACTTAATAAGTGTCATAAAACAAGGGATTTTAGAAATAAAAAGAAACAAGATGTATTTGTAAACACAAATACCTCTGTGCGACAGCCAAGTTTAAATACAGCTATATTGGGTAAAAACTTTGGTCACAGTCCAAGTAGCATTGATTGACATATGAACAGATCAGGGTTCAACATTAAGGTTTGTCCGGTTGTCTGGGACAAGTCCAAGTTGCATTTGGATAATTAGATGTTACTTCTCACTTGTCTGAAAAGGGCAAGTGAAATTGTTGAAGACAAAAATTCATTCAATAAAAATTATTCTTGTTTAAACACAATTTAATATTTAAATGTTACATTTGATTTTCAGACAAGTCATTTTTGCATTTGGACAAGTAGATTTAAATACTACCTGTCCTGCACGACAAGTGGAAATTTTCATTATTGTTGACCCTGCATATTCCTATATAGTATATACCCCATCCCTTCTTTCTTTCTGCAGATGTATGTCTTTAGAAATAACATGATTATTATAAGAACAGCACATATCAACAAAGATCTATAAAGATTAAAATGTTTGACTCAACTATTCATCTGACTACAAATAAGATCCATGGTCTAACACTTAGTGACTTACTTTCATTTGAGGAGATAGTGGTATTAATGTTGCCAAGCTTGTGCTTGGTTCAGGAGACCAATCTGGAGGTGGTTGGGTTTCATCTGGATCTACAGGCCTAGGTGACCACACTTGTGTGTGCTGAGTGTCTTCAGGATTTGGAGATATAGAAGACAAAATTGTAAAACTAGAAAGATTCATGATGAAACACCCATAGATACCATGTGAAAGCAAAATGCAAAGATTCATGCAGTAAAAATTACAGTAAAGTTTGAATCATAATATGTTGATAAAACACAATGGTTCCAGTGGTAGCAATGTGAAATTGACAGAAAGTAGGTTAAAGTTCACAATGGTAAACATTTGTGATAAGAACCATATTCTGATAAGCAGTGCAAATAGAGAAACCAGTATTTCATTTTTACTTGATAGATGATATTGTTCTATGATCCTGTAAAGAATTCATTTATTGTGTGCACATAGGCCTATGCATTACATTACCTGTGAAATATTGTGAATCCTCTAACTCTCTCTCTGCCTCCTCTGTTGAGATTAATGGTCATCCAATGTCAAAATCCCATGTGCAATATGACAGGTAAACATGATCAATCTCTTAATTGTAATAAAATGCATTGTCAGGTAATCAGTATGCTTAAATTATGCTCAGAAATAGTTTTATGAAGGACAACTACCGTAGTGTGCGGGTACTGCTTATAGTACAGTAATAAATTTTGAATTATAGATATTGTTCAAAAAGTAGGTCAAAGTTGAAGTTAATGTGAATGACAAAAGGATGGACAAACAAAATGTTTATTTCCCTGCATTGTCTTGAAAGCAGGGTATGAATTTTTTGTATTAATAGGTAATATTATTTTATGATCCTATAAAGAAATTATTTATCACTTATTGCCTGTACATATGCATTAAATTACCTATGAAATATTGTGAATCCTTGTAACTCTCTCTGCCTCCTCTGTTGAGATTAATTCTCGCTCAGTCTCAGAATTCCCTTTACAATATGACAGGTAAACATGATTATTCTCTTAATTGTAATATATGCATTGTCAGACAATCGGTATATCTAAATTATCCTCAGAAATTGTTTTTTTGAAGGACAACTGGTAATGCTTATAGTACAGTAATAAATTTGGAATTAAAAATTATTAAAAATGTAGGTCAAAATTGATGCTATTGTGAATGACAGAAGTATGGACAAATAAAATGTTTATTTTCTTGTACTGTTTTGAATTGAAAGCAGGAGACAGAAATTTTTGTACTTTATTTTTTCAAATTGTATGATATATATATATATAATATATATATGTATATATATACCCCGACAACATGGGTTTTTGACGATCTAAGGACCCTTCCGAATGATCCAATGTTAAAGGAGACGTAATGCAATCGTCAAATTTAACATATCGTCGAAAACATAAGTCGGCGCGTTATATATTCTAAAACTAGTAAAAGTAACACATCTTAGAGAATTAATTCTACTTGCCTGGTCTCTTGCTATTGTTAGCAACCACCACTAATTTTTAAAAATGTATTTTTTTTACCATTATTTACAGCCATTCCCCAGGAAATAATATCACTGATTTCAAATCTATGACTTTAAAAGCTGTATCTTTTATGGTTTGATAGTAATTGTCATAGAATACCCCTACCATACATGTTTTCTAAATCAACATTTTTTCTTATTTTCCATAAAATGTAACCTCATAAAATATTATCAAGAAATTAAGGTCTATGTGACATATCTAGATCTATTTTACCTAATTTGAAGTATGCTCAATTCAAATCTGAAATTATTTTTCCTCTTCCTCAATGTTATGTCCCCCCAAAACAGCAAGAACCCACACACACACACACACACACACACACATACACACACCCTCCTTTATTTCCAAGGGAAAATATGCATTCAACAAAATATATCTTTTTTACATGATTGATGATTTTAATTGCTGCATAAAACTTTAGTATTTAGAATGCTCATTAAATGTGAATAAATATCATAAAAATTCATTCCATGCAGGACTTTGGTTGCCATGGAAACTGAAAGAAAAAACTTAAAAATTGTTTTTCTCTGAAAGTTATATGCGACTGCACAACTGACATTGGCAAGAAGGTCCAACATCTTTCCTGCAAATTGATGTCATAGTTTAATAATGATGTCTCATTTTGGAAGAGCAGTTAAAATTTGACCTGGGAAAAAAGTTCCATCTTAATTGAGAGATTATTTAGTCTTATAGGCCTACTAATTACTATAACCAGGCAACAATCTGTATTAGGGCCTACTTATAATATGTATTAAGGCAATGTCTTGGAAGTGGACACAACTCTTTGTTTTACAAATGCAGAATATAGCATTCACTGGGAATCCTTTGGTCTCACAAGAGCAACACCTGTCCCACAAACTGATGTTAACTCATTTACCCCTAAAAGACACATTTGGACTGACCTAAGTATCTAATTTACATAAGAGTCCATTGTTTTTCAGGGGTTGATGAGTTAAATTTAATTGTGACATCAAATATTTAGAACATACATGTACATGCAGTATCATCTGGCAAAATCTTGACCAGAAAAAAATCTCGCACATCGTGTAAAAATTTTCAGTCTATTCATATGACTGTTAGTAATGTAAACTTCTAATGAAAAATTGGCTCAAATTCAATTAAACCAACCTCATTGACAGGTACTTTCCCTGTGTGAAGTAGCATAATGTTTGCAAATGAAAAGGGTCTAGGACCCAAAAGGGGTCAGAACTTGGTACATGTACATCTTCTCATAAACCAATGATCAGTTTCTTTCAAATTTGGTATGTGTAAAATGTATACATTGAATAGTCAATATCTACAAAGTTTGTGAATGAAATTCAAATCTCCTCATAAACGAGCCTTTAGGGAGCACTTCAAATGACAATAGGATATGATTTTATACAAATAGTTTGTAAATTGAAAACAGATTGACTTTTTTGTATTACAAACATATATTAGAAAGTTGTATGGAATTATTTATAATTATATAAGGATTATTGTGACAGTTTCAGTGCCATTAGGTCAAGGTCACAGGTACCTAAGTAATGAGAAAATATCTTTCAGACTTTTTTTTTTTATTTCTTCTGTATAGTTGACCAAATTTGCCAGGTAATGCCTTAAGGTCCCATGGGGCTTTTGTTTTGTCATGTATGGTATATAATTATGTTTCATGTGTGCCATCATTCACAAGAGAAAATATAGTAGTGAACAAATGAGTTTGATTATGACATTACAATCTAATGATGTAAAAAATGTACACTGCAAGCCATGTGTCAGCCATTTGGCAAAACTGAAAATTCTGCCAGTCTTGACAATAATGTACCACATGTATACTAATAAATAGTTTGCACTTTTTGCCATGATGCATAAAATGAGCAAATATATATTTCATATCAATTTTCATTAAGTTTCTATTGGCTAAAAATATACATTGTATACTGAATGTGTAATTTTTGGGTTCTCAGTTTTCTGAGTCACAAGGTCAGCCTTTTTTCATCTCAGTTGTTTCTGATAATCCACAATAAATCTTGTCCTTGTCAAAAAGAAAAAAGAATGAAAGGGTGGAAAGTATAAATTTATTTTATACAAAAATAGAGCAAAATTACATAAAAAACGATATTTGCACTTCAAATACCACTGCAATTCTGACCACATGCTAGCATAAAATTTCAAATGATCATTTATAAATATATATGGACTTCCAACTACAGTCACACTTTTTTTTTATTGTTTTACCAATATGTAAATCATTACTGATACAAATATTAGACCATATAAGCATATTCTCTTGTCCGAACTCAAGTTTCACTTGTCCCAGGCAGTAGGACAACCTTTAACATGTTTAATGTCATCCCTGATATACATTTACAGACCACAAAATAAAACAAGAGTGATCGTTCAGGGTACTTGGAGGTTACGACAAATACAAATCACATAAATGACATAGCCTTGATGAATTTCATTTTTAAGTCTTCATTATTGCTATGGTAACCTGCAGGTTACGGTAATTCCTTTTATCATAACCTGTATATGGGTTACAACAACTTCTGTTATTTTGTGCCCTGATGTAATGATTGCAAGTAATGACATATATATAGAAAAATGTATTTTTTACTCTTGACGAATCAATAGCCACTAAAATTTCCAAATGACCCTCATTACAATTAAAAGGGGGTTCAATGGATCCCTTAATGAACATTTCTACGGAAAACCCTGTAGATGGACAAATAACCTCCACCATAACTTGCTTTTGTGAAATACATTAATTAAATGTGTTTGAGAAACACCATATAACCAAGAAGTAATCATAACACATTTTCCCCCAGATATAAAGTTTCAAAACACTGGCAATTATTGTCATATCTTGACCATAATCAAATATATCTTGGATCTAGGATCTTGGATAAAGTTTCATACGAAATTTGTTTTTGATTTTTTCTGTAAATTTGTCTTTCTGGAACAAATTAATCAAGAAAGATTTTTAGGTTGTGCTATAATTTTATGGTATTATAATGTAAAACATTTGGACAAGTACCAACACTGTATTTGTTTTATACCAGGGTCCATAAGATGTTAATGTTGGAGAAATCACTGTAATGCTTAGCATCAACAATATAACCACTAACAAGACATGATACCGTATACTTGGAAATTTTCACTGCCGTTTAATTTTTGCCATTTTCGCCCTTAGATGAGGGTGAATTTAAAATGGAAGCCAAATTTTCAAGCGAAATAATTGTAGCACAGACATACAAGTTATCCACGATACTATATAGTGGTTTAGGACAAGTTTAAGATGTGGTGAATATGTTTTCTGTGGTAAAAAGGGCAAAAAATAAACAGGGGCTATACAGTAGAATGCAGTAAATTGTATGTAAAATTATTAAGTGCAGGAAAAGGAATGTTACCATGGTTACCACATACAATACTATCAAATACACAAACACACACACCCTGTCTCTCTATTATCATTTAAATTAATTTATGTAAAATTCAACTTTTCATACAACCTAGACTCAAGCTTTAAAGCAACACATTTTTGCAAACTTTCTCCACAAAAAATGTCATCACTAATGGTCGCTACATTTTTGGACATAACATCTATGATTAAAAACTGGATTTTGATATATTATCAATATCCACAAAATATAAAAAAAATTGGATTATTATATGATCTACAATATTCATCTATAAATGCCTGTCGATGTAGGCAATCTCATGTAGGACTTAGTACATCACATGACCTACACAAGTTTTATATCAAAACAAGATGTGTCAGGGAAACTGTAAAAGCAAAGTTATTTGTGAAGATTTTAAAGTCCCATAACTCTCAAATCCAAAACAAAAACATGTATGTTGCAACCAAGGCTACTGTACAAATAGATGACCAAATAATTATACAGTCATAATTGCAATAAATGCCCACCTTAGTATAAATATAACCTTTTATAATGAATAAACCTCTTGAGAAAGTCTGCCTGTCTATAATGCCTACTTTTGCCTTTTCCCTTGAGTGGCCTTTATAGACAAGTTTGACTATACCCCAATTCTTCAATCTCCGGGTCATAAAGACACAGACTTCACATGTAACGATATTATTAGCCATCATCTGTAAACATTGCAAGATGCCATCTAGCATACACTATTGAATTACCATCATGGGAGACAACTCTGTTGAGCAAAATCCAACAGTGTCTGCATGTGATCATCCAATGAAATAAAGTTGTTTTATCATGTGATGCAATACATTTATAATTTTCTGCAGGCACAGAGACCGTGGATCAATAGACCCTTTAGCAGTAACTGCGAAAATGATAGAGATACCCATAAAAACACAGACGTCATTATAGTAACTGATTGTTTCTTGACGCCATTTTCCTGGAATCTGTATCATTTTGCCAACTGGAAGACAGGCAAAGTCACAGGACCGCAGTTACTGCTAAAGGGTCTATAGCAGTACAGGTTAGTTTTCATTTTCGCCATGACAATATTTAATCTTCTTCACTAAGATCGTCATAGTAGTCTTCATTGCAGTACGTATTCGGAGAACAAATCCAGCTTAACAGTAAGATGAACGCAAACACAGCGACTGCATACATGGCGGTGAAGAGATGATTGCTGGTGTGGTGGATAGAGAACCCTATGTAACTGTAACGAAAACAAACTGTGATGTAGAAAATCTTACGTAGTTCCAAGTAGCCATGGCATATTGTATTTATTGAACGAGTTAGATAATATGACTTACACGAGCCTGTAGGCGAGTGTCATGATAATTCAATGTACAAGTTTAAAAAAATTCCATTCTGATTTAAAAACTGATCTCTCACAAATCCTTTTTTCAGATACAGTATGTCAAATAGAGAATTCCACAAAATTCACTATGGGGTCACATGTGAATGACCTCTGAGATGTAACTCATTTTATAAGAAAGAAATCGTGAGCCTGCAAAATTCATTTTAATCTTAATAATTTTATCCAAGTTTATGGAAAGAATTCTCTATTTCTGGATTTTGTGTATTCAGCATTGTTTATGATGTTTACAATGTTTACATTCTTTATACCATGTTCACCATTTGATAAACTTTCTTAAAAGATCTTGTCACACATGGCACAACTGTGAGTTCATTCACATGTGACCCCATTAGCATTGCATAGCAGATTTGGTTAGATCTTATATGCGACATATCAGAATTTAGGTGTTGAAATAGATTGGTTTTTAATTAGATTAAAAAAATTAAATATAGAATTATGACATTACAATGGAACTGAACCTGTCTTGTAAGACCACCCTATATGCCAAGAAATGGGTTTAATTCATTTACCATGTGATACCCAATAACGTTTGTGTGTGACTATTTTTTCTATTACATGTATTAGTGATGGAATGACGCTAGAACATGATATCCTGCGCTAACGTGCTAACGTCATTTCAGCAGAAAGATTACAAAGAGTTACGTTCCATCACCATTTAAGATATTAGTTCTGCACAATTGGTTATCATGTGGTACCTGAGATCTCTTAAGATAGGTGGTCTCTCACAAGTGGTCATAATGAAAGAAATATTTAGGCATGTTATTTTCTGAATGTGGTTTTTCAAGACAGGTGGTCTTATATGACAGTGGTCTCTCAAGACAGGTGGTCTTATATGACAGTGGTCTCTCAAGACAGGTGGTCTTACATGACAGGTGGTCTCTCAAGACAGGTGGTCTTACATGACAGGTGGTCTTTCAAGACAGGTGGTCTTATATGACAGGTGGTCTTTCAAGACAGGTGGTCTTATATGACAGGTGGTCTTTCAAGACAGGTGGTCTTATATGACAGGTGGTCTTTCAAGACAGGTGGTCTTATATGACAGGTGGTCTCTCATGACAGGTTCTGCTATGTTACCATACATATGTTGAAAAGAATTTTGGAATTGCAGTCTTCATTAAATAAATTATTTGTTTGTTTATTCTTGTTTAACGTCCCACTCAAGAATCTTTCACTCATATGGAGACGTCACCAAATACCGGTAAAGGGCTTCAAATTTTGGCCTATGCTCGGCACTTACGGCCATTGAGCAGTGAGAGTTCTTTAACATGCTGACACCTACTGTGACAGGGGACCTTGGTTTTTACTGTCTCATCCAAAGGAAAGGAAACCAACCTGCCGCCAGCTGGACTTGACTCATGACCTCACAATCTAGAGTCGAGCGTGCAATCGACAGACCCAGGTCGACTCATTAAATAAATTACCTAAAACTTTATTAATTGTCCGTTAACTTCTCTTACACAATATGATAATAATTTTTGTCTGGTTTAATCATCATTTTCATTATTTTTGGTTTCTGCATATTTATTTTTTCACACGACTTGTTAATTATGCTTTAAAATCTTATTAACTAACCTGCTATGATGATTATTTAAAATTTTAGACTGTTTCAACAAATACAAAAGAAAAAAACAAAACGTACCCTAGCCTGCAAGTTACTACAATGTCATTCAAACCATCATTGTCAAAATCTCCCACAGTGAGAGGAGACGAGGGATGGCACGGTAAAGAATGTTCGGCCAATAAGTTTCCCGTCTGCAGATCAACTAGGACAATCTCAGAGAAACCAGCTACAACTATGACATTCTGCAATAAAAGAATAGAGTCACATGCAAATACGTAATTTTCAAATAACCTTTGAGTATAACTCTATATCAATATGTAGGAATGGTATGACCAATAAAGATGGGTAAAAAATTATACAAATATAGTCTAGCCAGTAAGCTTTTATGCAGTGTGTACTAAACTTTCACTTTGAAGTGGAATATTACTGGATAATCATTTAAACTAGCTGTAATATATTGTAACGTTCTCTTGAACTCAACAATTAGGTTAAATGATCCAGTCTTAATGTCCTTTAATGTGTCATAGTTGACTATAATGTGTCCGGATGGGTGTGAGAGAGTTACTCCCTTGACCATAGCAGACGCTATGAGACTTTCTACATATGTAAATATGTTATATATTAAACAGTGGAAATTCAACATCATTTCATGGTTATTACAGTAAAACTCGCCTATAACGAGTTTCAAGGGACTTTATTGTTCAGTTCGTTGTAAGGACAGTTTGTTATACAGTTATAGGAAAGTGGGCTGTAGGGTTAAAACAACTTTGTTCAGAAAATTTCACTCTAAATTTATGCTAAATGGGAAATTTTCTGAGAAGTAAATGAAAACAGAATGTTCCTTTTTTCACTTTTTATTTACACATCTTATTTAATTTTCCCTTGGCAAAAAATTAAGAACTGACTTTTGTTTAAATGATATTGCTAACTTTGTTATATTTCTATAAAAGATGTTGGTTAAGGAGTCAAGGAACTCAGAAATTGGTTTGACATATAAAGCAAAAATTTGTTATACAGAATTCGTTGTAAAATTGTTTTTCAACTAAGAATATATAGAGGTACAGTTGGGGAATACTTTTTTGATTCATTATGTGCATGAATTCGTACAAACCAAGTTCGTTACATTCAAGATTTACTGTAAATAAGAATTCACAACATTTGGTTTCATGAAAATATCGGTACCTTGGGACCTACAGGCATCAAAGTATGACCATTAGCAGGCCAGCGAAGATCCAGTTGGGAAAAATATGTAAAGTGAAAATGGCTAACCACAACTTATTTTCAAGACTACATACTTAACATTTATGTGCCAATTAAAACACGAAATAACAGGTAATCTAAAATAGCATGTTAAGGTATAGGCTCTGTCTGCAGGTACTATTTCTGTGAATAAGAAGGTGTGAAATAAACCGTTAATCTATTCATGCATTGTAATTGCAATGCAGCCATATCAATTAAAATATTGCAAAAAGTCAAATCTAAGAGACAGCTCATACCACTCTTATCAAAAGTTACTATCTTATCAAAAGTCAATATCTTGGAGGAATTTGGGACTCCAAAATTGAAGTTTGAAAATACTTCTAAAACCAAAATATGCAGTGTCATCACCTATAAGTAGATAAACTTCTCCATATTTTATTTGACCATAACTCCACTCTGTCAGGTCTATACGAAGAAAAGAAAATTCATCTCTAGATTTTGTATTGGACAAAAATCTGAAAGATAAAATACAAAAAGAGGCTCATGGGCCTTAACGGTTACCTGAGTATGCACATTTTGGTCTTTAGAAATCATTGTGTCAACTATGTGCTCTTTATACTTTATAATAGATGATGAATATATTAATTTAACTATCATACAATACTGACAAGTTTCAATCCTTTTATAGGATAGAAAGTTTAATCATATCATAGTGAGATGTGATTTTGGTATATCTGGAGTAGATACACAAAAATAAAAACATCAGTCAGTTTTTGTGCCTTACAGACCAAGATGTTCACGAATTTCACAATTATGGTAAACCGTTTTGCTCTTTCTAATCATGGATTCATAATGCACAAGAGTGAAGATTTTGTAGAATTATGTTTATTTCAACAATATAACCATTTTGGCACTGCCCTGCCCAAACCACCCCCATCTTTTCATGTAACCCAGTCCATCTAGATGATCAGAGAAACTTTAGTTTCACCAAACATCCAAAAATTTGTAATATACAACTAGTCTAGTCATGAGGAGCACATTCAGATGATTTAAGATTTCTAAAATAAGGGGTAGGGAATGGCCCTGGGGACACCCAGAAATTTCACCCTGAATCTTGTCTTGTGATGGGTAATAAGAAAATATATGGTTTAGGGGTGAGGATCTCAATGGTTTTTCAAAAACTGAGATTTCTGAAATTATGGGGTGAGGAATGACCCCAGGGACCACCCCAAAATATCACCCTACAACTTGTCTTGTCAAGAGTAATAAGAGGATATATGGTTTAGGGTTGGGAAGCTCAAATATCTATGAGATAATTAAATATTTCTGAAATAATTGGGTGTGACCCTGGGGATTCCCAAAATATCACCATAAAGCTTGTCTTGTCATGAGGAATAAGTAAATATATGGTTTGGGGGTGGGAACCTCAACGGTTTTTGAGATAATTGAAGATTTCTGAAATAAAGGGTGGAGATGACCCAGAAGACCCCAAAAATATCATGATAAATCTTGACTTCTCATGAGGAATAAGAAAATATATGGATTAGGGGTGGGGACCACAACGGTTTTTGAGATAATTGAAGATTTCTGAAAAAAACAGGTGGGGAATGACCCTGGGGATCCCCATATATCACCATAAAACTTGTCATAAGGAATAAGAAAACATATGGTTTAGGGGTGGGGACCTCAACGGTTTTTGAGAAAATTGAAGATTTCTGAAATAACGGGGTGGGGAATGACCTTGGGGATTCCCAAAATATTACCATAGAACTTGTCTTGTCATGAGGAATACGAAAATATATGGTTAAGGGTGGGGACCTCAATGGTTTTTGACATAATTGAAGATTTCTGAAATAACGGGTGGGGAATGACAGGGGATCCCCAAAATATCACCATAACACTCGTATTGTCATAGGTAATAAAAAAAAAAATAAGGTTTCGGGGCAAGAAGCTCAACTGTTTATGAGATAATTGAATATTCCTGAAATAAGGGGGAGGGGATGACCCAGAGGACCCTAAATATCACCATAAAACTTGTCTTGTCATGAGGAATAAGAAAATATATTTTTACGGGTGGGGACAGAAACCTTATTTGCGATAATTGAAGATTTCTGAAAAACGGGGTGGGGCATACAGTATTCAAATCTTACGTACATTTTGTCCAAACACTTTGAGGGACATAAGAGTTCTACCGGGTTGAAAGCTATCTCTGTATTCCATATATTGTTCAGATTCTTTATCTTTCTTTTTTCTCATATCACTTCCAGCTCGTGCCCAGTTTGCAGGGGTTAATGTCTGGAAAAATTACAGATAATTAATAGACATGACAGTTATCACCATAAAAATGCAGAGTTATAGTTTAATACTGGTATGTTCAATTCCCACTGGTGAAGGACACACCAGCACTCAATTGGGTGTTTTAATGGAAATCAAACATAAACCTGATAGACAAATTTCAATATATTTTCATCATGAAAATCAAAGAAGCATTTTTTATTCTAGATTTTTATCAGTTTTTTGTTTTTGTCCAGTTTTTTTAGAAACCATCAATTGAAAACATTTTTACTTTTGAAAATTGAAGTCTTAGTTCATATGACTTCAACAGAAAGTTGGGCAAGGTCTTTTTTCTGGTTTCATAATATTTATATTGACAGCATTCAGTGATATCTTGCTTCAGTACATCTGCGAGGAATAAAGCTTGGATAAATGTTCTTTCTTATAAAGGTGACAAGTGACTTCACTGTCCTTCCTATAGGAATCATTTTCAAATTTGGCACCAATCACTGCAGAATATCTACCTCCTAGGTCACATATATGATAAACTGCTCAACTGAAAGTGATGGTGCCCTATTTTTTTTCTTTGAAACTGCATACTATAACTACGAACCATGACAACCAGGATCTATAATCAAGATTCCATGTCATTATACCACTGTATATCAAAATTCTTCATGGTATAGATGGGGGTCAATATAAGCAAGAGTTATTTCCCTTCATCTGCCATATTCCCTTATCAAATCAACCAAATCAAATGAAGTATTCTTGTGAATAAATAGTTTGAAAAAAATCCATTTGGACAGAAATGTTTATTTCAGGTCTTCATTAATCTGACCAGCAAATTCTGGTGTAAATTATGATATCCTGTTTACTAATACTAATTAATCCATTTTGGTTGCTTAAAGAAGTAAACTTATCAAGTTGTCCCACAATATAGCCATCAAAGGGGAACAACTCTCACAAAATACTGCGAACAGAATCGCATCTATAGGCCTACAAATAAGTCGTTGTGACACTCATCTAAAGCTCTTCATGTGTCAATTGAGTTTAATTTTCTTGATAGAAAGTGAAAATAGGACCAGTATCCTAATTTTCAAGATCCCATCTAACTTACCTCAGTTATTTTTCTTTTAATTATTCTTCTTGCATGGGGGACAATGCTCAATGCTTTAAGGGGCCTTCGATAAAATGCCAGTATTTAAAATGGCATTTTCAATTATTATGCTATATAAATAAAATTGTAACAAAAAATTGAGAAACTTATAGGTATGAAGCTGTAAGCAGACAATCACAAGACAAACAATGATTCTCACCTGCCAATTTATGTTGCCATTTAAATCCCATGAAGATATTCGCCCGACTCCCCCGATAGTAATAATATCGTACTTCTGTGAATATTTTGGCAGATGGTGTCCAAGGAGATGTCTAAAAAATCCTGACTTTCTGGCCACACTAAAACAGACAGGTCATATAGGTCAATTACAGTTAACAGTAAATCGGGATATTTGGCCATTGTTTGATTTAAATGGCCAAAATTAAACCATCCAAAATATGTACACAATGTTTCTGTTGGTACTTTTTAAAAATAGTTGAGTGTTTTTGATGAACAAACAAGAGATTTTTAAAATAACACAGTATAAATGTTAATCTTAATTAAGTAAGTTATACAACAAATCAGTTCGATTTATTCTGTCCTTACTCTTTATATTTCAACCAGCTGGAATGTTTGATACGGTAAGACCAATGTTTGATGGTTGGCCAGATTTAAACATGATATAAAGAATAAATGGCCAAAATTTGACTGGCCAAAGAAATGACCCTTCATTTTATTACCAAAGTGACTAAATTTTAGCAATGCCAAAATATCCCGAATTACCATACTAGCAATGTATCAATGTTCAGTAGAACCTTGTTATGAAAAACACCTAACTGACTGATTAAAAGTGGTCTGATTACTGAGGTGGTCTATTAGTAAGGGTCTGTTCTTATTAATTATACCATTAGGAATATTTAAAAGATTAAATATTTGTGGTCTTAAATTCGAGGTGGTCTCCTAAGCGAGGTGATCTTTAGGCGAGGTTCCACTTTATCAATATATTGATATGAATCAATATTTTACTGTCAATCAATATTCAATGCAGTATATGAAAGGATTCAGGATTAGCATCAAAACAAGTCTGATTTGGTATATATTGGTTAAACTTACTTTCAGCATTTCTAGAGATTTTAATTATTACAGGAAGAAACCTATAACATGGTGATCAATCCTCATATATTTTGGGAGAAAAAATAAATTGAATGTCTAAATCTATGTATTTTCAAAGTCTGATACCTTTTTAATACGACTGGTGGAACCTTCTTCAAGTTGTCTTCATCATACGCCCAAGAAGAAGTAAACAGGAGCCTGGTGATTCTACAGACAGACAGTTGTTCTATTTTCTCTTTTAATGGGTATATTCTCCACACTTCCATGTAACAAGGACTTTGCTCATGATTTTGTCCCCATGCCAACTGTTCGATATTTCCATCCATGTCAATGTCGATATATATGGAACTGTCTGCCGGCAGTTGTAGTTCTGTGATCGGTTGGCCAGTGAGGAGGTTTAATACCTCTATGCCATTATGGTTGCTAATGACAACTGCATTCGGATTTTCCACATGTTCATGATTGCTATGAGGGCGCTGTCCACCATATGCAAAGCCAATAACATGTTCTGGCGTCAGTGCCGATCTATGTCTGGAATCTTTCAAGTCACTGCTTCCTGATGAAGATTCCCCTGCTTTCTGGAATCTTCCTAATGTTAATTTTGTGTCATCTAGGGTCTGCCATAGATGTGGCTAAAATATAAATCGCTTTATTGAGTTTTATTTTGTAATTTTGAACATACATGTACACTATCTTTGCATACATAAAGTATTTATGTTGATGTTTCCTCTGATAATATGCCAAGTCCTCCATGTTATTTACCGTAAATCCAGCTTTATTTCTGAGAATTTTATTTACACGTAATTTTGCAAGAACCCTCACTCATAAAAATAAAATTATTGCGTAATGAAGTATGAAAATAGTTTGACGAAATGGGCATTTGAAATCATGAAAATATCATCTTGCGAATAAATCTAGAATTTGTCTATCTCAAAAATAAAGTCCCACAAAAATTTCTGGATTTACAGAACGATGATTTGATTTTGTATTTGATGAACTTTATCACCATTGCCTTAGACTCAGCGGCAAATGAATGCTATCTTTTATCATAGTTAATAAGGAGAATTACCCCGTGAAAAATTCCTATCAAGGAAAATTCTTGTTTCTTGTTTTCTTAATTCCACAAGGGAACTTGGCATAAGTAACTCATTATTCTCATTAGTTGAAAGATAAATTTTAATAAAAATTTCCCCAGCATGATCATATGTTGATTAAAAACATGGGACTCCTACTGCTCATAATATTAATCAACATTAAATTTTCATTTAGCATTTTATCCGTTTTATTGAAACATAAAAGTAAGACCTTCGTTTTATTCTCTTCAGTATTGCCAATCACTTCTAGTGTTCTGCTGGTACAGCTTATGACTTGAAAGCAAAAGGATCTGGGTTTGATTCACAGTAAAAGGATCTGGGTTTGATTCACAGTACCGGTGATACCTAAGATTTCAAAAGTGTTATGACTGTTTCTTTGCCGAGTGTTTGCCATATGAAGTGAAAGTCACACGTCTATTGGATGAGACTTAAAACCGAGCCGAGGTCATCCGTCTATACATTGGCATCAGTTCATGGCACAGGTCAAAATTTGTGGCATCCCCAGATCAGTGAAAATTTCTTGCAGGATATTAAACAACAATGAATGCAAGACAAATGGATTAAATTATCTCCCCTGATCTTTCATCTCTGGGGCATAAATACAACATGAGTAAACTGATTTAGCGGATGAGAACAACAAATGATATAGAAAAAAATAACACTGATCATGCCAATCTGATCAATTTGTTTATACTACACACACATGGTCACAACTGACCCTGCATGTTAGGAGATAGTATATGCTCTGTAATTTTTGCCTGTCATGGTAGCCACGGTTGCCCCGACAGATCATACAGCTCGAGAACAATCAAGAAGGGATTACTAGTGAATCATAAGACAATAGCAATTGTGGTGCATGTCAAACAGCCAATGTACGAGATTATGGGTGACCTATGTTCTCAAAAAATAGAACATGTCCTTATGCACGAGATGTTCAAAGTTCGATTTTCAACAAAAATGCCTGCAGAGCACCTGGAGAAGGATGCACAGCCTGTTGTGACTGAGACTTAACAAACAGTGACTGTATAATTACCAGATATTTGTAGAGTTCTTGTTTATATAAAGACCAAGGCGCTTCCCCAACATGAAGGCGGTGTCTCTTTAATCCTAGTTTCCAATGATGATCGCCATGGACATCCTTTATAAGACAAAATGGAAAAAGTGAACAGATAAAAAAAAGAAATCATTATAAGAAAAAGACAGGAACATATGTATTGACTTAAATAAAGGTCAATTAATAATTCTGTCATATTAGATATCAAAACTGGTATTCAACTCCTCAATCTCTGAAAAACAATGGACTCTTCTATAAATCAATGACTTAGAGCAGTCTAAACGTGTCTTTATAATGTTTAGGGGTGAATGACGTAACACTAACTGTAGCTTCAGAGATCACCATAGCCTACATTTTGTATTTAGGTGTGGCTGTGTGCTTCCCTGGGCTCAGTGGTCAGAGAGGTCACCTTGCAAAAGAGATGCGCCCCGGATTCAATTCCCATATTCTGATCCCTTAAATTTGTTTATATCAGGTCGTGATTATTCTTTGCCAAGTCGGCAAGTGCTTTATATCAGAAAGTGAAAATGAAAGATAAGATTTAAAACCATCATCCTGTGTCATGATAACTGTGGTACAGTAAAGAACTATCACTTCTTTTACTTCATAGCACAGGTAAAAATTTGTGGAGCTTCACTTATCACTGGAGATTTTTCCATAATAATATTATACGGTAAATGTAAACTTTTTAGAGAGATGTAAAACCAAAACAAGACAACCACATAAATTGAATTTTTATTCTCTGCATGCCTTACCTAGGGCAAAAAATACATCTAAGTTGTTTTTGTATACCAGTTTTGCAGAATCTTTTTTCTAAAGTTTAGAAATTTACGATACTTACACATGTTATATATTGCAAAACTGCATATTTGCATGATGTATACAAAGAAAGATAGCCATATCTGTTTTATTTTCTTCTTTCTATGAATTTCTTGTCGATATGTCAGTATCATCATTCTTTTTTTTTAAGTTTAATATACAGCACAGACCCCAAACATCTTATTGTTGTTCTGCATTTGGAACTGAAATTTATTTCTAGTAATAGAGTACGGGAAAGAAATATGCCAGAATGAAAGACCACTTTCTATGGGAGTACTACTGCACCTAGTTTTAATGAAATCCCAAACCAAATACAAGAAAGAAATGTTATTCTCGCCTTGAAATTAGGAACTACCAGTAATGGGTAAATGTCTACCTGTTGTGATGAAGTGGAACCAGTGATGATAATATGAGAAGACACAATAAACCATGACTCAAATATCACATTGTCCGATTGTACAGGATAAGTCCATTTTGTGGTCAGACAAGTAAACGCTACTTCTCACTTGTCCAACAGGATTTCAATACTACTTGTCCTGCAGGACATGTGGAAACTTTTTAGGATTGTTGACTCCTGTATGCATTAAATCACAACAGGTCCAACACATGTTTCTCAGTCACAAATTTTGTTTACAACATTCTGATTGATTTCATTTCTTCGTCAGTTTCATCTGGATGAGAAGATCATGATCACATGTTATCTGAATATGTTATCAATATCAAATGAACTCTGACCTTTACATCAGGAGCCACTTCTCCGAAATCTCCGGGTAAATGATGCCACCTCAGTGTTCCATCTTTAGCACTAACAGCAAAAGAGCTGAAGTGGGTCAAAGTGTTATCTTCTGTTGTGTGGTTCCCATGCTCTGCCTCCGCACTGCAAATAATATTAATATGTACTGTATTTGATTAAGGCTAAGTACTATACACCCACACAAAAATGAGTCAGTGTTTTACACATGGGAACCTGTTTTGAAACATTACCTTTTCTGTCACTGGAACGTGGCCTTACGAGAAATGTGGTCTCTTAAAACAGATGGTCTTCTATGACAGTGGTCTCACAGGAGAAGAAGTATTCCATTACTTTGGTCTCACAAAACAGGTTCTACTGTATATCTCCATTTTAATGGTGGAAATCTAATCAGGCCAAAAATTAGAAAAACAGATTTGTCTGAAGTGATTCCAAACTATTCACCTAAAAAGCCATGATTCCAAAATTTTTTCATGCAGTTTTGCTCACTTTTTTTTTTCTTTTCAAAATTTAAAGAAAAAATTGGCTACTTGACGGGACATACCATATACCAGTATCAAAGAAATATTTTTATTTTAAGTTGACGTTTCTTTGCTTCTTCATAAAAGCAGACATTATACAAAGACATAATCTCAAAATAAAAAAAAGCAAAAAAAACAACAACAAAATGGTCCTATAAGTTTAGAGGTGTTACTGTACCTTTCATTAGTCTTTTTGTGTACAGTGTGAGTAAAACTTCCACCGACAATTATAAGACCCTGATCATTCTTCCTGACATTGTGGGCCGTTATCAGTATACCCATGTCCTTGACCTTGTATGTGTCTTTTATGTGTCCTATATCCATCAGTGTCTGTTTCCATAACAACTCCAGATTATGGTTGAAGCAAAATAACTGCCAGTCATTTGTGACAATAACAATTATCTGAAATACAATGAAATGGTAAAATTTGATTCAATACATAATCCTTGCTTTTTTGTCAGAAAATAATCCCTTTAGATTTACATACATTAAGACCACATGCAGAAATCTAGAGGTACTTGCAGAAATCTAGAGGTACTTGCATTGTCTAGAGGTACTTGCAGTGGTCTAGAGGTACTTGCAGTGGTCTAGAGGTACTTGCAGTGGTCTAGAGGTACTTGCAGTGGTCTAGAGGTACTTCAGTGGTCTAGAGGTACTTGCAGTGGTGTAGAGGTACTTGTAGTGGTGTACTTGCAGTGGTCTAGAGGTACTTGCAGTGGTCTAGAGGTACTTGCAGTGGTCTAGAGGTACTTCAGTGGTCTAGAGGTACTTGCAGTGGTCTAGAGGTACTTGCAGTGGTCTAGAGGTACTTGCAGTGGTCTAGAGGTACTTGCAGTGGTCTAGAGGTACTTCAGTGGTCTAGAGGTACTTGCAGTGGTCTTGAGGTACTTGCAGTGGTCTAGAGGTAGAGTGTTCAACTCACAAGCGGAAGGTCTTGGGATGGATTTCCGGTACCGGGTCATACCAAAGACTTTTTGAAAAGGGTAGTGACCATTCCTTTGCCACATGCTCACAATATGAAGTGAAGGTCATGGGTCTTTGGAATGAGACTTATAATCGAGGTACTGTGGCACATAAAAGAACTCTAACTGCATTGACGCGAGTCCATAGCACAGGTAAAAATTTGTGGCACTTCACCTAAAGCTGGTGACATCTCAATGTAAGTGAAAAATTCATGGCGGGATGTAAAACAACAAACAAACAAACATTTTTTACATTGATTTTATATTGTCCTATTCACATAATCTAGTGTCACAGAGTAACCTTTTGATTATCATACAGATGATTTCATTCATTTTTCGGTTAATTACCGTTATGACAGGATACACACTGCAGGATAACCCAAGGTATAGTGACACGTACGAACAATTACGCTTACCAGTGCAATTTTTAATGTTGTTATGCTTCATTGCCTAACTTAAAAACTTGTGCAGGTGATGAAATGGTTCTCCAGATTCCACCACGCCAGGTTATACAGGGTTTTCCACCCAATCATACAGGACTGAAATAAGGCTCCATTCCCAATGCATTTTTTCCCAATTTGCAGTAAAAATTTCCCAGTTGAAGTCAAATGACAATGAAATTGAAAAGATTCTCGTAGTTTCACATAGTTCTGTGTATTTTTATATTTCCCAATTTCAATAAAATGTTGCTAAAATTCCCAATTCAAAAGGCCCAGGCCCCATTCACCATTTGCCTCCCTTTATGGGAATTCCCATATGGACATGTCTAAAAATATGCAGATCTTGGCCTAGTGCATAACTGTTTACACAACCTAAAACTGAACATCCCCATATACTTTGTTTATATAATTCATATTTAGTGTAAATATGTTGTTAAGATATATTTCAAACAAGGCATCACCAGTGATACTAATCCCCTTGCAATGGAAATATTGTATAATACCTGTATACTGGAATATTTGGGAGAACTAACAACTTTTACGTAAAGGTCAAGGGCAACTAGTAATGTTCAAGAAAAAATGAAGTTGCCAGATTTCTGAGCAAAATAAATACCGGATAAGCACTCATTCAAAATCTTGTCATACAAACCACTTGTGTCAAGTTTTGTTGAACAAAATAAGACGTAGACCATCATTGAAAAAATGTTGTTAGTTTTATTAAATTCCACATAAAGCCACTAAAACACAAAAATTAAGTGAAAGGAAGAAAGGGTAATAACTCTGTGAAGAAGGGAGTGTGAGTTACAAAATGCAAACTCATCTGAGATATTACAATAGTAAAACCTTGTATCAAGTTTTGTGAAATTCCATTGGGAAATAAACTTGTTAGAGCGCTGACAGAAATATCTCAATGAAATAAACAAAGGGCAATAACTCTGTAAATAAGGTAGTGCAAGTTATGAAACGAGCAAAGGTCTGAGATATTACCATAGTAAACCCTTGTATCAAGTTTTGTGAAATTCCATTGGGAAATAAACTTGTTAGAGCGCTGACAGAAATATTTCAACCATAAACAAATGGCAATAACTCTGTAAATAAGGTAGTGCAAGTTATTTATTGTAGTAAATGTATCAAGTTTTCGTGAAATTAAAATAAAATTGTTACAGTGCTGACAAAAATATTTCAATGAAATAAACAAAAGGCTGTAACTCTCTAAATAAGGGATAGCTGGATTTGAAACGCGAACTCATCTGAGATATTACATTAGTAAACCTATGTATCAAGAAATGAAGAAAAGGATGGATTAAAGAAATCAAAAACATTTTATACCGCTGAATCATAAACAAGAAGAAGTTACAACTCATTTGATCTCTTAATTGAATATCTTTTTTCCATTCAATTACATCTTGAAGCGTCATGTTATATTACTCATTTTGTTTTTTCTGACATTTTCTTATCTTCTCCGCTCTTTTGAAGCTAGACAATAGCATATGTTTAGCTGGTCTTGACATTTTGCTGGGTACAATCAGAAACATAATCATGCACTACCTTACTTAATCCAACAGTATTACAACAAACTCATCTGTGACCAAGCATGAATGATTCATTTATCTGTTTACAAATTTGATTAATATTAGCTCACAAAATACGTATAACACTTCGAGACAACATAAATTTCAGGACAATTCGATTTAAACAGTATTTGTGCATTTTTACTTTCAATTTGTATCTGTTTTTACCTATCATGCAAGTTTCTATAGTGTTAAAATGACATTGACATAGGTGCCCTACTTAAAATGATGTCCATTTCAAAGATATATGAGTTTTGTGAAATTCTGTTGAGAAATAAAATTGTTAGAGCACTTATAGAAATATGTCAATGAAATAAAGAAAGGGCAATAAATCTGTAAATAAGGAAGTGTGGGTTACAAAACACAAACTCGTCTGAAATATTACCATACTAAACCCTTGTGTCATTCAACACATTCAAGTTTCGTGAAATTCAGTTGAGAATACTCACCAGAAGTCACATATTTACTGAATTTAGATGTGTTTCGAAAAACATTTGATGCTGTATATACAATGAGTCAGTAAGGTATGTTTGTTCAATTGGAAATCAACAAAAACTAAGCCACTACAATAAGTATGTCACATATGTTGAAATACTTCTAGATGTAAGTAAGTACATGTTATACAGTAGAACCTGTCTTGAGTGACCACATCATCACCCAATGAAATGTGGTTTCTCAAGATAAGCGGTCTCGCAAAAGAGGTTTCATTTAAATGATTATTTAGCTAAGTGGTTTTCAGAAACTGGTTTCAAAATAAAGGTGGTCTTTCAAGAGAGTGGTCTCTCCACACAGGTTCCACTGTAGTGCAAAGCAGAAACAATGCTTAACTTTATTTGAATGGTGTTTTACGCCAGACTCAATTTTTCATTTATATGGTGGCGCCATTATGCCAGGGAAGAAACCACTAGACTTCTGCAATGCTAACTTTAAAGTGTTCATGTGTTTAAAAATTCTGAACAAAAACATTTGGTATATCTCATGTTCAAAAGCTGTTGAGGAAGTTATATAAGTTTGTAGACTTTGAAAAACCAGGCGTCAAGTGGTTCATACTACAGCAGCCAAAAATATGATGATCATAATAATAGTAGTGATAATAATAATAATAAAAATAATAAAAAGATAATACAGTCAAACCTCGTTATCTCGAAGTCATCTGGACCAAGTTAAAAAAAAAACGGGTCCTTGAGTTAAAAGGTCTGTCAATAAAATAGAATACTGATTCCTCTCATGTGCATCTCAGTAATTGCTAGAAAACTTGAAGGCCTACATATATATAATATGTACACCAAAATTTTTGTGAACTGTTTTTTTACATTGTGTGTACTTTTGAGTACACAATACATTTTTACAGAAAGCATAATTTTTCAGCACTAGTTATATCATCACATGATAATTTAATGAAGATGTAAAAAAAATTTACCTCAAAATAACTGGTCACTTTTTCATTGAAATTAAGCATCGGTATCATGTTTTAACATGAACATTAGTGTTTTATTTTTTTACTTTTCAAATCTCGAGCTATCAGGTCTCTTTTAGCAAGGTATAGAAGGAAAATTGCCGGGACTGGCACTTATTCTCGAGTTAACCGGGAAAATCGAGATTACCAATCTCAACATAACGAATTTTGACTGTAATAATAATATTGAAAAGATAATAATGATAATAATAATAATAATAATAACAACAATAATAATAACAATAATAATAATAAAAATAAAACTAACAACAATAACATAGTAAAGGATAAAAATGATTATTATTATATAAATTATAATAATAATATTTATAATAATAATAATGATAAATAAATAAATAAAACTCAATACAATTGGATACAGGGTGACGATTTGTAAAATAAAACCAAGTGTAACTCACACAGACATGGCTCATGTCTTTCGTCAATTCGTTGATGAAAAAGTTTAACTACTGACGTACTAAAACTCTTTTACTGATTAAAATTATACAATTGACAATCTTATTAAGCACTGATCACTTATCACTCCTGTTTTCTGATATGTCATGTGGAGGCTTAACAAAACCCAGTTAGGGGTCACATGTAAGTGATCTCCTAGGCATATCATATCTAACCAATGAAAATTCAATAAGCCATTTGTAAAAAGGTGTAGGCCTACCCTGTGTCATTTGAAGTGCCCCCTAGTGGTTGTTTATGAAGAGATATCGCTTTCATTTGCAAACCTTACAGATATTGACTTAACAATCATGCACATAAACTTTGAAAGTCATCTGATCATTGGTTCATGAGAAGAAGATTTTTAAATGTGTATCAAGTTATTGTCCTTTTTGGCCCCTTTTGGTTCTTGCCCCTTTTCATTCACAAACTTAATGTGGCTTCAAATCGGAATACTGCATGTCTGGTTCTTAAAAAGAAGTTAAAATGTCTAAAATTTGACAAAGAACTTCTATTGGTTCATGAGAGGAATATTTTTAAAAATGTACCAAGTTTTGTCCTTCTTCATGTTTTTGGTACCTTTTGGGGCCCATATTGGTCCTACCCCTTTTCATTGGCAAACTTTATGAGGATTCAAATTTGGATAATTCCTGCCAAGTTTTGTTAAAATTGGCTAATTGTATCTTGAGAAGAACATGAAGAAGACAAAAATGTCTACAAATTAACAAAGCAAGATGGATATCATATCACATGACACAACAGACAACGACAGACAAAAGACAATATCAAAAGGTCAAACCAGAGCATCTTGCTCGTGTGACCTAAAAATGAGAGCAATGAGAGATCGGTTTTTAATTAGATTGTACTTTCGTATGATATGTGCAAAATGAACTGATTTTCAAACTAATTCGAAATGTGAAATATTTTACAAATCATCCCCTTACCTGATTTACCTGTTTTCTAATTTGCATCAAAGATCCATAAGGAACAGTGAATCCTGTTGCCATGGCCACAGGTTTACTCGTCCCTCCCTCATCTACTGTCGTCAATGGTAACTTTATTTTCTCCTTGACAACAACATGTGGTAAAGTTTTATCATCCTCATCTTGTTTAACAAGTTCCGGTAAAGCTAGCAAAGTTAGTCTGTATTTAAAAAGAAAGACCATCTCAAGTACATTCAGACACCTCATATCCACCATTGTTATTCTGACAACTTTACATATTTTCAGGATATCACAGAGAATAAAATGTACAAAATATTGTTTACAGACAATATAACAGAATTTAAACTCAATTTGATTAAATGAAAGGAATTCATTTTTCATTCTAAAATATGGGTATATATGTAGGTGGCTTGGTTTTTTTATCCTTCATTTTGTCCTACATTTTGACCCCACCCCATCCATGGATGTATGTGATGTCAGTGAAGTGTGAGCAACCCTTAGATGAACTTACAGTCTAAGTTTGGTTACTGTATCACAATCCAAACTTATTGACAGACAGACATACAGACAGACGATCAAAACACTAGATGCCCCTGGCGGACCTTTCAGGCCAGAGGCATAAAATGCATGATTTCGGTGTTACTTAGGTACTACTCTGAAACGTGTTGTGGGGTCCTAATACATGTGAAGTACTAGGACTTTTGTACAAATGAACATCCTGTTAAATTGAAATCCCGTATAATTTGAAACAAAATCTTCTGAATCCCTGGTCAAATTTGTTTTTACCATTTCTACCTGGTTATTTTGAAAACCCAACCAAGTATTTATTTGAAAGAAAAATTCATTCCCCTTGGGTTTCAATAAATCCAGGTTCTACTATAGGATGAAATACAATTAGTTTTATGTGTATCACAAATATGATATCAAGAAAGTTAGAATCAAATCAAACCTGTAGTCTTGAGTTATCAAGATGATTTCATTAACACTGTCTCCTTCTAAATCTGTTATAATTGGTGGAGGCAGCCTATCCTCTAATATAGGATAAAGTCTGAAAATCATACAAATATTATATACATTACCATAATCAACCAAATAAGCGCCCAGGGCGCTACTAAAATATGGAAAAAAGTGTGGGAGCTTATTGAGATCAGTTAATAGTCAAATTGACATAAAGCAGTTAATTATTTGTAAGGCACATTGGAAAAGTTGTTGTAGTTAATACTGCGGAGACTTATTGGCATTCTTCTGTTACTGAGGGGCTAGAGGTAAATGGTTACTTAAGTTTTTTTCCACATCTCCTTGTCAATTGGCTAGAAAAGATACTTGATTGTGTGTGAAAAAGGAGAGTAAATCTGAACTATATGAGGAAGGGCGCTTATTGGGTCAAATATGGCATATAACTATATATACATGTTCATGTATAATGCTATAATATTCATCATAAGACATGTAATAAATGTCAGGCCTTTTTCCTGTCAATTTGGGGAAAATGCCATTAGCGGCACAATTGGGAATTTTAACTTAAATTTGTGTCAAATTGGGAAAAACTGTTTGCACACATTGATATCTAAATGTAACAGAATCTCTTTTTTTAAATGCAATTTCCCTTACATTAATATACTTTCACACCAAACTGGGAAGTTTTTTCATAAAATTGGGAAAAACACATGTATTTTGCTTTGGCTATTGTTTCAGATCACATGACATTGCTTAAAATATATAGCATAATGGAATTAGAGAATGATGAATGAATATCAAATTGAATTATAGGTTTTATCTAAAATGTAGCAAATTATTCATTTGAGTTCTTGAAAGTCAATCAGCTCACCTGAGGCATTCTCAAGGAACATATATCTATGACATTTTAGTCAAAAAATATTTGATTTCGTTGATAAAACATATACATGTACATGTCAATATTGCTAGCAAATTTGTTTTATGAAAATCGTATTAAAGAATTGTCAAATTTGAAAATTTTGGTAACGACATGTTTCACCTCACCTGCTTTTGGTAAAGACGTGTTTCACGTTACCTGTTTTTGGTAATGACATGATTCAAGTTACCTATTTTTGGTAATGACATGATACACCTTACCTGTTTTTTAATGATGTGATTCACCTTAGCTGTTTTTGGAAATGAGGTGATATCACTTTACCTGTTTTTTGGAAATGAGGTTCACCTATCACTTTACCTGTTTTGGTAATGGCATGATTCACCTTACCTTTTTTTGGCAATTACATGATTCACCTTACCTGTTTTTGGTAATGACGTGATTCACCTTTCCTGTTTTTGGTAATGATCTGATTCATCTTACCTGTTTTGGTAATGATGTGATTCACTTCGTTTTCTCCATACTGGCTTTAAGTGGTAGGAATCACTTGCGCGGAACAAATATCCGATTATACAGCATAGCACCACAAAGATCAGGTGATTAGAATTAATGTTCTTTACTAATCGTTCCCACAGAGTATCCATTGTAAGGTCCTAGGTCTTCCTTCAATTCACATTTCGATATACATCCTCTGGAAATCAGATAAACATATCAGTATTTTGTAAACAAACAAAAAGTACAATTTAATCTTATAAAAATATCATAATATAGGGATTTTTCTAGGCTGTTTGGGGATCCATATAATGGATCAATTCCTAATGCAGGTAATATAGACAACCATCATAAAGTAAATCTATTAATAGAGAGCGCAGCTCAAACGGCCAAAGGCAGTTTGCAAAGTGGACTCAAAGATATGACGTGTACATTACATAGACAAGATTTGTTTGTAAAACACAAATGCCCCCGGTCCAAACAAATTTTTATGCTGGCAAATAAAATTACCCCACCCTCAGGGGCATGTGATGTAAGTGAAGTGCCCCCCCCCAAGGGGCATGTGATGTCAGTGAAGTGTAAGCAACCCTAAGATGTACTTACAGTCGAAGTTTGGTTACTGTATCACAATCCAAACTTGAAATATTACACTTTATATGTAAGCGGGACGGAATTACAGACAGACAAACAGACACACAATCCAAACACCATATGGCCCCAGCAGACCTTTCAGGCCAGGGGCATTAAAAGTGACAGGACCGTACAGAAGCTGTACACTGTACAACCTAAAAAAATTTCCAGCTAAGATGGCCGTCAATGGACCACATCAGCCTGACGTTTTTCCAGTTACTCAATTCAAATGAAACATTTTTGAAACTTTTATGGTCATACGCATGTACTTTGCCCAAGTGCTTATGTTCTAAATATTCGATGTCACAATCAAACTATGTCTATGACATCATTTTTTCAAACAGATGATGCTCTTGTGAGAGTAAATAGACTCCCAATCACTTTCAAGGCATTGCCTTAGTTCATATTATCTCCTCATGAATACTTACGGTATATCTAAAAATCACGATTTTAGATTTTTTTTACAATGTTTGATATATAAAATGGAGTAATTCCAATGTCAAATATTTTACTTGAAACTTGACAGTTTCATACATGTACATGTGACAGAAATTAGTCCAGCTACTATGCCACAACTGGAGATTCTTATATTCTCAGCTGGAGATTTGGTCTCAACCAGTTTGGTTTCTTTTATTACATTACTTTTGGAAGTACATCTGCCATTACATATGCTCTGTGACAATTTAGATCCTGAAGTAATTCCTTACATGTTTGATTATAAATAAAATAATGATTTTAATTTGTCATATTTTTTATTTGTTGAAGTGCATTAGAAACTTTTTTGAGACCATAACATATTTTAATAACTATAGTCATCCATGGTCGAAGTGTGTGTCACAAGTATACGCTCTCTCTTCGTCTTATCATCAGATACATACAAATGTAACTGCCAATCAGTGGACAGGGCGATTGTTATATAATCATTAGCACCCTCAATAATAATCAACATGTCCACAGGCTATATAGTATTGGGTGCATATAAATACTGAAATTACTACTATTTGCCGTAATTACCAAATAAGTTGTCAAAATTACCAGAAATGTTACCGAAATTACCACTAATTGATAGATATTGATATCAGAAAAACAATGATTTATTTTATAATATTTTACTTCTAATGTCGTTATTCTTAAAAGTGCATATAATGATATGGATTTGTGACAAGCAAATCTTGATCTTGTTTATCAAAGATTTACATATAAAACTGAAAAAGAAAGTTACAAGAAGATGCACAAATAATTAAATTCATGTATATTATCAGCTTGCATTAAATTAAATGGATTTCCAATTCAAAAGATAATTGATCTCTTTATAATAATCTTTCTGATGCATTTATAGGCATCATATAGTATTTACCTGTAAAAGTGTCAACAGATTGATAACTAGATGTTTGCTAAGGGATTCAGGATTTATGAGCGAGGAGTTTCGGTGCTAGTCACAATTGTTTTTGTACTTGAAGAAATTTATCTTTGACAGAAGATTCCAAGATGAAATGAAAGGTGTGGAAGGAACTCTCAAAATCTGCAGATTTTGTCTCCCGTTGGAAAAATCACATGTAGACTCATTTGAACAGTGCTTCAACAAAAAACACAGTTTTTGGCAATTTACATCCCAGATGGCACACATGTACAGATTAAAGTAAATAAATTTTGAAGTTATGACAGACACAAGTTGAGTATTTTCCATAATATGTAAACCATGTGACTTTACAGATATATAAATTTTGGCAATTGATCACGACACCACCGTAATTTCAGAAATCGGCATTGGACTGGAACAGTGCTCGAACACCACAAAAAATCATTTGTAAATTGTAGATGCAAATTTTTGTTATATTTCACTTGATACATGATATTAAAATTTCTTTCTGTTTTGAGATGCAGTAATTTTATTTTCAGGTACCAGTACATTAATATGGATAAAACAAGAACAAAAAAACCATAGTTTTGAACTAAAATTTTCAACAATTTCTGGTTCGATTTTTGCATGAAGTGTTGTCTGTAGGAGTTTAAGTTATGTTGTTTGATACAGAATTCTCCTAACCAAGAGGTAGAGAAGTCAGATCATATCCCATAATTATTACTTTTATGTCACCCTCTCTTTGTATAAACAAAGAAATGGTAAATTCGTAAAGTGTTCGAGCAATGTTCCCATTCGACCAATGTTCCCATTCGAGCACTGGTCAAGTGAGTCTATGCAGTTTGTGTCACATATTTTCTTTACATGTTTATCCGATATTACTAGTATTTAGTAGTAAAAATGATTAGGCTTTGCCTAGTTACCTAGAGTGTCAAAAATTCCTAGTGCCCATATTGTAATATTTTGCATGCATGTGCTAAAAAAATAGTGCTGAAATCTTAAATGCCAATTTTAATGTAAGGCAATGTCATAAGATATCTCATATCACATGAAAAAATCTTTCGTCTTCGGTCTAAGCCACCCCCCCCCCCTTCAATAACTAAGACAACGTAAATTTAGATGACTTGCAAATATCAAATATATTTAGGTAGAACCTCACATATGTACTAAAACGTTTCACTACAGTTTACCAATTCCTTCTTCAGTATATATTATTCTATATTTGAGCGTTTTGAGTGTGATATTCATCGCATGCTCTAGCGTCTCATTTTCTACTCTCGAAAGGAAATTGTAGGTTGAAGTCTAATTTCCCGGTCGTAATCGGATCGCAGTATTTCTTTCCGTAACTATGAAAATGATCATTACTAGACACGGACTACTTCATTTTTTACGGATACCGTAACGTATCGGAAATTAATCACTTCGCCATTTGTTTTATATCAAATCAAAGTACGTGTGAGATTTAAAAGTATGTACGAGATGTAGATTTTCTGTTTTGAAGGATTTTTTTTAAATATTATATATATTTTTGCACATATATTTGTATGCTTTTTTCCATATACTTTTTTCGAACATAAATATATTTTATTGCACATACATTTATTCAATTGTACATAAATATTATTTGCACATATATTTACAAATATTGTTTACAAATATAAAATATTGCACATATATTTACAAATATTGTTTACAAATATAAAATATTGCACATATATTTACAATTATTGAATACAAGTAAAATCGAATAAAGAAAAGTAGCCTTTCTACGATTAATATTCGGATTTATTAATTCAAATTGCCAAAGTTATAACCAATCAGCGACTGGAAATTCCACGAGTCGTAAAGATTTGCCACTCCAAAGAATTTTAATCCAAGCTGGTAATGTTGACCTAAATGCAACTTTCACCTGTGATGCTAAAATAACCCATTACTTCTCTTTGCTAAAATTTTTCATTTTAATACAATGGATATGACATGTATATATGCTTTTAATTATTATATTTTCTTTCGATCTTGATTATTATAATTAAGTTATCTAAAGATGACTATTTACAAAAGCAGTAATAGTACTTTTTATTAATACCTATTAAGTGCATTATTCAAATTTCGTAAAATTGTAATGTTATCAGATTTAATTGATAGAATATTTTTGTAATTAGGCAAACCAACACGTTTTGTGTATATTGGCCCATCATTGACCCAACAATGTACACCGACCGACTCGTTTAGTTAGATACATTTATGTAACTAGGCCTATATCGGTCAAAAACTGTGTTCCTGACAGTTGTTTTAGTCCAGGTCAGCATGCTTTGACGCAAGTAATTGGCCCTATGTTGGTGTGAAATCGTATACATTACAAGAAACTAAACTAATCAAGATCGTACGTTGGTCCAATATTGGCCAGACATTGTACATTCAAAGTCAAGATCAGATTAAAACATGTGTTGGCCCAAAGTTGGTCCAACATTGTACATTCAAAGTCAAGATCAGATTTGCGTACGTTGGCCCAATGTTGGCCCGACATTGTACATTCAAACTCTAGATCAGATTTACGATCGTTGGCCCAACGTTGGTCCAACATAATGCTCCCAACAATATATTTATCAACCCTAAAATCAGATTTACATACGTTGGCCCAATGTTGGCCCAATATCCTTCATCCAACAGTTTATATATGGAAACGAAAATCGGTTGGCCCAACATTGGCTAGCCAACGCCAACATACCAACTAACAGCAACTTTGACCCGATGTACCCTTGCTATCAGGGGAAATAGGTTTCATTCCTAACTGGATATTCTCCTGTAAGAAAGAAGCAAAATTGGTGATCTCTAAAACATCCTTGATCTCTGAAACATCGTCACTAATATAAAGCAAGCAAAATTGGTGATCTCTGAAACATCTTTGATCTCCGAAACATCCTCTCTACATAAAACAAGCACAATTGATACTCTCTGAAACATCCTTGCTACTAACAATAAAACAAGCAAAGATGGTTCTCTCTGAAACACCCTCGTCTAAAACAAGCAAATTTGGTACTTTCCGAAAAATCCCCGTCATGGAAAATATAATACGCAAAATTTGTACTCATCAATACATCTTTTACCACAAAAATATGCGTGTATATTTAAAACCCTACTGGTAAATAGAAAAATACTAAGCTAACTATCAACGTTAAAAAGCAAATGACTTTTAACCTCTAGGTTAACACGACTTGCGTTCCTTCATGCAAGTCATGTGATAAAGGGCACATGCTGGCTCCTGTATCAGAGATGAAAATATATGATTTAAAAAAATATGATATTGGTACTCTCTAAAATGCCCTGGTCATAAATAATAAAACAAGTAAAACTTGATTTTTAAACATTCTCGCCCCCCAAAAGCAACATTGTTACTCTCTGAAATATCGTTTTAATATTAAAAATGGCAAGATTAGTACTCCCCGAAAAATAACATACTCCCCCCAAAAATACGTTAGAGCATCGTGTTTTGAACTATGAAGTCTCTCACTCTGATCAGAACAGGCTGATTTTTGTGAGAAAAGTTTGCAAGTTTACCTGCGGATGGCCGGTGGTCTCTTCCCGGGTAACCGGATTCTATATACATGTACCACCATTAATACTGGCCGCCACCATATAACTGAAAAATTGTTGTGTAGCGCCAAACACTATTCAAAATCAAAGCAAATTTCAATCTGACAAACAAACATACAAAAAAGAGAATAGTTTATTACGTATATAAGTGAAACTCCCAGTCCAATATCGTTTATTCAGTTGTCTGTACATATTGTGACGAGGGTTTATTTATTCCTAACGTATTGCATTTGAATTAGACTGTGGGTTAACGGCGAGTGGGACCGGTCAAAAGGGGATGTTTACTCCTCCATTGCACCTGATCTCACCTCTGGTATTCCAGAGGCCCGTGTTTGTCCAATATTCACCTAAATTGTGTATTGTCTGCCAAAGATTAATACTTTGGTATCTGTGATATTACACTTTATCATGAGAATACATTGTATATATATATATATATATATATATATATATATATATATATATATATATATATATATATATATATATATATATATATATATATATATATATATATAAACAGTATAGCATGGATAAACTTCAATTCATACTGTACAGATCCAACAAAAAAGTGGCACATCCTAGCTATGTACGAAATCAAAACAAAACCCATATATTTTTCCAAAAAGGGGTATGCAGGTAAACTAATTAACACTGCTCTGATATTTTGGTATCATCAAGTAACCTTTCACCCCTGTGTTGATCTAATTTAGACTCGTTGTGCTTGTAAATACGTGTACAGCATGTGAAAATTCTTCTTGGTAAATCTATATGCGTCTCTTCAGGGTACCTCTTTACAATACGTTGTAACTCTTCGAATTGATCTCATGAATGTACACAAACGCTTTGTGACCATTTTACAAAGAATTATGACTTGCAACTTCTGGTCAAGCCAAGTCTTGACCTCATCTGAAAGTGTCCATTAACTATCAATATGTGTTTCGATTGTTTGCACATTTTCTCTCGTTGAATTTCTGTCCTTAGATGAGAGGGGGAATTTAAGATGAAAGCGAATTTTGAAGGTAAATAATATAAATATATAATAAAACGTTAAATAATATAAGTAATCTATCAATGTTCTGGCGATGTTTCGGGGTGCAGCATTCCCCTTATACATATATTTATTTATACCGTACATAAGAATAAAAACATAATTAAGGGGGAAGTTGCACACAGAAACGTCACCAGAACATTCATAGGTTATTTATATTATTCATCGACTTGTTGTGAAAAATTCTACAGATGTATATATATATATATATATATATATATATATATGTGTGTGTGTGTGTGTGTGTGTGTGTGTGTGTGTGTGTGTGTGTGTGTGTGTGTGTGTGTGTGTGTTATCCATGAGCTCGAGATTATTGTAATTGAAGACAGGGTTAATGTTTTCTATTGTAAAAAGGCGAAAAATACCAGGAATGAAAATTTCCAATTCTATAAAAGTACAAATAAATGTCGTAGATGCTCTAGCGGTTAAGGCGTCGAACATGGGATTCAGGCCGTTGGTACCTGTATGAAGTCGAGATTTCGAACCCCGACTGGGTTATATCAAGCAATAATACTAGATATTTCTCATAAAACCTCCAAAAGTCAAAACACAATCTAGTGAAAATTTTATTTAAATTTAAATAATATTCACTGTTTATTGATTCATAAATGAAAGTAGACATACATGTATTTATAAATGTGGATTTAATAGTATCCAATGTGCAATATAATATAAGTAAAAGAAAGAATACATATCTACATTAAATAGCAAACTAGAATTAAGAAATTTGTTAAAAATATATATGTATGGGACTCTGGGATATAAAAAGATGCTGGATTTCCTAGTAAAATGTCAATACTTATATGAACTTTAGTGACCAAGTCTTTCAGCAAACCGTTGTCATTCCAACAAAAGACCAATTGTGTCCCATTATTGGAGTTTGTGCCCTGGACATCCTGTAAATTTATACTTTATTATCTGATATTTCATATTCCTATCGTCAACGTTCCACTTTTTAATAGAAATGTCAATCTATCGTCAGCATACTGGTCTGTTTCTCCATAAATATCTGATATGACAGCTCCTGACCAACTTACAATCATTTCATATAGAGGGGCATACTATTTAGATTCATTGATACGTCCACTAGAATACTACAAAGTGGATATAATATGTCCCAACACAAAAAAAAAACAATTAAAAATCTCAAATGGGATGGGACCAGATGTCTTAAAGAAGTCAACGTCCCCTGTTAGCATAATACACACGTTCGAAATGTTCCATGGAAACGTAACGAAATCGGTGAAGAGGTTAAAAGTCATGGGTTAGTTTTATTATTTATGTTCATTGATGAATGGTGTTCCTAAATGAATAAAATGCTACACACTCTCTCTGTACATAATGTTTATCTAATAGACAAAAAAAACTTTCCATGTTTTCTTTGTCATATGAGAACACATAATGAGTGATGCACAAGGTCAAACTATCAAACTTGCCGACTGTAATAGTATATCTTAGTACTGCCTACAATACACCTGGGCCCAAAGTCACCAAATTTACCCAATACTCAGGCTCAACTTACTTTTCTTGATTTTAAGGGAAATTTTTCTGTAACTGGACATATTTGTATATCGATGGCATACAGTTATAAATAATGATCCGAAATATTTCTCATTTGAAGAATACTTAAGAAGTTATTAAAACATAGTTTGAGTATGTACTCAAATTTTGAGTACTGTACTCAACGTATTTATTCAATTTACACATAAAATCATAAATGTAACACAAAATGTTCTATCTAAATGATGTAAAATAATATGTTTCCTAATCACTCTAACCCAAAAGTTTTATAAACAGTTATATAGTCAAAATAATGAAATAAAAGTTGAGCTTGAGTACTGAGAAAATTTGGTGACTTCGGGCTCAGGCAAACTCGTTGGCCACTAAACACAAAACTAAAGGTGTATCAAGGTAAAGTGGCACATCCGGTTTTAGTGAAAACCCACAACAATATGGTCTATTTTTGAAACATAAGTTGTACAGACAAGAGGCCCCTTGGGCCTTAAGTCGCTCATCTGGCAAAACTGGTCAACATGCATAAAACATAAAATATGTGTAAAAGATAAATGGCTAATAAACATAAAAAACAGTAGGCTCATTGGGGGCCTTAATTATCACTTAAGAGAAATGTATTTTACTGACAATATACTGAAAAGCAACCGAAAGCTTGAAAATTCATTGAAATGGAGAATTAACTTGCACAAGGGTAGACTTGCCTTGCCAATATTATTATAGATCTTTCAAGATAATGTCCAACAACAGTAGAAAACATGAGAAATCCAAAGGGGAACTAATTTTCACAAGGATCACCCTCACAAGGGTTAACATGATAATTTAATTCCTGTTACTTTTTCGTAGATCTTTGCATACTAAACATTTTTGCTTCGTTCTCTTTCTCTCTATCTATTATACTTTTCAAGACAATAGGACAAGACTGTCAAAAACATGAAAAATGCACTTAAAGGGGAAATAACTTGCATTAGGGTCGACCTGACAATTTCGGCGCTCTAGACGTTTTTGTGATCTTTGCGTGTAGAACATTTTTGCTTCTTTCACTTTCTCTCCATCTATTATACTTTCCAAGATAATGTTACCCCGTTATGATTTAACTGAGACTTGTGTGTTTATAAACATGTGCCAATTTTCCTGGACATAGGATAGTGCTCGCAAAAGTAGAATATATGTAACACATTTCAAAAAATAATATGATATTGAGCAATATAAAAAGGCAACACATCTGAAATAAAAATACAATATTGAGCAATATAAAAAGCTATCATTTAAATAAACAAGTCTCTAGACACTTAAAAAAATTCTGACGGATCAATTAAACAGTACTTCAACATCACAAAAATATTTAAAAAGATTGACAAAAAATACAAAGCGTATTAGTACTAATAACCAAGTATAGAAAACACTTGAATAAAAAGCTCTCAGTAAAGATCTCAGTTAATTATCATTTCAAGACGGAAATGTAAATTCTTTAGTTTTATTGAATGTATGGCTTGCTGATACCCCGATGAATTCGTTTGAAGACAATGTGACATTCAAATCCCGTTCAAAATACGAATCCTTCTTTGGATGTACAATAATTTTCGTCAAACGCTCCTCTCCTGGTTCCAGAATTCTGCAAGAAGGAATATAACTTTATAGAATACTTACATAAGAATTCTTAAAATGTATGAAATGTACGTTGACGTCTTTTTTAATTGAGTACTCTAATGGGTATAGGTCAGTTTGAATGTTCGGTTCACGAGCCAGAAGTTCTGGGTACGACTCATGCGATCTGCTTGTTTCATATGGATTGAATTTCAAATGGTCAAATTCTATTTAGAACAGGTATAAAGGTATATTGTTAGATCTTGAAGCAATATACATGTTCTATATTCAAATAACAAGTACTGTATTGGCAATATACATTTTAACTACAGATCTAGGAAAACCTAATCTGAATTATAAACACATTTTTGTTTAATATTTTAATCTACAACAGCTGACTCAATAGTTCAATAGTTAGAATGTTTGCACCAAAGGAATGAGGACCATGGTCGATTCCTGGTCCTTTTTAAGACATCGTATCATCTGAAACATTCAGCATTGGAGATTCCTAATAAAACAATCAGTTCCCCGTACAAATCAGGGAAGCTGAAATGAATATCAGATATCAATTATTCGAATATTACCCGAATATTCGTTTTGTGTAGGTTTTTTTTTTCAAAAACTTGGTGTTTCTCAACAGAGAAATAAATAAATATAATATGCCATGCACTATTACAAATGCTATTCTGAGGTAGGTATGTGGGCAGTTATCTCTTATTTTTGTTGTTGTTGTATATCAATCTAAGTAGTAAAAAAGTTAAAATACACACAGCTAATTCCTTTTTCTCTCATATATATATATATATATATATATATATATATATATATATATATATATATATATATATATATATATATATATATATGAGAGAGAAAGAGAGAATGAGAGAGGAGTGCTTTATCATTAACTGTGTGTGAGAGAGAGAGAGAGAGAGAGAGAGAGAGAGAGAGACAGACAGACAGAGAGAGATTGAGATTGAGATTACCCTAGTGATTTTGTCTCTTTCTCTAGCAGTCCTGCTCCTTCAATGATTAATTTTACATTTGTCTGTTTGATATTGGTTGTGTTTTTATACTTGACAACAACTTCTGTGTCCTCTTTGACAGGAGCATCAGCTGGACCCTGAATAACGACAAACAATTTGAAGGTTAGCAATTTTATCGAAGTGTTTGAAGAGGCAATGGCTGTGTTTACTAAAGACATTTGATTTTCATTTTTTTTTTCTACTTTTACTATTTCATGTACAATAACAAATAACAAGTAAGAGCTATACACAGGCATACATCTTATATTGCTATATATTTTGTGCAAATAAGGTCAGGTCCAGTGTGGTATTCATATACAAATAGTAAGTTTGAGTTAATCAATTGTAATTGAAAAAGTGCCAACCCTGGATTTGCCCAAGCACTTTTCACAGAATATATAAGAATCGAATAATTTGCATGCTTGTGTGTATCTTTTTTTGTTATTGTATATCAATTTAAGTAAAAATGAAGAAGTACCAATTAATAACCGAAGCTCAAGTCCATTAGAACACGACGAATTAAATGTGCAATGGTCTCAACATGAAGAACAATTAAGAATCCCAAACGGGACAGGATCACCCGTTACACTTAAATGTTTTTATATTCACTTGTATCTGTTCTTCAAAAGGGTTTAATTTTTACAAAATATATCAATTGAACCTTTCTCTTCCGAAGTCAGTTAAAAGGCCCGTTAGCAAAACTGGAATTGTCATTTTAACCCACTTCAAACCTAAGTATCTAGATGGTATGATCTTTTCTATTTTATAGACCAGTCTATTAGACTTTTAGACTGATTTTAGGGGCAGGAGTTTTTATACCTTAATTTTCAGTTTATGTTAAAGAAAAGGATTAGTGTTACAGACGTTAATCTGTTAATAAGCTCCTATTAAATGTATTCTTACCTCTATAATCATGGGTGGTTTCTGTAAGACAAAGGTTTCCTTGGTAGCATTCATACGACCATTGTCAAGTGTTTTCCCACAAACAAACAACTGGAACCTTCCCTCCTTATTCATATTTTTCACATAATCATCTTTTTTTACATGCATCACATACGTCTGATCTTCAATTCCGTATTGAAATAAAACACAATCTTCTATTATTGCATAGGAAATAAAAAGAATAATAAAAAGAAAATTCTATTTATTCCAGCTATATGTGTATATTGTCTAAGTCTCGTTTTCACACCCTTCTCACCCACTCATATTTCTGTGAGTCAAGCGTCAGTTGCACAGTGAAATAACCCTAAATGGAGTTGGAGGTGGTAATGTTAGGACTGATAATTGACTAAGATAATTACTACATAAAAACAATTTACAATTTTCTGAACTTAAAATTTTTCCAAATCATTTCTCAAACATAAAAAATAAATGAATCATTAATTATATTAATTTTCGTTAGAAATTTTGTTCTTTTATATAGAATAGCCATGAATTTGTACGATTTCACTTTAACTGTATTTCCTTATATTTACGTTTAATAAACTCCATATTTAATATAGATTTGCTAAAAATTCAGATTTATTTGCTATAGCATGAAATTCAATATATCATCAATAGAACCTCTTTATAATCTCCCTCGTTTCATTTACAACCTCGCTTTACGCCACAGTTTTTGAAAGTCACTTTTTCAATTTCCCTTATAATTTCATTTAGGGTTTCCCTCAGCCTATTGCCAAACCCCTTTATAATGCAAAACTGGGGCCAAACAAATGAGGACAGCATAATGAGGTTTTATTGTATATTCCATTAGAGTTATTATGTAATAACCATACCTTTTTTACTCTGAATTGAGTCTTCCTTCTGCATGATCATCACTTTTTCCCCTGCAACACCATGGTAATAGGCACAATAAAGTGTTGCTGTCAAGCTGACCCTTCGATCATACATGGATTCGTTTTTTACGATGATTTTCAGATCAAAATCACCGCCGACTAACACATCATTGGGGGAAGAAATCTCGAATCCTATTTCTACAGGTGCCAAGTTATAAAAATCGTCCATGTACTTGCTTCTGTCGCTGGAGCTGTACCTGTTTACGGACCGGGTAACTCTTCTTTCTTCTTCAGAACCTGATCAAAATATAATATACTCAGATAATTATCATGTAACAACACACCGTTAAATATATCAGAAGTCTATTACTCTAGAAGTATGCACTAGCTTATCATAGTATGGGTATGCTATACGCCCGTTACAGCACTTGTGATTAAGGGGAGATAAGTCGCATTCATGGTAAGCAAGTTTCATTTCTTAGTGGTGTAAGCGGCATGTTATGTGTTGCTATAGACTGTCAATGCTGAGATGGGAAAGAAGTTGCATATTGCTGAAAGAGACGATCGAAGCTCTCTTCATCATGTTTTTACTTCTCTGGGATATTTCAAGAAATTTCTTGGCCAAATAGACGACGTATACGGCATGATTCAACATGTCTGACTGTAATGTGTCAGGAGGCCCTGCGTTAACCTTACCGACTGGGTCACGTTACTTTAGTTAGCAGTGTACAACTGCAGAAGGGTACTGATCATGTCTAATGACACCAACAGTACAGTTTCAAACTTCTAGAGTAATGGGACTAATTCATGTACCACGTGATAACCGATAACGTGTGTTCGGTACTAGTATCTCCAATGGTGATGAAAGGTGACTCTACGTAATCTTCCCGCTGAAATGACATTAGCGCGGGATATCGTCTTCTAGCATTATTCCATCACTAATAGAAACAATAGTCCCACACAAACGTTATTGGATATCAAGTGGTATATGAATTACTCCCATTGACTTCAACTTAAAATTTGCCTCATTCAACTAAGCTCCATATACAGTTATGAATATACAGTACATGCAGATGGTAGCATAAGTAAGGATAAATAAGTTTGATTTCTTGTTTCAAAGCAGTAGTTGAACTTTCTGCACCAAATGTTATGCCCTTTAGTTTAACCATTATTTTATTATGAACTCACGATGAGTTACATAATATTAACAATACCAAAGTTAATATAGTTTTACAAAAGAGGCCAAACAAATGCTCATGACGATAGTATCTGTCAATAAGACTTCATCAGTTGAGCTCGAATTTGTTTTGTATACTTCAGAAAGAACAAGTGATGCAAACTCGTCTATGGCACCTGATCCAATTTCTGTATTCAATCAAAATAGGTTTTGCAGTGCCTAGATATCAACCATCTAATACATGGTATTATAATATGTTCATGTACATCATCTCAAAAATCTTGTTGTAAGAAATCCAAAATACCACCAAGCCCGTTCTTTTAAATGACAACGAAATTTCAGTTTAGTTATGAATTCTGTCAGGATTATGCCAGACACTTTTTCTGAATGGTTAAAAGTTGTACGATGTATGATAAAATATCCTTTTAGAAAACTTAAAGGAGCTATGAAAAAGTGTTATCCTTCTGTGTTGGATGAAATGATTACCAAGCTGGAAAGAATACATACTAGTATATGTATGTACTGGCCCCATCAGAAAACAAGAGACCCAATGGGCGTTAACGGTCACCTGAGAACAATTCCCTGTCAAGATCGGTAAAATTAGTCCACTGGTTCTTGAGAAGTCGAAAATGTCTAACGTTTTACAAAAAAACAAAAAAAAAAAAGAAAGAGAAGATCAAATAAAAATAATTTTTTCTGTTTAATTAGATGTGAACTTGACCATTGATCCCATGACTTCGAAATTTTGTCAAAATGATCCTTAGATAATTCCTAGCAACGTTTTTATATATCTTTGTAAACAAAAAATCAATAAGTTTTGAGTTATTAAACCATTTGTATACAACTGTACCTTGTGTTATTCAAGCACCCCTAGTTGACCGTTTATTTACAGAATCCATTTTCAAAACATAAATCCGAAAGCCGAAATCGTTGCGTTTGTCGTATAGCTTAGTTGCCAATTTCCCGTCTGTGTCTATATTAAGTAAAATGTCTTAGTATGAAGCGTGTGTGCTTGATACTGTTGTATCTTTAATTTCTAGTTTGCTGGGACATATCGCATTGACATATGTATGAAAATTGTCATTATTAATTGACAAAACGTCGTCGATATATCTAAATGTCAAATTAAAGGACACCACTATTTTTTTCTTCTTTTGATTCGTATGAAAAAAAGAAATAGGTCAACTTCAGTGTATTTATGTGTAGAATCAGAGAGGTGTTGGACAAAATAAGTATCCTGATAGCCAATCACTAGATATTTAAATTTTCGGGTACCACCTATAGTGAAAAAACATTTGTCTATGATGCTAAAAAGTCTTTCTTTTAATTTTTATGTTGAATAGTTGTGTAAAGGGTCATATGTTTTGATACTGTGAATTCGAGAACAATTTTGTGCCTTCAAATGTTCTAAAAGATTATTATAATTTTTTAGTATCCACATCTGATTTACACCGCTTCTGGAATAAGCAACTGTACAATATTGTTAAAGTTTCTCCTTTACGGCTCTTGGTAAAGAGTAAAGATAAAGGTTTGGTAGAACATTTGCTGGATCCTGCTATGTATCTTTGCTTATTTGGGGTTTTATGAAGTTTAGGTATCCAATATAAATATGGTAGCTCAAAATCGGTATCCGTTGTAGGTATATCAAATGAGCGTAATACGGACACATTAATATGAAGGATCTCGTCCTTTAAAAGTGAGCTACATAACGTTTTTTTCTTTAGCTATAATAATTTTGGAGATACATTTATTAAATCAACGATATCTGCTGACTCGTTCGTTCCATACTTAGCAATGACAGCCATATTTGGTCCTAGGCCCTTTTCATCTACAAACTTAATGTGGCTTTACATGGTTAAACTTCCTGTCAAGTTTGGTTCAAATTAGCCTAATGGTTCTTGGGAAGTAGTACAAATGTCTAAAATATTTTTAAAAACCTTACATTTTCCATTTACCTAGGTGTCTGTGACCATGACCTTTGATCCCATGACCTTGAAATTTTGTCAATATGATCCTAAGATAATTCCTAACAACTTTCTCATATATCTTTGTAAACAAAAAAATCGATCAGTTTTGAGTTATTAAACAATTTGTAATACAATTGTACCCTGTGTTACTGAAGCGCCCCCTAGTGGCTTGTTTATAGACAGATTTCATTTTTGTTCGCAAACTTTGTAGAAATTTACTTAACAATCATTCACACAAAATTTGAAAGTCATCTGATCATTGGTTCATGAAAAGATGATTTTTAAAGATTTACCAAGTTTTGATCCTTTTTGGCCCCTATAGGTCCTAGCTCCTTTTCATTCGCAAACTTTACGCGGTTACACATGGGGATGCGATGTACCAATTGGCCCACTGGTTCCTGAGAAGAAGTTGAAAGTGTGTAAATGTTAACGATGCATGACGCACGACAGACGATGACAGACAAAAGACGACCTAAGGAGAAACATCAGCAATATTGTTGCTTTTTCCGGGAGTGGAGTAAATCAGAGGTGGATGCTTGAAAAATCTTAACTAATACATACTATAGACACAGATGGAAAATTAACAACCAGGCTAAATGACAAACACAACAATTTCAGCTTTCCACATTTAAGCACCCACTATCATTTACATATTATGGTGTTTATATCTCACAAATGAAACGACATGCCAGTGCGTGTTCAACATAAGAACATTTCATATACAAACGCAAACTATTTACTGATAAGTTATTGTCATAGGGATATCGGATATCAACGTTCCGCAAATTTTACGGTCGGTATAATGACCTTGTTTGCAATTACTGTATGTGTATTTAAATTAGAGCACTCATATTTTATCGCTCTCAGGGGGTATAGACTTATTAGTGCAATCTTGAATTCGCACACTTAAATTCATCGGCTTTGCTGTGTATACAGAATGACAGGATAGAGAAATTTTAGTGCTGCCCTTGACTTAGCGCAATGACTTTGAGTGCGAAATGTGGTAATATTAGAATACCGCTAAAATAAGTACACGTACAGTAATATATTTCACTAAATGAAATGCTAAGTTACCTGTTCGATAGCAGTTGTTGAGTCATCTGAACCAATTGTGACGAGGATTTATTCCTCACTTTTATTCATTTGAATTTGGTTGTAGACTTACAGCAGAGGATGCATACTTCTCCATGGCAACTGATCCCACCTCTGGATTTTCAGAGGTCCGTGTTTGACCAATATTCAACAGATTTGTATGTTATCTTCTGTACATCCCGAGGATCAATACTTTGATATCCGTGGTTTTCCGATGTTTTATACCCATACTACATCACACAAATTAACTCATCAACCCCTGAAAAAAACCGCGAAAAACTCTTCTGCAAATCAATGTCTTAGACCAGTCTAAATGTGTCTTTAGGGGTGAATGAGTTAAGTATAATACTTGTAATACTTTACCTTCTGGATATTTGTAAGTGTTTTTCAGGTTTACCATTTTATCATTTACACTGGTAATGATATCTTTTCCCACTGATTTCTTATCGACGTGAATTGGATACATGCTTTTAAAATCTTCGCTTACCTGCAAAAACACAGATTGTACACGAAATTTGATAATTGTATTTCAATAACTGTATCACATAATCCACAATGACCGGGAAATATATCGAAAATTGATGATAGCTCAAATAATTTTGTTGTTTTGTCAAGGTAAATTATGGATTATCATAATAAACAACATCGAAAATAGAAATAAACCATCATGATAGTTTCGTGAATCTGTACACTCATACTCGGACCAATACACCCTACCAACTGTCATAAATGAATACAATTGTATCAATATACCCTACCAACTGTCGTAAATTAATACAATCGGACCAATGATGTCAGAATACTGTCATAAATTGAATACAATTGGATCAATCTACCTGTCTCTCTAGAGTTCAGAGAGAAATTCCAGTTTGCTGTTGATGAGAGAATAGATGCATATTAGAGAGAGGGTGGAGATCTTCTGAGAGAGAGAGTTCAGAGAGAAAGAGCAGTTATAAAGCTGAGAGAGGAGAGAGAGAAATGAGAGAGAGGGAGAGAAAGAGAGAGGGAGAGGCAGAGAGATAAAGCTGCACAATCATAAATGAGAGGAGAGAGGGAGAGAGAGAGAGAGAGAGAGAGAGAGAGAGAGAGAGAGAGAGAGAGAGAGAGAGAGAGAGAGAGAGAGAGAGAGAGCTTTTGACATATTCCTGACTGTGAATTAATATTTAATTGAACTGAGCAAACGTTTTAAGTATTTTCTTTATTGATGAACTACAAACACATTCAAATACAGAATAATATGTATATTCTAGCTGACCACTGGACTGGAGAATTATGCCGGATAAACAAATAGAAATGACGTTTCATGTTTTATGGTGCATGAAAGTAATTCAATTTGCACCAACATGCATAAATAAGTACTCATCACTTTTTACTCAGATACGAATTTAATGTCATGTTTGTGTTCTGGACATAAACACCTTACAGCTTACAACAATGAACTACATGTCCGGATTACGCAATGAAATTACCCCTTATTTAAACACTTGGGGCATACATTTCGACTGGAACTCGGAAAAGACAAGATATAAAATACATAATATAGATTTACATTGAACATACAGTAAAATAATTTGAGACCAGCAAATAACACCGGATTAGACAAGAATCCGTTATACTCAAGGTCCAGAATAGACAAATTATACTGTAAATGAACATATTCAGACACTAAGGTGGACTCTCAAACTGATGCAACGCTGTTTTAATTTTTTTATTTCATTACCACTTAATTTTCATCTTAAGTCGACCCTGACATCTTAATATAATTTGATGAAAAAAAGAGAATACAGAATCTGTAAGCAGGCACGTGCGTGATACATACGAACAGAATGGTGTTACCTACATCACAAACAGCAGACCGCGCTGATTTCTTCCCTGCCATTTGAAAAACATAATGACCGCTTCCTATAACCGAAATTTTACCGTAAAAAGACGACTGTTTCTCGGTTATTTCTTATCAGAAAATCATATTTTTTTTCGAAAAATATTCACAAAATTACAATCTTTAGTTAGAAAAAAATGTCAAAATGGTGAGTCATCCATCTCTAATTAATTAATCAACTAAGCTACAGTGTTTGCACACTGTGGATAACTGCTGAATTAAAGACTTACAAGCCAAGTAACCTGATCGCCATTCACTTCAGCAAAAATGAAGCCAACATCATAATTCAAATAGACATGACCTTCTTTGATGGCCCTCACAGGAGCAGGGCCACATCTCTTAACACCTGCAATATATGTCCATATGTATAGGTGATAAAATATTTTAAAATTACTATCAATCAAAACAACATTCATAGAAATACTATCATCGTTTTACTATCACAGCATACTTCTACTCCATGGAAAAATAATTTGCTACATTGCTGTCACTGTCACGAGTGAAAAAGTAATCCTCACTTCATTGACTCTAGCATAGGTCCAAGTGCAAGTCCATTTACAGCCTATGCCTTCCCACATGAATTCGATTAACTAGGGCAATGCATTGGAAGCAAAAACAGCTTACTGTTTTACAAATGCACAGTTCATTAATTAATTAATGTCTTTGGGTCTGAAAGATTGACGTCTGTGCATCCAAAATTTTTCTTTATATATATATATATATATATATATATTAAATTTGAATAGTGCAGATGATTAAGTATTTAAATACGAATGTATACATATTTGAGAGAGAGAGAGAGAGAGAGAGAGAGAGAGAGAGAGAGAGAGAGAGAGAGAGAGAGAGAGAGAGAGAGAGAGAGAGAGAGAGAGAGAGAGAGAGAGAGAGAGAGAGAGAGACTAAGTCTTGGTGGTGAAGCGAGTGTGATCTTATACCCTCGCTAGATTCTTGGGGTGTACTATCAAATGCTTGCCATCCATCGTAGCCTTCTGGAAGATCATTTCTGCGCATCCATGCTTCATTCCAGACATGAAAGTTCCTGAGAAGAAAAAAATACAAATATCTAAACATATTTCTAAGGAGAAAGAGGGGAGATGAAACTCAATAGGAAACAGAAAGAACGACTGACAGAATTAATAAAATTGATTAAACTTTCAGTGCAAACTGTGCAAAAATGGAAAATACAACAACAACATCAAAGACTGTGCAATCTGAAATTTTGCCTGTTTTATAAAAAAGTTGAAAGTCACCTAACCTATACCTAAATAAAGTATTGATGTTTGTGAATACAAAAAGAAATTATGACACCTACGTTAATAATTTGTTCAGTTTATGTACTGCCTCTAGAAATGCTAAGGAACGTTTCGTTTGGGATCTGATTTGATCGTAATTTACTTCTATTTTATTGTAAAATTGTTTTTCCTGGACATTCTATTGATTTATACTTTGATATCTGAAATTTTTATATTTCTAAGTCGTAAGAGTGGCCCTACATCTAAGTCGCAGATAGCATACCTTTTGTTTATACCTGGGGTCTATATGGACAAGTGCTCAGAACATCGTGCCTTAAAACATGGTCTGTGCGGGTTCAGGACCCGCTAGAACCTTCGCTGATCCTTTTGTGAGACATCTTGCCAGTTTACATGCGGATGGCCGATGGTTTCTTACCGGGTTCATTGTAAACGAATTCTCCCTCGAGCAATAAAACTGACTGCCACCATAAAAACTCAGGATATTATGTTATTACTTGAACCGGTGCTTCCTTGGCAATCATTCAGTTTAACATTGTAAACTAGGTCATTACACCGACCGTAAAATATGCGAAATGTTGACACACAATCTTGCGGACAGACATTTAACTAAAGTGTGAGCAAACTTCCATCTAGATCTACATATTAGTCAAAGTCGAATTGAAATATTAAATGCAACATACCAGAGAGAGTCATTAAGCCATTCCACAGGCTCTAACTTATTTTCATTATATCTGAAATGGTAATCTATCGTCATGCTCATGTCTTTGTCATGCGCAGAATCCATGTTTGTGACCGACCTGGTTGGAATACCCAAAGTTCTGCATACTGAAAATATTGAATGTTTGGAACATAAAATTAACGCAAATAACAAATTGCACAACTGTTCTCCAAAACAACGGGTATGCTGAATAATTTCCAACTATCAAATAATTGTCAAAAAGATTAAAGACCATGTTATGAATTTTAACCATAATACGTATTAAAGACATCATAGTCATGTCATGGTAATTTTTTCATGCCCCGGTACTTTCAAGTTTACTGACTTTTTCTCCTTTTTTTTATTTCTAAAGAATAAATTAGCGGTATGAGATCATGTAATCTTTTATTATTGGTCAACATCATGATTTATCAACCCCAAGTAACGTGACATTCACCTTGGCCAATGACCTCAATTACCTTCACATCCCTGGGGTTAATAAATCAAAGATAATACCTCATCATAAGTCAACAATTGTACATAAATGTACTTAAAATATCAGAATTTAAAAATACGATATTATGAAGTGCGTATTGTCATCATAGTTATTACTTTATATCATTAACACATTGACCCCTACAGCCACATTTGGCAGATAAAAAAGAAAACCGGAAGCCCTTCCATGGCGTTTTCGGAAGACACGCCAACCAACTGTGATTATTCCGCAACGATAATAATGAGCGCGTCCAACATTTCCGCACGGCAGGTCAAGTGGTCGCGCTCTTCTTACACAAACATTCTAAATTAATCTTGTGTACTGAACAACCGACGGGTATGAGTTTATAGAATAATAGATATTGTTGTAAATATAAATTATGCTGTTTTATATAATAATAAACTTATCCATTTCAAAGAATGGTAAAGTCCAGTGTAAGGATTCATGGGTGTAATAACTGAATAAATTCCAACTATCAAATAATTTGTCAAAAAGATTAAAGACGCATGTTTAAGAATTTTAAAAACCCATAATAAGTTAGAATAACAATTTCAATTTCAAAGGGAAAAAAAAAGAAAAGGGGGGGGGGGGGGGTGGGAAAAGAAAAGGAAAAGGTGAAAAAAAAAAAAACTGACTTAACATTTGATATATACTTGTTCACCCTGCATTTTGATAATAGACGTTACGGTTACTGATTCGGATGAGTCTAAATGTGACAGCAGAGGTTGATAAGTTCAAGGTTCATTGTATATATAAAACAAACTTACATGTTGTCAAGAGTCCTGAAAATACCCAGCATTGGCCAAATTTGACATTTTTCTTTGTTTTGTAAAATTCATCCAAAATACTTATGCTTCCAGACCAACTCGATGGATCAGTGCTGCCCTCCGGATATGGACTTTCCCAGCGTCCAGTCAATACACCAGAACGGTCGTTACTGTTTGCCTTCAACAAAAATATAAATACATGTACTTGTGTCGTACCTGTTTATGATTTGGAACATCTTTTTTACTGTTTTACTCATTTATCAAAGTGATAATTGCATTTGTAGATATTTTATCCTTTATCATATTGTGAACATGCGCCATTTATTAGTTTCTTAGTTTCATAGTAGAAATGTGTAGCCATGGACGCAATATTTGATTCTCTATAAATTATACCACTGGACCTAATTCAATTCAATGTGGATTTAATCACGCACCCACGAAAAGTAGTCATGAATACCAATTCCTTTATTAATCCTGATCAAACTCTTGAATTTTCTAAGGTTCATGTTATATATGTATTTTTCACAGAACATTTACTAATTTTCAATTGATTTGATGGGGAAGTTTACATTGCATTTATCGGATAGTATTTAGGAGCAGAGCGTTCATCTTGCAAAGGGACGTGTTTGGGTTTGAATCGGAGTCGGACCAGAGACTTTTGACACAGAGAATGACTGTACGATACAGAAAGTGAATGTCACCTGTCAAAAATGTTGAATACAACTACAATCTGAGGTCTGTTTCGGTAGGCACGGCATGTTTTAAATTTCTCCTACTGACGTTATACTATTTCGTGATCTTAGATAGATATTCATCAAACACATGCAGAGAAAGGTCAAATGATAATCTAAATAGATAGAAAATGATGAATAGCGAAATGCAGATCTTAAGTTTCACATCTGTACAGCAACATGATTCAGAGAAATGATGCACACAAAATCATACCATAGCTGACATGCATCGGATAATGGAGACTGCACTAGCCCTGCCTGTGTCTGGCATACCATATATATCCATCAGAGACAAAGCTACATCTAAACAGGGCTCCTGGAACTGAAGAAGTACATTTTGATAGCCAATAATAATAATAATAATAATAATAATAATAATAATAATAATAATAATAATAATAATATCAATAATAATAATAATGTTAACTAGAGTCTTTGGCCTTTCAGAATATCCTAACAGATTAGCTCTATCTTCAGTAGTTACGGTGGAGATGATGCCACAAAATCGGTCATAATAAAAAGAAAAAGGGAGATAACTAAAAAAAATGGAATTTTTAAAAAAAAAATTAAAAAAAAAAATGATCTGTAGCTTCTAATTATGCACAAATGCTGAAAATTTGAGCAAAATCGGCCCAGCAGTTTTGCCCTGGCGATGATAAAAAAATTCTAGAGAAAACAAATTAATAATAATAATAATAATAATAATAATGATAATAATAATAATAATTAATAATTGATAATTACGATTTTCTTGATGAAAATTACAATAATTTTGATATAGTAATAATAGTAATAATAATAATAATAATTATAATAATAATAATAATAAAATAATAATAATAATAATAATAAAAGAAATAAGGATAATTAATTGTAAACTGTTATGATTTTGATAATTATAATAATAATTATAATGATAATAATTATAAAGATAATAATGATATTGATAATAATCGAAAAATGACTTAATACTGCATGTATCACTATTAACCATATATTCGCAAAAGTGAATATTACAATATATTTAATTAACAAATTGATATCATTTCAAGGAAACTACTTACCAAGATATAATCCAACTTAGGGGAGATAATTCAGGGTACTTACCTGACCAAATGTCCATTTCTTTGGATAATAATCTTTCTTTGAATTACCATTACCAATTCGTTGGTATATATCACCAGATTCTTTCAAGACATATCCTATACGATCATTGTTATCCTCCATGTAGACGACATCCTCTGCAATATAATTTGGGTTACATGGAACCATTCACAACGGATAGGCCAGTACTAAGCAAATTTTTAAATAAAAATGTGACTGACAATTTGCAAAATATTTTCATCATAAAAGATTCAGTTCTTATTCTGAAAATTCATTATCTTTTTGCTTCTGATCAGTTTTGAAGTCGTCATTTGAAAACAATGTTTCTTGAGAAAATAAAAGTCATAAATTCATTTTTTTTTACAGTGTCTGTATTGCTAATACTGTTGGATCATGGGCAGGATTCCATAACAGAGTAGTGCCAGTGTGTGGTACACACCAGTCTATTCCAGTGAACGGTAAGCACCCCTGTGACTGCTTTACGTACACTTAATTGTATTGCCTGTACATTTTGATGTAGCATTTTAACGACAGAAGCGGTCAAACATCATAGGCTTTAGTTATGGTGAAGTAACCGTAACCGTTTTGATAATATTAAAGCACTTACAATTTAGTTACTCAGTTATTGCAACGGAATACAATGTATTTACATTTCTGCATGGAAAAATAACTCTTAACTTGACCATTGACACTTACCAAGAGTTTCTTCATTTGAGTTGTTATCAAACTTAAAAACTGGTATTGTGAAACATTTATACTTTGGCATTTGAGATTTTTATATGAAGTTTTGGTTTTCTATTATTAAATTTAATTGAACAATAAATAACGTGTTAAAGATTCCCCGTCAAACATTCACTTCTGAGTTTATCTGACAGGATAAGGTTTATTGTAAAACAAATTTGTTAAGGTAACAGTGAAAGCAGCACCTTTGCACCATGGATTGCAGATGAATATAATCTTCTCGGCTTTTGATTTGTATCTCTTAAAAGTCTCTTCATTGCTGAGTTTCGTTTTGATATAGAGACCGTATTCGCCTATGAATGTGTTGGCAGGAGACCTCACGCTACAACGGATTGCAGAGCCCAATACTTTGACATCACTGGCACACCAGGTATTTGATAAGTCACATGATGTGTCATTTTTGTTGTCAACCAATGGGATCTGAACAAGAGTGTTTTTGCTTGGTCTAGGTAGTTTTCCTGTAATAAATATTATAAACATAAAACCAAAGTTATAATGCTCAAGACGATATCGTTTCTGTCAATTAGACTTCATCAGTTGAGCTCCAATTTGAACTGTGTTTTTTCTAAAGATAAAATGGTATCATACAAGGCCAAATAATATTTCTAAAAGTATAGCCGAAATCCTTCTAAGAGTAACCAATGTAAAAAAAAGTGACTATCTTAGCTTTAGAAAATTTTCGAATTTAAATGGTGTTAACAGTGCCAAATATTACTTCAGTATAAAATGAACAGCTGATACCGAAATACCAGGTACTAGGTTTATGTATACCCTCGGGGACTCAAACGGTCCACCAGCAGTGGCAACGACCTAGTGGTTATAAATATTATAAAGATAATACCAAAGTTATAATGCTCAAGACGATATCGTTTCTGTCAATTAGACTTCATCAGTTGAGCTCCAATTTGAACTGTGTTTTTTCTAAAGATAAAATGGTATCATACAAGGCCAAATAATATATCTAAAAGTATAGCCGAAATCCGTCTAAGAGTAACCAATGTAAAAAAAAATGACTATCTTAGCTTTAGAAAATTTTCGAATTTAAATGATGTTAACAGTGCCAAATATTACTTCAGTATAAAATGAACAGCTGGTACCGAAATACCAGGTACTAGGTTTATGTATACCCTCGGGGACTCAAACGGTCCACCAGCAGTGGCAACGACCTAGTGGTTATAAATATTATAAAGATAATACCAAAGTTATAATGCTCAAGACGATATCGTTTCTGTCAATTAGACTTCATCAGTTGAGCTCCAATTTGAACTGTGTTTTTTCTAAAGATAAAATGGTATCATGCAAAAATGATGATATGAAAGTGTAACTGGAAAAATAAAGAAAATTATTTTGAATTTTGTAAATAATATAGTCATTTATTACGACAGAAAAAAATAACAACTTAAAATCATGTATAAACTTACATTTAAACTATTGGGACTTAACTTTTAACTCAAAATTTTAGACACATCAGTCCTCCATAAGGAAATATTGTACAATTACTGACTTTTGATGAGGTTGAAGCTTTGATTTATCAACCTTTTCTAGGGTTTATAAATCAATCGATATTAAAAGTCAACAATTGTTGTATTACATGATTATCTTATCTGACTAATTCATATCAGAAATACGAAAGAAAGAAAAAATATAGAAGCCATCAACGATTACACCGGTAAAACAGTGATATGTGAGACAATAGAAATCATGACATCATTACTATTATGGCGTCATTGTAATCGGCATTTACTAGCTGTTGGATTAAGGACGAATAATTGTTTGATTACGTCATAGATACATTATGGGAGATAACTCTTGAAGTACAGCACTTTTCAGATTTTGCAGATAATAAGTATTAAAAGGAATTTCAATGATATCTTTTAATGAAAAACAACATTAAAGGTATTTTGGTAAGATGAAGTCAATAGTAGATTTTAAAAAAAGCTTGTTTGCCATGATAACAAAATAAGAGCCTGTGATTGGTCAAAATTTTGATATGGTCGGATTTTCACGAAAAATGTTACTTTGGAGTATTTTCATACTACGAATTAAAATGCAGATGTTTTAAAAGTGTCAGTTGCTATGGTAATGAAATTAAGGCCACTGATTGGTAAAAAAAAAAGATATTTTTAGATTTTGCTCTTTATACCATGTATTGGCAATGTGCCAATACTATTTCTCTAAAAAGAGTATTACTCAGCCGTGTATACTGAAAATTGAAATGGAAAAATATCTATTTCTTTTGTTTAAACAACATATAACAAATTGTATTAATAAAAGAAACCTGTCTTATTTTACCATTACTCTTTATATTGTGCATTGGCACACAATAACATTGGGCAAAACAACTTAAATACTTAAATATAATATGAATAGATATTTATTTATTATTTTATTTTCTGTTTAGACAACATATATTAACTTGTATTAATAAAATTAACTTTTTTAATCTAGTTTTGCACACATTCATATTTCACCATTGCACTTTATATTGTGTATTGGCACAAATGGGGGGGGGAACAAGGGGTTGGGTACTACTGAGCCATATTTACTAAAATCTAAAATGGATAGGTATCTATTTCTTATTTTACACAATATATTTAATAATTGTATGTTGCATTAATGAAATAAACCTGTTAAACTAGTTTTGCACACATTTTTATTTTGTTATATCTATTTATTTATGCAATGGAGCTATATTTACCTCTGCCAAAATATAATATAGGATACCCCAGATATGCTACGGTTTCGCTGATTAGAGCTTTATATACTATAAATTGTGCTTATTTTGAAGAAAAGTAATTGTTTTGACAAAATAATTCAGTTTTCATCTGTCAATGCCCAAAATTAAGTTAAAATGTCAAAATTGATGGTGTGATATATGAATTCATTGATTTCCTTTTTGTACAGTTTTATAAAGATATTACACAACAACTTCACAGCAATGTAAAAAAAATTAAAATATGGATAGCACCTACTTTTTGGCTTTAAATAAGTACGTTTTGGGCATATGAAAAAAGAAAGAATTTTGATGATTGCACACATAAATCCATCAGAATTCCTATTATTTTGGCAGGAAGTATCCTCAAAGGAGGCCATATAAAGTCTGCGAATGAAAAGGGGATGTCACCCATATTGGCCTCAAAAGGGGCCAAAAAGGATCAAGATATAGAACATCTTTAAAAGAAATCTTCTCATGAACCAATGATCAGATGACTTCAAATTTCGTATGCATGATTGTAAAGTCAATTGCTAGTTTGCGAATGAATATAAAATATGTCCATAAATGAGCAACTTGGAGTGGGGGCTTCAGTAACGCAGGGTAGAATTTTATTACGAATTGTTTAATAACTCAAAACTGGTCTGCATTTTTTGTATTCAAAGCTATATGAGAAAGTTGTTAGGAATTATGTAAGGATCATTTTGACAAAATGTCATTGTCATGGAATCAAAGGTCAAGTTCACATACGCCTAAATAAACCGAAAATATAAGTTTTTTTTACAAAGTTTTAGATATTTTAGCAAAGAAGCAAAAATGTTCAACACGCAAAGATCAAGAAAAACGTCAACAGGGCTTAAATTGTTGGATTAACCCTTACTGGATTTATTTTCGCTTTTGAACGGGTTTCTCATGTTTTCGGCAGTTTTGTCTTATTCTTTTGAAAAGTATAATATAAAGAGAGAAAGTTAAAAAAGCAAAAATGTTAAGCACGCAAAGATCTACAAAAAGTCAACAGGGCTGAAATTGTCAGGTCGACAATTGTGGGGAGTTATTTCCCCTTTTATGTGAATTTCTCAGGTTTTGGGCAGTTTTATCCTATTATCGTGAAAGGTACAATAGGCAGAGAGAAAGTGAAAGAAACAAACATTATCTGCATGCGAAGATCGACAAAAACGTAAACAGGGCAAAAATTGTCAGGTCAACGCTTTTGTGAGTTATTTCCCCTTTTAAGTGGATTTCTCGTGTCTTGGGCAGTTTTATCCTATTATCTTGAAATTGAAAAGTATGATAGATGGATAAAAAGTGAAAGAAGCAAACTGTTCGGCACGCAAAGATCTACAAAATCTCAACAGGGCTGATATTATCAGGTTGACCCTAATGGGAGTTATTTTCCCTTTTTGACTTATCTTGAAAAATATAATAGATAGAAAGAAGTGAAATAAACAAATACGATATGAATGCAAAGATCTACAAAAAAAGGTAAACAGGGTAGAAATTGTCAAGTCAACGCTTACGGGACTTAATTCCGCTTTAAATGGATTTTTCATATTTTTGCCCATTATCTCAAAAAGCATAAGATATAGAGAAAGTAAATATCTACACATATGTCAATAAGAAGGAAATTGTCAGGTCAACGCTTATGGGAGTTAATTTTTTGTTTTGCTCTGGTGACCGTTAAGGCCTGTTGTTGGGTACGACTTTGATGTATTGGATATCAACCTATGAAGTGATTTATGGGTTGATATAACGATTGAGCGAGAACAGAAAGTATGAAAGGAGCCAAGCAGAAACTAGATGATAAGAGAGTCATGTAATGTAAATATCAGCCCTCCATTGGAAAATAGTCAATATTGTTAATCCAGAAATTTTCGCGGGACTTCATTTTTGCGATACACAATTTTTAGATCTATTCGCTAGATGATATTTTTGCGATTTAGAATGCCCATTTCGTCATACTGTCATCAAATTTCATGATATTTTCGCTACCAAAACCTCTCACGAAGTTACATGTAAATAAAGTTGTTGCGAAACAAAACCGGATTTACAGTAGTTAATATCAACCCCGTAAGAAAACATATACTCTAGTATATACAACCCTACATAGGCAAACACTAATTTGTTATTATCAGATTTTTGTTGATGATCTAATTTCCTTATTTTCGCGGGTAATAACAAACACCGGAAATAAAGCCATGAAAAAATAGGATATTTCAAAATTTATGTCATCAAATTTGTATTAAGGAAACCCTCCCAAAATAATTTTAAGAATATAAATATTATAGGCATGGTACCAAAGTAAGTGGTGCGGGACCTATTCTCGGACAAAAATCGTGGGCTTTAGCGAATATCTTCAGTTCAACTGGTAGAATTACTTTGAAACTTTGTATCACAATAAGTTACCTTTAGATGCAATATAATTTGATAAGTTTTGGTGGAAAATGCGAAACAAAAAGTTATTTTTAGCCCATTAAAAAAAAAAAAACCTAAAATGCCGTAATCGTGATGCAGGCGGACCTACTGTCGGACAGTAGTAGTATTTACGTTGAGCTGGTGATGTCACTTCCCTCTCGGCTTGTGTTAGACAGTATAATAGAAAGATAAACGATTACAATGTTGTAGTGGAATTATTTATCGTAATTTTGTGATATGTTTAATTTAATGTTTAAAGTCCGATGAAAAATATTTAATACCTTGTTTATTTACGTGCAAAGAGAAGTGTCCGACAATAGGCAATGTCCGAAAGTAGGCCACGCACCAGTATAGATTTGAAAATATGGTCAAGACGATCGTTTCTGTCATTTAGATTTCATCATTTGAGCGCATTTGTAGATCTTCAAACGGGAAAGTGGTATCATACAAGGCCAAATAATTATAGCTCTAAATTTATAGCCAAACCGTATAAGAGTAACAATTGTAAAAGGATGACTTAGTTTATGAAGAATGTAGAAGTTAAATGATGCTATCAGTGTGAAATATTACTTTATTATAAGATAATCAGCTGGTACCGAAATACCAGGTACTTCGTTTATATAAACCCTTGGGGAATCAAACCGTCCAGAGGCTATAACATATTGCCAAAGGTAAAGTAAATAAGTTCTTTTCCACCTTGTATGTCGGTAACACATTTCAAAACAATGTAGTAAATGCAATAAACATTTTTACCCTTTCACCCCTGGATATATGAGTGGTATGTTCTTTCTGATGTTTAAGACCAGTATATTATGGTTTATATGGGATGAAAAGGTTAACTTACCAAAGGAAAACTCCAAAACAATAGTATCATCCGATTCTGAAACATTTCTATTAAACTTGATCTCCAGATTAAACCTCTGTCCACGGCGCAAAATGAGATCCTGTTGTACGTAATATGATGTTTGATGCCTCTCTCTGTTCTCATCAAGACACAGATTAATAGCCTCCACTGTTAGGGCCCTGTCGGCTAAAATTAAAAATACGATGAACGTTTATGTAAATGAGCCACTTCCACGATATATTTTGTAAAAATGATTAACAATAGATCCGTAGAAGAAATGATAATCTATAGTGTGTGTGTGTGTGTGTGTGTGTGTGTGTGTGTGTGTGTGTGTGTGTGTTTCATATTTACATACGTCAAATCTCGTTTGTTTACATTTACTCACATCCTTCATTATCTTCTAGTATTCCGCTTATGACCCAGTTGTCCTCCTCTGAGAATGACCTCTCTCTTCCTGTTCGCTCTTCTCGATACATCTCCTGTTTTCTGACGTATATAACAGATAAAATACGACTTATTACGATGAATTATAAAATATATACAAGATATTAATTATAAGATATATTGTCTTCTAATCATTAAAGTGGAATCTCGCTATTTAGAGCACCGAGATTCAAGGTGGTCTGACTATAGAGGTAGTTTCTCTGTATTCCCAAGGGACAAAATATCTATGACCTTAAATGCAAGGTAGTCTTCTAAGTCGGTTTATCCCTAGGCAAGGGTTCCTCCCTCCCTCTCCCCCCTCTCTCTCTCTCTCTCTTTCTCTCTCTCCCCCTCTCTCTCTCTCTCTCTTTCTCATATATATTTATATCTCTATCTGGGGGCCATTATATATATATATAATATATATATATATATATATATATATATATATATATATATATATATATATTATATATATATATATATATATTTCATGAAAGGCGCATTAGCTGTGTGTATTTTAACTTTATTTTTTACTACTTAGATTGATATACAACAACAACAAAAATAAGATATATACAGGCATAAAAATTCTTGAATTCCTATAAATTTTGTGAAAATTGCTTGAGATGCCCAGTTTGGCATTTTTTTCAATTGGAATTATTAATTCAAACTTACTCTTTGTATACCACACACCATTTGCATACCACAATTGGCCTGGTCTTATTTTCATAAAATATAAAGGGTCATAACATTCTTTTTGCCTCTTATTTGTTATTGTATATTAGATATATGTAGTAACAAGTCGATGGGCCTCTTGTTTTTTGGTTCAAACAGCTAGGATTTATATTATGGTTACATTAGACTATATATAACTTCATTTATTGTGCGGTTAAAGAGTAGTTTCACTTTTCTTTTCCTTCATCAAGTGGACATTACTGATTGTATTTTCGGATAAAACTTAACTTTTCCAACCCTAAGCATTTAGATGGTTAGACAAGTCTATTTAACCAAGAATCATTATCGAAGTCCATGTTAATAGTACTTTGGATAATCCTCACTGCATCGACATAGTATGATATTATCTCTCAAAATCTGTATTATCTAGGACACTTGGTCCCACCCCGTTTGGGATTCGCAATTGTGCTAATATCTAATTCGTCATGTTCTAATGGACTTGGGTTTTGATTGTCGATTGGTACTTCTTCATGTTTACTTTGGAGATTGAACAAAAATCTAAAATGCATATTTATAATCTATTTTGAAAATTGATAGAAATTCTACAATGATACAGTGCTGTTTAATATCATGATATTTATGTTTATTTTAAAACAATATTGTCCAGGATATAAAGCTACATTATGTCCTATTTAGATCAAGATGGATTAACTAACAACTTAAAATTACATAAAACCCTTTAATAATACACAGATCTTTTTCAGATATTGTACTAACATTAGTAGGACTTGGGACATTTATCATGTGCATGTAAACGGATATTCATTTCGAATCATGCAAGTTTGTAACAAGTATCATAGTTGTTAGGTGAAAAAAAGTGTTATTTAATAAATCCTTTCAACCCTACAGACCATATAGAATAGTCTAAACATAAGAAAAGAGCATACTATGTTTATACTTAAGGGTTAAATGGTCAACACACACAGTCCCCTGCGCATCACAATATCGATGGCAAAAGTATATATTAAATGTGGGTCTCGATTTGTGACACATTATCTTAAACTTGATCATCACATAAACTCTTCGCGAGAAATAATATATACATGTATAAATTTATTTGCCAACGTTTAATAGAGTCGACCAACATTTTATGATTGCTATATATAAATAAAGTACATATAACAACATTACTGTTAATATATGTATTCTGTTGTTTCATTTCTAACCTTGGCACGATTATACTAGTTAAAAGAGTAAATGGAATTTCTGTGCATGGATCGAAATTCAATACCTATCAATTGACGTTGTGTTGCAAACAACAAAAGCTGGCGCATTTCGGCTTACACATACTTTCTTGCAGCTGGTCTGTTTTTTGTTTTGTTCTTTTTAAGTTAAAAGGATTGCAAATTGCATGATTGATTCACTAAACCTTATGTTGTATATATATATATATATATATATATATATATATATATTATATATATATATATATAATATATATATATATATATATATATATATATATATATATGTGTGTGTGTGTGTGTGTGTATATGTGTGTGTGTGTGTCTTTGTGAGTGTGCAAATCTCCTGTAACCAATATTTTCAGTGTTATATCAATACATATATTACAGCTTACAGATCGAAACATGTCATCAACAGAAAGTGTATGAACGATGCAGAAGTTGAAGTATATGTCTTAGTTTTATGAGCTACGTTAAATGAAGTATAATCATGATCATGTTTTGATGTATATTCACTACCAACCTGACCTCTTGGTACCTCAGTACAGCCACCTGATTTCTTAATGACAGGACGTAGATATGGACTATTCTGCCTGTGCTGTAAACTGCTGTAATAACGATGGAAATATTATTGTAAACAAAGGATATGTTTCCTCTTTTGTATTCATGAATAATTTGAGGTTACGTAAAATGTAGGTCTCACAAAATTATTATAGTTTTAGGGGTATCCAAAAGGGTATACTATAAACATAAAAACACACTAAATAGGTGTATGCAAGTCTGAATATCATTTTCATCTTTTGTAAAGATGTGTAAAATACAAAATAAAAGGGTTTGGGATATCGGGTAAATATAATTAATGGTTTTACACTGGTACATTTACTGGCTACGGATGTATGGATATCGTCAACTTGTCTCACTAATTTAACTTTGAAATGAACACAGATGTTGTCACATGGCTTTGTACATTTATTTACTATAGGACAAGCAGTTTATTTTCCCACCATCTAAAGTTTCAATGAACTAATTGACCGAACATTTTTATAAACTGTTTTATGATATTGTACTCGAGCAACAGGAAGCTGCCCGCTGTAAACAATATTAAACACGTTATCATTATAACTTGGCGGGGCAGAGTAATATTTTAACTGTCACACAGTGCCAGTGTATTTTACCTATGTTTTTCCCAAACATTTTGTTACCGTTTTATAACTTAGATTGATAAACATTAATTAACAGAGATATACACAGGCATAAAAAAAATTAAATTCCTCTATATTTTGTGAAAATTGCTTGAGAAACCTAGATTTGCCACTTTTTCACTTGCAATTGATAAACTTAACCTTACTATTTATATAATAACCACACTGGGTCTTATCTTACTTTACAATAGACCTTTTAGCAGTAACGGTGGTCCTGTGACTTTGCCAGTCAGTTAATATAACGACGTAAATGTGCCAACAAAAGTCACAGGACCGCAGTTAATATTTGCCTTATTTGTATCTATGTCCTGGACATTCTATTAATTTATACTTTGGTATCTGAGATTATTTATATTTCATAACTGTTTTATAACTGTTCCTCACTTAGTAAATGTCTTACATTACAACTGTACACAAAAATGTGAACCATACGAGTGGGTAGCACAAGTGTTAAATATACATGTATTCTCCTGCCCCACAAGATGAAATAACTATGTTATACAAAAGCAATTGTCAATATTCTATATTTATTTCATTGTTTGCGGTTCCATGTTGCTCGATTGTTAAATGAGTTCTCTCCCTTCCATTGCTCACAAGTTTTCTGAGTTGTTCATTTAATTGCCGAATTGATCATGCAGTAATATTGTGATCTCGTCACCTTGACCTGCCTGTCACCCTAGATCATATGGTTCTTTTGACATTGTACTACCTAGCCTTTTCCTTTGTTTAACAAAAGATCCACCCTTCCCTCCCAATGTTATAGAATCTTGCTGTTGGTTGTTTTATTGTTTACTTGCAGGAATCTTCATAGGTCAAGGTTTTCTGATCCACGTCGTTTCTCAAACACTTTGACATATTACATTTCATACTTAGCGGTCACTGGTGGCGACATCTAGCGCCGACTTTGATCCCTGACTTTAGCCAATAGCTTGCACATCGCTATTATTCTGTATTTACGTACTTTTCTCTCTATCATGTGGTCGATTCGTGGTCGATTGTTAGACGCGTTCTGATTTGACCAGCCAATAGATATTGACGCCATGAAGTTACAATGTACAGATCAAATCTGTCAAGGTTGTGAGAAACTGAGTGTATGCTAAAACCTTGACTTGGGAAGATGATCTGTAGGTTACTTTTAGTAGACTGATTTCGTATATGCAGCTTGGATGAAGATCTACTTCAAATGGATATGCATACCGATATACCGATTACACTTGTATCTGTGGGTGATTCACGACCGGTATAGCGGCACATCGCGCGGCACATGGACATTGAATATTGGACATTTTGTCACTGGTATTTCCCACCTTTAATCGGGGTGAAAGTACACGTAGACCGTTGTAAGCAACCAGGACCTAGAATTGAAATTGTAATGCTGTTGATTGAGCTGTTGTTGTCGTGTCCAGTTTTGTGTTTGGCTGCTAAATTTGATATACACTGCTATGTCCATTTCAGTCATACATGTACCAATAATAATTATTAATATCAAATACGAAAAAAAGTTGATTTTCTATTTATTTATTGATTGATTGACTGATTGATTGATTGATTGATTGATTGGTTGATTAGTTGATTGATTGGTTGATTGATGTTCTGAATGAATATGTTTGACAACACATTCCCGGTTGTTGTTGTCGTTGTTGTTATTATTATTGTTGTTGTTTATCTTTTCATCAATAAATAATGTTCAAACCATTTTATTGAATCTAAATAATTGTTAACCATTCAGAATTAATCATTTACAGAAAAAAATTGATTATTTAATTTTTTACAACGAAAGAATTTAAGATTAATGTGTGATAAAAATTTTATATTTTTAGGGTCACAGCTTTTAATCTTTCATCTTCTATATTCACCAACTCTAATAAAAGCAGGAAAACGCATGGAAACCATGCCCTTACATGAAATATTACCAAGTTAGCTAGAAATATGTGAGTTTTGAAAATAAATAACTATTTTTTCATAATGAACTAGTTGATGAAAAAAATCTAAATTCAGGAAAAGGACATAACTTTTGCATAGGTAAATATACCTTATATACCCACAAATGTGCCAGATTATTCATTCATTTAAATCATAAATACATTCATAATGAATTAGTATGCAAAAATAATAAATTATCAATTTTTGTACACCCCAGGGTAACCACCTTCTCTTTAAGAGTAAACATACTATAGAGTATTATCATTCCGAATGATAAATTATGATTCATTTTATGTGGATAATTTTTGTGTAACGTCATATGAGGAACTTCGATTATAGTTGAGATAAACGCCGCCTATATCAACGCTGTTGAGAACAGATGCAGGAAATGTGAATGTATGATGATTTACATATGGCGTGCATTCTGCATATATAAATAATAAAATTATTAGAGAGAATGAAAAACTGATAACTTTTCTCCCATATAATATTACCAAAAAAACATGTAAAAATATTTGATCGACCTCCAGACATACTGAATAATTTTTATTTCAGTATTTTAAGACTTGAAAGCGATAATTTTGCACGCATCAAAGTATTTACTATAGAAGTACATGTAGTATAGTGTCATGAATGCGTTCGACCTAATAAATGTGAATAGTCATATTTCATCCATGAAATCCAACACATTACAATGATAGAATTCCTGATATGCAACATTGTTAAATTCGGATAAAATCGATTTCACCCTGAATAATATATCCGTATTGAAATTAATTTCTTAAAATACATAACATCAAGGTGTTCTACATAAAAGATAATAGAGAATCGATATTGACCTACCTTCTAATTCCACTACCCATCTTCTACTTAATCAGGATGATTTTTTCACATCAATAGATTTAAGTGATGCTTATATGAGTATTGATATAGCAGAAGAATATCAAAAGTATTTGAAATTTTGTTGGAATGGTGTCATTAACAAATTTGTGGTATTACGCTTCAGATTAGCTTGTGCCCCTAGAAATTTAACAAAAATTTTGAAACCTATTTTTGCTTTTGCGAGAAGTAAGAGAATCATGGCTTATTATTACATGGATGACTCATTAATAAAAGCTAAAACTTTTAGTCGTTGCTCAAAGAATTGCAAAATTCTGCAAGGCATATTTATAAACTAATCATGAAAAATCATCGATCATTCCCTCTCAGACTATAGTGCATTTAGGATTTGAAATAAATTATAAAACTTTTCTTGTTTAATTAACTAAAGAGAAAATATCTTTAAAAAAATGTGGTAGACAAGTTTTATCCAAAAAAGAAGTGATAATTCGAGAGGTTGCTAGATTGATTTGTTTATTTAGCCCATCAATGAGGGCAGTAAGATTAGGATCATTATATTTCAGAGATTTAGAAACAGAACAAAAATTTAGGCAAAGGAAAAACATATGATAATGTTATGTGTTTGTCTGAAAAATCAAAGCATGAAAATAGATGGTGGTTAGATAATGTTGATCATATGAATGGTAAACCTATTCGTCCACCTGCCCATACTGTTGTTTTAGAAACAGATGCTTCCTTAACTGGTAGGGGCGCTAAATGTAAAACCAACTGTACTTAAGGGTTATGGTCAAAATATAAAGGTTTTCATCATATAAATTATTTGGAATTATTAGCCATCTTTTTTGGTTTGAAATGTTTATGTAAAACATTTAGAAATTTACATATTCAGATTTTATGTGATAATGTGACAGCTGTAACATATATTAATGTCCAAGATGGTAGTTCTGAAAAATTGTCAACATTAGTCAAAAATATATGGTTGTGGTGTGATATTAGGAGCATTCATATATCAGCAAAATATATTCCAAGCAAAGAAAATATTTTTGCAGATAGTCTTAGTAGAAATTTTTCAACTACAGGAGAGTGGGAAATTAATACAATGATTTTTAGAGAATATGTTGTCATTTCTTTTTTTCCGGATATTGATTTATTTGCAAATTAGAAATTTTGTATCATTGTATTCTGATCCATATGCTTGGACAACAGATGCATTTACCATTGACTGGAATGGTTATTTACCATATATTTTCTGTCTGTTTTAGTTTGTTAGCAAGAGTGTTGGAAAAAGTAAAAGAAAACAAGGTAAGGAAAGCAATTATAATTCTACCATTATAGAAAAGTCAAACATGGTTTCCAAAACCAGTTACAAATGTTGATAGAATTCCCAGCCAGACTTCCACTATGGAAGTTTCTGTTGAAGTCCCCACAAGGTCAAACTCATCCATTAGGAAAACGACTTAAACTAGTCGCATGCTGCATATCAGGAATTGCCTCAAGAGCAAAGGACTTTCAGAGAGAGCTTCAAGAATTTCATGGAGAAAATCAACTAATAAACAATATGATCTTGCCTGGAACCACTCAGAAGTTTGGTGTTCTTGGTTCAAAATTAATCCAACTATTCCCTCTGAAACGCAAGTTTTAAACTATTTATCCATGCTCATTGAACAGGGAAAGTCTTACAGTGTTGTGAACACACATAAATGTATGTTGATTCAGTCACCTGTTACTATGGAAAATAATACTTTATCAAGTAATGCATTGGTTACACGATTTATGAGAGGTTTGTTTATACCAATACCTCCAAAACCTAGGTATTCTGGTACCTGGGATGTCAGTATTTCATTAAGATATTTGTCATCTTTGTCTCCAGTAAGGCGATTAACAGTTAGAGAACATACAATAAAGTTGGTGTGTCTGTTGGCTTTAGCTACTGCATCGCGAGCACAGACACTTGTTTTATTAGATCTTGATCATATGAAAATGATGGTAAATATTTATTTTTTACCATACCAGAGTTAATGAACACTTCAAAACCATCTAAACCTTTTTATAAAGTTCATCTCAAAAGTTTCAGACAGTCAAAGTTATGTGTTGTCAAAATACTGAATGCATATTTATTAAAAACGAAAGATATCAGAAAATCTTCAAAGCTACTCATTTCATTAAAATCTGGCAAACAGGTTTCAACCTGTACTGTAGCTTGATGGATTAAAGATGGTATGGAAAAGGCTGGAATAAATACAGAAATATTTAAAGCTCATTCAGTCAGAGGGGTTTCAACTTCTGCAGCCTTTTAAGCAGGAACATCAATAAAAGATATTCTGAGAACTGCAAATTGGTCTTCAGCTAATACTTTTAGAACCTTTTATCATAGGGAAATAATGAAGTTTTAAGATTTTCAGAAAATGTATTATCATGTTGATATATATATATAAATATATACTTGTAGGTTATTTATTTTGATATATAACTGGATCATATGATGAAAATGGATTTGGTGGACAGGAGGATATGTGCGGATAATTGGAAATTTTCTGTTATCAGTGGTGGATTTTCTTTGGATAGTGTGTTCAGTAACTGGTTGAGTGAAGAATTTAATTATAATAGACTAATGAAATTTGTTATGATGATTTATTATATTAAATTGTTATTTGATTTTATTTGACAATTTGTTGTTCTTTGAATTTGCTAAGTTAACCTGAACAGCCTGGAGGGCTGAATGGAAAGAGAATCCCCTACTTATCCAAACATCTTGTGATGGATGAGACGGATTTTCTGACATGAAGCCCGAAAGGCTGAAGGGTTAACTTCCCTCCCTCAACCTCCCTGACATGAGTGTCAGTGGTTATACAACAAATTGTTCTTTGGGAGAAGCCAGCCGATTGTGCGAGTCACGGTATTTATATGACAGGTGTACACCTGTGTATTGATACGATTTGGGTACTATTTTTGTCTGTGAATGTAGGGTCACGTGCTGGTAGATAGAACTATTTGCTAAGTTATCCCTCCAGCCCTTCGGGCTTCATATCAGAGAATCCCTCTCATCCATCACAAGATGTTTGGATAAGTGGGGGATTTTTCATCATTCATGTATACATTTTTGCATCACACTTATGATCTTCCTTTAAAATAATAAATAAATTTTCTTCAAATGTGCAATAATTCTGATAGCTATTGTACAATTATATGACGTCAATATATAAACATGTCCAGTTACAGAACAAATTTTACCCGTTTTACCTGGAAATTATGAAATGTTAGTTGAGATTGAGTTACTGAATAAATATTGTGAGTTCGGGTCCAGGTTCTGTATGTGCAAAATAATTCTTTTAACAATCTAAAATATTCAGATACAAAAGTATAAATCTTTAGGATGTCCAAGATATAGGTACAAAACTGTTAATAAAATGGACAAACACGGACCTCTAGCAATCAAGAGGTGGGATCATGTGCCATGGAGGAGTAAGCGTCCCCTGTTGATCGGTCACAACCGCCGTGACTTCACAGTTAAATCCAAATGAAAAACGTGAGGAACGTATCCTCGTTACAGTTGGTACAGACGTCTCAACAACCGCCATCGAACAGGTAACTCAACATTTCAATTAGTCAAAGAATGAATCGAGAGAATTTGTTGAATATGTCTTATGTAGAACATGTACCCATGCACATGTACAGCAAGTTACCAAAAATGAATGCCACTATACATGTATATCCTTAGCAATTCTGCAGTTGTTTGATTTTGTCTTCTAAATTTGGTAGACATCCAAAATAAATTAGAAATGGAACATTTAACCCTGGTAGTCTTGGCCTAATTTGTATAATATTTTCGCTTTTTGACATCCATAAATTACTTAAGTATCGATGGTTTTATTATAATGTTTGTGTATTACGTCATAGATCCATTCTTTATCTCAGTAATGAACAGAAAAATGAGTTACTCCGACATATTTCTCCTGAAATAATAGATTGCAATGGAATTTCTACCAAATGAGAACCAAAACTGCAAATTTTTGTGAATCAAGTTACTTTAGACCTGGATAAAAGATAAACTATCTTGGAGTGATTAGAAAAAACGTGAATTTACTAGAATATATAGTGAAAATAAATTATATTTATGGCCAACTACTGTATAAGTAGAGATCATACATTGCATCATCTTTAACTATAAACCACAAACAATTTTCCGATTTTCATCATATCTTTATTTTAATAAAATCGACCATTAATTTTTGGTACATATATCACAAAAACTTACTACTAATATTCACATTAAAATATTAAATAATATCATAAAATTAATATCACAGCTAATGTAAATGTTTGATCGATAAAATAAAAAATTAAGTATACAACCGACTGACCTTAGAGTATTTTACAAATTCAACATTTGCAATGTTATGACTACATGACCCCACTTCATATGTTAAGTGAATTCCATTTCCAGAAATGTTTCACTTCATTTTAATAACTGATACCAGTATATATATATATATATATATATATATATATATATATATATATATATATATATATATATATATATATATATCAAGCAGAAATACAGAAATAAAAAGGCACCTAGGAACTCACCATGCCCCGTTTGGGGTTCGAACTCTCCACCTATGGAACCAATCGCCTGACTCTCATGCACAGCGCCCTAATATAACTTGGCCATCTACGCATCAACATAAAACTTGATATAAGTGCCTTATTTATATACACAGTGAAACCTGTATATAGGGGCCACCCAAGGGACAAGAAAATATTGACCTTTCTGTGCAGGTGACCCTTATACACAGGTTCAATTTAGTTGAAGTATGCAGTAAAGGGACTTGAAAAAATTGGCCTTTATAAACAGGTAATCCTTACATACAGGTGGCTGCTATAGCAGATTTTACTATATATATATATATATATATGCGTGTGTGTGTGTGTGTGTGTGTGTGTGTGTGTTTTAACATAAATACATTGTACACTTATTGACAGAAACGATCGTCTTGAGCATTATAGCTTTGGTATTATATTTATATTATTTATAACCACTAGGCCGTTGCCACTGCTGGTTGACCGTTTGAGTCCCCGAGGGTATACATAAACCTAGCACCTGGTATTTCGGTACCAGCTGATAATCTTATACTAAAGTGATGTTTGGCACTGATAGCACATTTAAATTTCTAAATTGTTCTAAAGCTAGGATAGCCATCTTTTTACAGTGGTTACTCTTAGACGGATTTTGATTATACGTTTAGATTTGTTGTTTTGCCTTGTCTGATACCACTTTCACTTTAGAAAATCTATTTAAATTGGAGCTCAACTGATGAAGTCTGTAGCTTTGGTATTATGTTGATAATATGTATACAGCTGGTTTTATTGATAAAGTATTTAGTTTAACAATTATCTATCAGGTCGATATGTCGACTATTCATTCAAATTAATCAGTATCAGGCTTCTAAAGCAATGTATCTAAATCCAATTCTAAACTCTTAAAAGAAGTCCGTAAATGATAATGATAGGAGATAAAAACAGTAAGTAGCTGAAAAGTGATACCTTATGCCCAATTTAAGGATCATCGTTATCCTTAGAACAGTATACATAGATATTTATATGATAATATATACATATATTTGGATTTACTGATTATAACTTAATTTTAACAAATAATTCATTACAAATATTAAGCAGCCGCTACTTTATTAATAAATCAAAATATAGAAATACTAGAAAAAGAAAATGTAAATTCAATCAAATTAATTAGCCCACATCAAATTATGCGTAATTAGCACGTGATCAACTTGTTTGATAAAATGAGTGTTTGGAATATGATGCCGGTCTAAAACCTACCAAAGAATATACAAATATTTTGCCAAAGTATGTGAAGGATGTCAAGGATGCAATATAAATATCTGGTGAATTTTAGACAAATAAGGACCTCTGTAAATCCAGAGGTGGGACGAGGTGCGTAATAGGAGTATAAGCATTGTAATGTTTTCAGACTTGCTAAGCATTCTAGTTGTGTATGTATCAGTCCCTAGAGAAATTGATTGCATTGAAATAGGGCATATATGTACAAATAAGTATTTTTTTTTCAAAAATATCAAATCTATATCTTTTATGTCATTATAGGTAAAATAGTTGAGTATTGAAATTCTTATCACAAAACTACATGTCAAAGTGCCTTCCTTTTCATTCACGCTCTATATCGACACTTACATCGCCATCAATACCAGAAACTTGATCTGATGAGAGCGAAACATTCAAATTTTTTTTAAAATACGTAAATTTCTCTGGATGCATCGTGATGGTTTGCACAATTTCAGCCCCTGGCTTTATATTTCCCCTGAAAATAAATCGCAAAACATAAAGCAACTATAGAGTACCTGAAGGAAAAAGAACATCAAAACACATAATTTTGCATTTACTTATAACATCCTTCATCATTTATAAATGACATTTAACTGCTGTGCATTGTGGTTAATTTTGCACATGCAGAAATTATTTCTATATTTTACTCTGACAAAATAACAAACTCGTTTAACAGATCGAAAATACTGAACTAATCCAATTTATCAGTGCAAGTTAGAATACATACAGTAAAACCCGCCTATCACTAATTTCAAGGGACCTGATTGTTCGATTCGTTATAAGGACAGTTTGTTATACACTAATAGCAAAGTGGGCTGAAGGGATAAAATAAAATTAGTTAAGAAAAAATCACTCTAAATCTAGGCTAAACGAGAAAATGAAGAGAAACAAAAGTTTTTGTTACAACTTATTGACTTTCGTTTAAATGATATTGATCACCTATAATCACTTTAATTCTGTAAGAGATGTTGGTTAAGACGTCAAAGGGCATAGAAATGGGTTGTTATAAGCATAAAATTCGTTATATAAAAACACTAGTTTTTCATATAAGAATATACAGAGGTGTAGTCGTGGAATATAATTATTGATTCGTTATGTGCATGAATTCGTGTTCACATTATATATATATAAATATATATATATATATAGAGAGAGAGAGAGAGAGAGAGAGAGAGAGAGAGAGAGAGAGAGAGAGAGAGAGAGAGAGAGAGAGAGAGACAGAGCAGAGAGAGAGAGAGAGACAGAGAGAGAGAGAGAGAGAGAGAGAGAGAGAGAGAGAGAGAGAGAGAGAGAGAGATAGAGAGAGAGAGAAAGAGAGAGACAGAGAGAGTCGGTAGATAGAAGGGAAAGAGATGGAAGATATAGAGAGGGGTAAACATACACCATGATTTGCATCTATACATGCCAAGTTTCTGTGAATGTACATACGGTCCATTTAATTCACAGAGAGAGAGAGAGAGAGAGAGAGAGAGAGAGAGAGAGAGAGAGAGAGAGAGAGAGAGAGAGAGAGAGAGAGAGATTGTTAGTACTTGTTAGTGTCTTTATATGGAAAATAAACGAGATTTGCAGGAGAGAAAATGTTAAGATTAATTATATTTCTGGCATTGTTTTTATCTTCGAATATATAATTTTGAAGACTAGCAATGAAAATCAATTATAGCTTTATTATAACTTTATTCACGGACTGACAAAATGTCGGTGAGACAAACACACACATAAATACAAAAAATCTTGGCAGGAAACACAAAAATACTTACAGTTCTTTTTTTCCACTCTTTAGTAAGGACGCACTTTCGTAGTAAATCACAGCATTTGTCAATGTAACAGGGAAAACGTTTTTGAACCTGACAGTCACATCTGTATTTTTACCGAGAACAGCTTTGGCAGGTGCCTTTGAAATGTAAAATAAAAGTTTAGCACGTAAAACAATTCATTTTATAATGGTAAATTGAAGCTACATTGAAGTGACATTTATAAAGGGTTTTGTTCATTTTAAAAATGTTAACAATGGTTATGTTTAAATGACCTTTGTAGGCAGTTACCTTTATACAGAGGTTACCTTAAATAAAGGTCTGACTGTAAAAGTCATATTTTCAAATTTTGGTATCTATGTCTTATGATTTGGTAGTTTTATTGCTGTTTCACAACCTGTATTAGGTCATGGAAAAGTTTCATTCATCTTAACCTTATCAACCTTGCAGACCATAATAGACTGGTCTTAAACAATAAAAAGAGCATACCACTAAGATTTTTGTGAGTGAAAGGGTTGATCAGTGATATAGACTTGTGTCAATGTAGTGCTGATGACATACAGACCGGCCACAACACGGAACACCTCGTCAGATTGACCCGTTTTTCAATTCCATGCATTTGGTGATCGGATAGTGTGTACAATACAAGAAAATGATGACTTTATTCAAATATTCGTATCAATGGTTTAGTCTAGCCGGAGTAAATAAAATACAAAAAAAAAACACGAAAACGATCCTGTATCTATACAGTTTTACCTCTATCGCAATATCTGGTATCTTCAATTTAAAATCACCCTGGCTGGCAAAATTGCGTCCAGTAGATTTATTTACCCCTGTCACATATATCATAAATTGGCCATCTTCTGCCATGTTCTTCACGTAATCGTCCTTAGAAACTTTGACAACGATTTCAGCTTCTGCAAATTAGCAAATATTGTACAAACAGTTAAAAGACTAAATATCTATATAAATATTTTGTTTATTATATTGTTAATGCGCCATAACTAGTTCGCATGTGTCTTGGCCATTTTGAGAGAAACTCAAACCTGGCGATTGCATGTACATATGGAACAGTCAGCTTATCCTTTATGTGCTGCAAAGATATGTACAAACTCATTTTCGCTTGAAAATAGTCATCAAGAGACAACATCAGCGACTGCTGTAATAATGGGACTAATTTATGTACCACGTGATAACCGATAACGTTTGTGTGGTACTCTTATCTCCAATGGTGATGGAAAGCAACTCTACTTAAACTTCCCGCTGAAATTACGTTACCGCGGGATATCGTCTGCTAACGTCATTCCATCGCTAATAGAATCAATAGTCACACACAAAAATTATCGGATATCACGTGATACACGAATTAGTCCCATTGGATAACAATGAAGCCAACATTAGCACAAGAAGGGTGATATCCGAATTAATTCACCCAATGTTTCATGTCGTCATGACCGAAAGTTAATTTAAAATGTGAAAAACACTAAATAATATCATTTTAACATTGGTGAGACATCAAATGAGGGACGATCGTTGCTGCTACGTATACTACAATGACAAAATTAAATAAACTTATAATCTTACCCGTTTTACTTGCAATTTGTTTCTCAAACGTTTCTTCCTTAACTTTTTTTCCAGCTGTACCGACGTAATATGAATTTACAATTGTCGCTGTACCAGTAATGTTTCCGTCTTCATCGGACAAATTTTTAAGAGATATCTTGACCTCAAAGTCAGATAAGGTTAAGGTGTCGCTGGGGTAATCAATAGTCACTCCAATTTCTGGTGACTTAACAGACTTGTAGATATTCTTTCTGCCGCTGAATTTGTTTGCATATTCTGTGACTTGTTTTTCTTCCTGTGAACCTACGTGATCATCAATTGTACAACGTGTGAGTAGCAGCTGAGTAATCATTAATGATCTATGTTCTTTAATAAATATTATTAATAATTCCAAAGTTATAATTTTACAAAAGTTGCCAAAACAAATGCTCAACTTGATATAAATGTATATTTCCGAAAGAAAAAGAGGCATCAAACAAGACAAAATAAAAAAATTCCAAATCCGTCTAAGAGTGCCCGCTATAAAATGAATTTGGTAGCGATTTGAAGTTTAACAATTCAAATGGCAAATGGTTCTATCTGAGCAAAATACTACTTTATTACAAAATAGTCAGCTGTTACCGAAATACCTGACACTTGGCTTATGTATACCCCGGAGACTTAAACAGCCCACAAGCAGTGACAATAACCTAGTGGTTATAACTATTATTAAAAATACTGGAGTTGTAGTTTTATAATGTTCCCATTTTTTGATTTATCAGTATTTTGACCAAAGTGGGAACATGATAAGCCTTTGTACATCATAAATTGGGGACATGATAATTTTTACTATGGATCACATCCCTGTTGGTTCCTACCTCAAACCAAAGACAGGTGGTCACTGGGCAAGATCTGTAGAACTGAGCACTACCTATGGTTTAAACAATATCTATCTCTGAATTAACCATCTCTATATTTGTACTGTTTATCAACCACCATCCATCTGTCAGATAATTATTGTCCCTGAATGTTGATAACGCAAATATAAAATGAATTTTGTGCTGGTGGCAAATCATCGAATGGTATTTATTGGAACACACGCTCAAATGACTTCTTTTATTATTTTATAGAATATATCAGAAGGTAAGCATTCAACTAATAGCAAATTAAACATTGCTTCGGACGTCAACATCATTCTTGAAAAATTAAACCAGACTTTCTTTGCAGGCGGAAACCTACCATCTTTATACTTGTAATCAAGGGTTACATCTTCTCTATCACCAGAGCCCACAGCTTTTGTACTAATGTAATTGCCCACTGCACCTTTATCAATCGACATAACTTCCATTGACCCATCTGATTTTACCTGTAAATAAATACCCAGAATACTTACTACACTGTATTGGTCATGATATTACTTAATAAGTGGAAATTTTAGCGAGACGCAAATTTAGCGTTCTGTCTTAAAATTATGGTTTATAATTCTAGCGAGAAGTAAATTTAGCTATTATAAGATTAAAAATAGATAACACTTGCCGACGATGAGGAATAAATTGTTAACGATATTCAGTTTTAGCGATCTCAGCAACCTCATTACTAATGCCAAAATTGAACATTCGCAAAAATTTCTGTTTAAACAGTATTTCCATCTGAAGACCCACAATGGGGAGAGCGCTAAAGTAAATTTATTGAAAACTTCTACTTCTACTCTCTCTCTCTCTCTCTCTCTCTCTCTCTCTCTCTCTCTCTCTCTCTCTCTCTCTCTCTCTCTCTCTCACACACACACACATGTATGTATATATGTATGTAAGTACGCACGCACGCACGCACGCACGCACGTACGTACGTACGTACGTATGTATTTATGTATGTATATATGTATGTTATGTATGTATGTATGTATGTATGTATGTATGTATGTATGTATGTATGTGTATGTATGTATGTATGTATGTATGTATGGGATCTAAACTTTAATTTAATTAATGTTGTGGGTCCTCCGTGGCCTAGTGGTTAGAACATCGCGCTTTGAACCATACAGTCTCTCACCTCCGGTCAGAGACCCATGGGAACCCTAACTAAGTTTGTGAGAAAGTTTGCCAGTTTACCTGTGGAAGGTCGATGGTCTCTTCCAGGGTACATTGTAAACTGGTTTTCTCATTCACCAATAAAAAATGGCCTCCACTATATAAGTGAGAAATTGTTGAGTGTGGCGTAGAACACTTTTCAAAATTAAAAAAAAATGTTGTAATGTTGTCATCCGAAAGTCCTAGGCCTTCCATTTCCTATGTCGAATGTTTGCTGACGGAACAGTCACTGCCATTTTTGTATGACTTTGGTATGACCCGGCACCAGAAATCGAGCACAGTACCATCTGTTTGCAAGTCGAACTCTCTATCCAGTGTCATTTGTTATGTAAACGTAAACGTATTCAGAAATAGTATTAAAATACCAAAGTTATAGGTTTACAAATGCTTAGGTTGAGCTTAAATTCTACATAAAAGGGTATTTCCGAATGAAAAGGTGGTATCATACAAGGCCAAATAATAAATCCACATCTATTGCCACATCCGTGTAAGAGTACCCACTAGAAATATGAATATTTTATCTTTGAAAAGAAAGGTAAACAGTAATTTTATTATGCATGTTGTATGTGTGTTTTAAAGAATAAAGAGAAACACGCAAATTATTTATCTAAATAGAGATAAATAATGTAGAACTGTCATAGGCTATGTTATAAAATCTATATCAGCATATACATCTGTCAGTTGTGTACCGTGATTTGCCTGTCAAAGATGAAATAAAAGGGAGAGAGAGAGAGAGAGAGAGAGAGAGAGAGAGAGAGAGAGAGAGAGAGAGAGAGAGAGAGAGAGAGAGAGAGAGACTATTATCTGCAAGTATATTTGCTTTTGGTTGATATACTTACCAACCAATTAACTCTATCTCCATTTACTTCAGCAAATATGAACTTGGTATCGTAATTCATGTAGACCTGCCCTTCCTTAATGGCCTTTAATGGCGAAGGACCACATCTATAAACACCTGTAAATTTTAGAAACACGAGTAATATAACAACCGTATACCCATGATATCATTTACAGTGGAACTTTGTCTAAAGGCCACCTAACATACGAGGCAACCTGACATCTAAGACCATAAATTATATAGTCTATATATAATTTCCCAAGACTTATTAGACAAGACTAGACCCTAACTGGAGTTCACCTTGCTAATCAGACCAATATGGGTCAGTCCGTTAGGTGGTCTTAATACCGAGGTTCTGGAATAATGTGAATGTTTTTTCTGTAATTGATATATTAATTACGTGAGAACTACAGCCATTTGCCAAACGTTTACAGATATTATCATCTTTTGCTATACATTTCATATAAAGCCATAATTTCCCCCCAAAAATATTATAAAGCCATTTCTTATCGCATTGCAATAGAATTGTCACAGTGAAACCAAGAATTGAATACAGTTTCATTATATATTCTTATTTTATATTTCTGAATTAGAAATTAAAAAAATCATCAATTTTAAAAAAAAAATTTCCCTATTTGAATCAGTAAATTTGTGATATCTAATTTCTAGTTTTTGTATGTCGTCTAAGTTTTGAAATTACAAATTAAAGAATTACACCCAAATAAAAAATGAAACTTAAGAAACATTCTCTGTTTAACGGTGAAAATACTTTTCAAATGCGATAAGAAATGGCTTCCTAATATCTTTTGAAAAATGTGGTTTTATATGAAATATATAGAAAAACATGATTAATGTCTATAAACTTTTGGCAAGTGGCTGTATTTTTCAACACATGAACAGCTACAGTCCATATTTTACATGGTTCATACGTACCATTACGTTCCTTGAGAAGAAGTTCTCCTGAATAGCAAATTTTTAACAAGTATTAAACCGAAGTTATCAAAACAGTCCCGTGAAATGTATATTTCATATCCTTCTCGAAAACTAGGGGCATCTGTGGTAGAGATTTTAGACAGTGCGGGTCCCATCCCAACAAGTAAGTACCAAGGCTAATTATATGAGAATGTTTACCGGTTCTTGTGGTATGTTCATGGTAACTGAGAAGTTTTTGTAATTCCTTGGTTTTTGTTTTTGTTTTTTTAGGGGGGGGGTGTTGTGGTGTGGGTATATGTTGAAGTTGGTTTTCTTGTCCATAATTTAAACATAAGATCACCTTACAATTAAAAAAAGAACCCTTTGATGTAAATCACTATTAAAACCTTTCACACGATAGTCATCGGTAGTATTGTTTTGTTCATGAAAAAAAACAAAAAAACTAATTGCTCAAGTTCAAAGAAGAGAATAAATATGAATAATGAAGTGGGCAAAAAATCAGAAATATGTTCATGAGCACCGACAACAATCCATATTATTACGTGAAAAAACATCCTCTTTTGGTATTACCATCACTTGCTTCTTGCGGTGTAGCATCAAAAACTTGCCATCCATCATAGCCCTCGGGTAAGTCTTTTCTGCGAAACCAAGCCTCATTCCAGACATGGAAATTCCTTTAAATATAGAACAACTAGAAATATATACTCATGTCTTAGATGGGTTTATATATGTTTAGAGTTAGAATATAGCAGTAAACTAGTACTCAAAAGGTCATTTGGCGGTTGTCGACGTAGGTTGATAATTTATATTTCATACGGGGCATGGTGAGTTTGTAGGAGCCTTGTTGTTTCTGTACAGTTGCTTATTCCAGAAGCGGTGTAAATCAGACGTGGATACTTAAAACTTCGAAACAAATTTGAAGGCACACAATTTTTGACACAGATATATCGAAAACCGCGTTTGATGTCAACGTTCCGCAAATTTTACGGTCGGTATAATTGTCATGTTTTCGATTACCCTGTTTCACTAAGTGCAATGTTGGGTTACCTGTTCGATGGCGGTTGTTGAGACGTCTGTAACAATTATGACGAGGATTCGTTCCTCGCATGTTTCATTTTAGTTTGACTATGGACGAGTGTGGCCGGTCGGCGGAGGATGCTTGTTCCTCCGTGGCACTTGATCCCATCTCTTGATTTCAAGGGGTCCGTGTTTGTCAATTTCTTTTAGCAGATTTGTACCTATATCTTGGACATCGAAATGTATATTGTGTGTGATTTATTTATACTGATAGCATCACTTGTGATCCAAGGTCCGAAGTTAATGTTCAATGTTGTTGTGATATTTGTGCTTTATATATACTTTTCTCTACATGATGTCTATCACTCTAGAAGTTTGAAACTATAAGGGTCATTAGACATGATCGGGTGTACACTGCTATATAAAATAACGTGACCCGGTAAGGTCAAATAACGTAGCGCCCCTCAACTTACAGTCAGACATGTTGAATCAGGTTGCATACGTCGTCTATTTGGTCAAGAAATTTCTCGAGATATCCCATAATAGTCAATACATGATGAAGAGCCCTTCGATCGTCTCCTTTAGCAATATGCAACTTCTTTCCCATCTCAACATTGACAGTCTCTAGCAAGATTGACGGCACTTTACAAATATTTGACGGGTCAAATTCAACGTTAATGACATGCAGAAAACATTCAAAGCGAGTTACCTTCCGTTAATCACAATTGCTGTAACGGGCGTCTATTTAGCTATTGCATATTTCGAGAGTAATACTATACGTCTATGTATTTATAAAACTTATGATGTAAGATATATCTCAATGGAAACAAAACTCAACAGAACGAGGAATAAAAATAATTCGAATAATCATCTTACCATATTGAGTCATTTAAATGTTTCATTGGCGTGCCATTTTCCGAAACATGAAAGTCTATTGTCATACTGGCATCTGTGTCATGTGCCGAAGAAAAGTTCGTGATAGATCTTGCTGGAATGCCCAAGGCTCGGCATACTAATTAGATATAAACGAATATAAAGTAAACACACATACAACATCTTCCACCGCTATACAAATTACAAAAATCGGAAGAGGAATATTCATTGTTTTAAAAAGCTATAAAATTATCCGTGTCATCAGTGCATAAGTGATTTTTTGTCGATTTACGTCCCTACTTTATCGATCTTATTTGGATGGCACCAGCTTTTAGGTGAAGTGCTATAAATTTTGACCTGTGCTATGTACTTAAGCCAATGCAGTGAAGGGTATTTTATGTGCCAGGCCTTCCGTGATACGTGACCTCGGTTTTAAGTATCATCCGGAAGAGTCATGAACAATTGGCGAAGGAACAGGCACTACCATTTTTAGAGTTTTTGGTATGGCACGGTCTGGGACCTTTCGCTTGTGAAACTATCGCTCTACCTTTTGACCAACGTAAGCTGTTTTGGCAAAAAGAGATGCATTATGGTATCTTAAGAGAATATTTTAATGAAATATTGCCTGTCTTACGAAACTATATTCCTTTGTGAGATATGCATTAAGTTTTTTTCAGTTTATTCCCTTTTGAGAGAAAATGTGTCTCTATTGGCAGACAGAGAGCAGGTTACTCGCTTGCTGATCTGAATCAGACGTTAGAACCATGTCCCTCCCCCTTTTTACATACGATCAAGAATCTTTTCTAGCTGGTTGACAAGGAGATGTGAACCTAAAAACCGTAAATCTCCTCCAACAGAATTATATTAATAGGGCCCTTGGTAAAAACTACAACAACTTTACCACTGTGCGTCATAAAAAAATTACGCTTTACGTCAATTTTTCTATAAATTGGTATCATGAAGCCCCGAACCCTTTTTCCTGATTTTTGTAGGGCCCTGTGCGCTTAATAGGTCGGATTCGATAATATGAGAATAATTAAGTACAGGATAATTCATGCATCTATCATTTCGAGATAAAACCAACTTACGTGTTGTAGCAATCCCACTGAATACCCAGCACTGTCCATATTTCACACTTGTTTTTGTCTCAAAATATTCATCTAATATTTTGACACTGCCTGCCCACGAGTTTGGTTTCGTTCCGCCAGAATAATCCCCAGACCAATTTCCAACCAAAATCCCATCATTTCCAATACTGTTTGCCTTTATTTGAACACAACATCAAATGATTACAAAGTAAAAATGAAGAATAGAAAATCCAAGTCCATTAGAATACGACAAATTGAACCCGGTGTCCGGAAGGAGTCAACGTTCCCTGTTGGGAAGCCACAACCGTCGCAACTTTTACATGGAAACCTTCAAAATTCGTTGAAAAGGTCAAGCTCGGTGAAAAATGTCATTTTTGTGTTTAGATCTGATTGGTGAAAGGGAGTCACTGTATATGTTCGTACTCCAGAATACAATCTGACACTCCTGAGAGTGGGACATCATATTGTTTCTAAATATCACCGTATCGACCAAGAAACACCCTTATTGACGATTATAAATACAGAAAATATAACAAATTATCCCTGTATGTAGAAAGAAAAACGAGAGCGGGCAGATGATCGCAAAAAAATAAAACACATAAGACCAGTTGGCCAAGTTTCTTGCCTGTGTTGAATCAATTGCTTTTACTCAGAATTATTCAACAATCATACAAATTTCAAGTCGTCTTACAGGATAACTAATCTAGAAATCCTCTTGTCCAAATATAATGTTACTTTTCCGGAAAGTGAAAACTGCATAGGGGCAATAACTAGCAGGAATGATATTCACAATATTCCCTGAATATAAGAAACAATCAATATGTTTTTCAATAGTATAATATGTTTACTTGGTATGTTGAGTATTCCGATGTTCGCTCTAATCCGATCAAATAATTTGGTTTTATCAAACCTTACTATTACTTTGAAATCCGAACATAAAATTTGTCCTGTCAGCACATACTTACTTAATTGGAAACCCTCTATCCCGATCGATACATGTACTTGTAAACTCAACCCAAGCCTATGGTCATTTAAAGATATATGAGGGCCTCTGTGGCCGAGTGGTTAGAGCATCACACTTTAAACCATGAAGTCTCTCACGTCCTGTCAACACAGTTCGAGTTCCACTGGAACCTAAGCTGATTTTTGTGAAAAAGTTTGCCACTTTACTCGCGGAAGGCCGGTGGCCTCTTCCCGAGTACATTGTAACCGGATTCTCTCCTCTACTACCACCGTATAACTGAAAAACTGAATGTGGCGTAAAACATTATTCAAAATTCAAAATTTAAAGATTTAAATGTTTGTAAATATGAATACACACACACACACACACACACACACACACACACACACACACACATATATATATATATATATATATATATATATATATATATATATATATATATATATATATATATATATATATATAATGACATTGAATTATCATCGTATCTAATCTTTGCTTGGTCAGTTACAGATTGGTAGCGATCAATGAAATATATGAAGTCTTATAAAAATGCACATAGTGGGAAATTCTGTTCTAGAAAAGAACTTATATAATCCGAACTCTTGCGTATTCTGGCACCATGAATCCTAATTTATCTCAAATTTTGCTAATCCTGAAATCTGATTTGCTGACCAGGCCAAGTTGAGAATATTCTCAGTCTTTTTCAAGTCTTGTGGTCCCCAAGCCTTGGTATTTTGCCTTGAACAAACGTAACTCTTTATTTATTTATACATTAATCGCATGTCGGTATGCACACGGTGCCATCTATAGATTTTGCAACTCCGTCCAATGTTGACAATATTGTCTATATAGTTTTCATTTCTTAGTATTTAACGCTTAAGTCTCTAAACTCTTTATATTCATTCAATCTTTCATTACCAAAATATTGATTATGGATCTTCATATACTTTACATTTGTTCAAGAGTCATTTTACGATGTTTTAATGTTAAAAACTATCAGGAGAAAATAAAAACTAAATCTAAAATCCCTTTTCTTTTGAAATGACATATATAGATTTTTAATCCACTACGTGCAATTTTAATGCGGTTTTACAGCGTTACGAAAACTATATTTATATAACATTATATAAAAATAACCCCTTTAACACATTATGGAAAGGTATATCAATATATCCTGTCAACCGGTCAAACTGGGCGTGAGTTCAAAGTATAATTACATACTACACAATCACTTAGTTTTTTAACTTTACTTTGGACATGTGGATGATGTGACCAGCCAACAGGGAATACTTGCTCCTCCATGACCTTTGATCCCAACTCTGGATTTCCAGCGGTTCATGTCTGTCCAATGTTCACCTGGGGCCCGTTTTACGAAAGGTCCTAAGTCCCAAATCTTAGTTTTTAATATTAATTACCATGGCAAGGCATCACTGATTGGTCAGTCCCATGACAATTAGGACTATGACTTGGAATTTAGGACTTATGACTTTCTGTAGAACGAGCCCCAGATTAGTATATTGTCTCACACATGAGAAATAAATTCCTGTCAGATTAAGTATAGACGCTTCAGTCACAACTATTTTTGAAAAAGGTAACTCAACATTTCAATGGAAACATAATTGCTATTTTCATTCCATTTGTACAATTTAGAGATAATAGAACAGTTTAAAAGAATATGATTTTTATAGGTCCCTTTTAATGTCTATGAGAATTTCAACTGAGATTATAAAATTCATACCTTAGATGATATGCTGCGGACCACGGATATCACGCTCGCTTTACCGACTTCATTCAGTTTGTTCGAATCAAGTATATACAGTGCTACATCAAGACAGGGGTATTGAAACTGTAAAAGACAAAAATGAATCAATCAATAGATAGTATGGATATTATTCATTAAAATAAATAGAGTTTCTTTTTTAAAGTTGAAGTAATTATTTTTATTATTATTATTTATTATTTTATTGCAACCGGGTCCTATTGCACACCAATAAAAATTGCACGTGACTATACGACTGCAACATAGTTTAGTGTAGTACAGAACACTGTTTAAGTTAACAAAAAACAGTTTTAACATGATATAACATCATGTCCCAAGGACAAGGCGTTTCTTGAATATTCAGAAGACGATAAGAACTATCGTCGAATCGAACCCAGCCTATGTTTCACTGATACAAATATCACAGAGGCAAATAACTGTCTCTGTTTGAAATCGAACTTAGGAACCCTAAATTACAAATCTGTTGCTCTACCGATTGAACCAAAAGAGTCATTCTACTGGTCAGGCTTCTAGGAATTCCATATAACAACTGCTCTTTATCCCATCCATTTTGAAAGAGACACTCCGACACTTTATTCGGAGGTAACTTCCACTTTATATTGTTGAAAATCAATCTATTCAAGAAGAACCAGGTCTAAACATTGGCACAAAGTCACAGAGGCAAATAATTGTCTCTGCTTGGAATCGAACCTAGGACCCCTGGGTTACAAATCTGGTGTCCTACCACTTGAGCTATAGGGATAACCTTATTAGCCAAGCTAGTGGAAACACCATATAACCACTGCCACATCAAGTAAAAACGAAGAAACATTGATTTCCGATACTTTAAGTTCATTAGAATACGATGATTGGATACAATAAAGGTATCACATAATTGCGAATCTTAAACGGGATGGGATGAGGTGTCCGGAAGGAGTCAGCGTCCAGTGTTAGCATGTAACACTCGTTGCAGATACTTCAGGGAAACCTCTAAAAGTTTTGTGAAAAGGTCAAGCTCGGTGAAAAAGTCATCAGTTACTTTTTCATCTGATTGGCGAAAGGTATTATAATTATGTATATGGATGTGATTATAAAGCATCATTACAAATTTTGATGAAATATTTCAGGAAGGCAATTCAAAAGTCTACGACAGAAATAGGTACACAGACAGACTATTTAAAGCATCTCTTTAAATTTCATTTCAGGACTCTAAACACTGATGACTGCTTAAAGAAGCATTAGCTGTGTTTATCAAAAAATAAATAATTTCGATTTTTATGCTCCCGGCCTGAAAGGTTCGCCGGGGGGCATCAAGTGTGTGGATCGTCCGACTGTCTGTCTGTTTGTCTGTCTCTCCGTAATTCCGCCCCGCTTCCATATAAAGTGCAAAATTTCAAGTTTGGATTATGACTGTAAGTTCATCTAAGGGTTGCTCACACTTCATAAACAGCACATGTCCCTGGGAGTGGGATGGGGTCAAAATGTAGGACATTGCAATATTTAAAGTATACATATTATTTGCCGGCATAGAAATTTGTTGGGACCGGGGGCATTTGTGTTTCACAAATACATCTTGTTTCTACTTTTACTTGTACATGTACTTGATGTAAAATAAGAGCTACACATATGCCTATATATTTGTGAAAATAAGGTCAGCAGCCCTTTTCACAAAAAATCTTAAGATAACTTTTACTCTTAAGAGTAAAATTAAGATTGTTATGGTTTGCATGAAAAATCTTAAGTGAATCTTAAGATAAAAATTTGTCGTAACTTTAAGAGAGCTATCACCCACACTTAAGAGAAATTTTTACACCCACACTTAAGAGAAGATTTTATCAATATAATCGTAAGTGTCTCCATAGAAAAAAAAGATGATCTGATATGTTGTTTGATATGATTAACAGAATAGCTATTCGCAGAGAACGTATTTTTGACAATAAAATGTGAGTATAGATAGATCGACGAGTCACTAAATATTGACCAGCCGTTAGGTTTTTCCGAGGCACTGCATCGTGAACTTAGCAGACACAACAAGAGATTTAATTGAAAGGCACACAGAAAATATCATGAAATTCCTCCCCATATCCTGAGGGCATTTTGTATTTAGTAGGTTAATAAATCTAGGACTAGATCGATTACTTTGTGTTGAAACTACAAAAGATCTAGGCTACCATATTGTACTGTCCTCGTCACATAATCCGTGAATCAGAGAAATCTAGGCCTATATCGTTGTCATGATATGATAACATATGCATACCTTTTGTAATCCTTTAATAGATCTACAATGATAAATTAAAATTTGCTAGCCCTGCCACTATTGTTTACATCTGTACCAAATCCTAGCGTTCTTAAAGTCACGCACTCTGACGTCATGTAACAGGTCGATCCAAGCTGATAAGGGGTGTTTCAAATGAAGTCGAGTTTACTAGATCTATCATCATCTTTAAATTGCATCGGCGGATTTAGAGGGACGGTAGGGCTCTCAAAGCTTAGTTAAAAATAAAAAAATCCTTGAGACTACTTGGTCGAATTTCTGCTCCGATTTTAATATACATTTAACATTGCACTTTTTTGCTGAATCAGTTATCTTCTTTTGAGAACGATAATCAATTTGATTTATTAGCGGATTATCAGGCAAAGGCCATATTGTCGCGTCTGAATGTAGAAAAAGGCGTCTATGGACTTTTAAATTTCTTTTTTTTTTTTGGAAGCGTAAACCCCGATCCCCTTACGAAATGCGATCCCTATAGTTGACAAAATAGGTGTAAAACCTTCAATTTCTCTAGATTCCTAAAAAAAACACAGAATTTTCCCGACTCGCTCCGTTCAGCAACAATATCAAGACTTATGCCCCCCTTTAAATTCTCGGTTTAGCTCTGGTGAGATATACATGATATAAAAGTTGTACACGACATTTTTTAAAAAGTAATAATCTCAAGTCACCATCGGCACCACTTTTACAAATTTTCTATATCCGCTAATGCGATGTGATACTTTGAAGGACAAACAGGTCATAATTTAGTGTCTAAAAACTTCAAAACTTGTCAAACTACACCATCTCCAGGGAAGGATACCCTATAGGACCGTTTGCTGTGAAAATAATCCCTTTGAGATTAACAATGGGACACCGAACTTGTCGTTAGATCGAGTCTGGAAGCTTACGAATTTCCAGCTTTATTCTTTTCAAAGGCGCGTGACCCATAGTCTCAAATGAAATATTGCTTCACAATTTATTCAAAAAATTTAAACCTAAAACTTCCTCACTAAGGCTTGTATTCTATAACAATTTAGTATAATCGTGTATCTAAATGGATATGTAAAATAAATGTAAAAAACCAAAATTTTTATGAAATACAATTAGATCTAAAAATATAAACACACGATATCGTATAAATAATTTACTACTAGGTATTTCAATTTTAAATTGGGTAAAGTTCAATGATAAATTAAAAATTTATGAATTTAAAAGTGAACACCTGGCAGTATGAATATCTAAAACGCAAATGAGAAGCCTACTCAACACACACATTTAAATTACGAAATAGAATTTAAAATGTTAATACACAAAAACATAGCCTATAAACATATAATTTACTGATGCCGTATAGATCTAGATAACATAATACATGTAAAACACAAACAAATACGCTAGTATTGTGTAATTTCAAAAGGCTGGAGTAAAAAATAAGTAGAGCTTTGTGAAACTTTATTTAATCATTATTCAAACTTGATTGAATTTCATTTTACACCAAAAATTTTTTTTTTTCTGGATTATATTCAGTGCAAATACATCAACTAAAATACATGTGACGCCTTACCGGAAAAATTGTATGCGCATGCGAATCGAAAGTGAAACGTCGTTGCTATGCTTACTTTAATCGTAAAACTTAAGATTTTATCTTACGATTAAATCTTAAGAGAAAATTAAATCTTACGATAGCTTTTCTGAAAATGACTTAAGATTTATCTTACGATACTCGTAAGATTTTATCTTAAGAATAATCTTAAGATTTTTTGTGAAAAGGGCTGCTGGTTCATATACTAATAGTAAGGTTGAATTAATCAATTTCACGTGAATAATTGACAAACTGGGTTTCTCAAGCAATTTTCACCAAATATATAGGAATTTAAGAATTGGTATGCCTGTGTGTATCTTTTTTTATTGTATATTAATCTAAGTAATAAAATATTACAAGCATAACACAAAAGTTGTAATGCTCAAGACGAGCGTTTCTGTCAAAACAAATCTTGTTCAGTTTAACTCAATTTAAAAAAAATTCTAAAGGGAAAGAAGTATCATACAAAGTCAAATGATAAATCCAATCTAAAAATAACCACTGTGAAAATCTTAGCTTTTGAAGAATTTAGAATTTAAATGGTTTTGTCAGTGCGATAAGCGAGAAAAAACATATCTTATGCCTCATTAATGTTTTTGAAAAAATCCATTGAAAAGTAAATTATTCTCACTTGTCCAAAGTTCCAGGTTTTCGGAGATTGCCACATGGAAGTGCTTTTCCAAATTTTGCCGTTTTCATTTAATACATATTCATTTAGTTTGTCATCCTCCTCCATGTAAACAACATCATCTGTAATTGCAAAATTAAACATTTAACGAAAGAACGCTTGTCAGAGTGCATTTAATTATTTATTGTCAATATGGATGCCGTTTGGGTGACAGATTAATATTCATTACGCCCGTTATATGAATGCCGTTTGGCTGACAGATTAATATTCATGACGCCCGTTATATGAATGCCGTTTGGCTGACAGATTAATATTCATGACGCCCGTTATATGAATGCCGTTTGGCTGACAGATAAATATTCATGACGCCCGTTATATGAATGCCGTTTGGCTGACAGATTAATATTCATGACGCCCGTTATATGAATGCCGTTTGGCTGACAGATTAATATTCATGACGCCCGTTATATGAATGCCGTTTGGCTGACATTTTAATATTCATGACGCCCGTTATATGAGTACTGTTTGGCTGACAGATAAATATTCATGAAATTTATCAGTCACCTAACCGGCATCCATATTGACAATTAATGCACTCTGACAAGCGTTCATTCATTATATTTACATATCGTAGTTTTCAAAATGAAAAACAATCGGGAGTGAGGCTGCCAACAAAATTACTATTGCCCTCGGACCCAGTCAATAATTGTTTTGTTATATGAAACATGTTTAAGTAATTATTTTTTAATTCCACGTAAATTTCCTTTAGAGATTGTTCAAACATTGGTCGCTGTACACCTATAAATCGTCTAGAGATGTACCAATATTTGCTAAATAATCTCCAAGAACTTCACAGAGACCATTATACAATTTCACGTGTTTCTACTGTCACGATCAAGTCGAATTTTTGTTACTGCTGCTCCTCATAGGAACTAGGGAAGCGGTTTGATGCATCAATTGTTTACACCAGAATCAGCTGACTGACGTCAAAAATACATTCAGGTTCGCTGCGGCGCTTAAAACTTTAGCCAATGAAATTGCAGTTGTATCAAAATTGTGGGAAATTCAAATTGCCACCTTGGAAATCACGCAAAGGCCGATAGTAAAAATTAAAAGACCGGGCAGGAGAAACTATTTTTGTATTCAATGTCAAATAGCAAGACTGTTACTTATTTTTCTTATAGTTTGTAAAGGGAATTCTAAACAGTAATAAAACAATAAAGTAAAGAGTTTTTATTATGAATGAAATATGTTGGTATGACGTCATGTTATAAATAAAGCTACATCACCGAATGACGTCATATGAAGAACTTCATTTATAGCTGATATGGACGCCGTCTAGATTAACTCTGAGTCTATGGGAGGCTGCTGTGGGAAATGTATATATCTTACGGTAAAAGTATATATCATTGTTACTTAAAAATTAGTACTATTGTAGTAGAAATGTGGACCCACTAGTGGCAGGGTTCCAGTTCAAGACTCCTTATTTTGAAACTTTACACTAACATTAATTGACCTTAATTAATACTTTGGTTTCCGTAATTTTGATATTTTAATATTAACGTTGATATCATAAATATCCTGTCATGTACATACAAACGTGAGAACGGTGTTTGGATTTTAAATGTGTTATATCATAGAATTCATATTAATTTTATCATCATTTTGCTGTTATACAATATTGCTTTCTAAAGAAAAAATATCGATATGATAATGAACTGTGATGACTTTTGTCCACCTAAGATGAAGTAGGAATAAAATAGCTTTATATCTCAAAATGCTTTGTAAATCCTTCTTTTAAACTCATACAGGAAATACTGATTTACATTGTCCAATAAAGTCATTATTTGATATTAAAATTTACCTTTGCACCATGGATTGAAAATGAAGGCAATACGCCTGTTCTTTACTTCGAATCTTGAGCATTTATTCTGTTCCTCTGTTAATCTTGTTTCAATGAAAAGCGAGTAAAAGCCTATCGCACAATCAGGGGGTGAAGTGATTTCAAATGTCACTTTTGTAGAATCAGATATTGTGGAAGAGCATGTCCAAGAATTTGAGGGGTCCGAAGACTTCCCATCACCATCTGTAATAATGGGGATTCGAATAATACTCCTCTTGCTTTCCTGTGGCCGGGAACCTATGATCAAAGACAAAAAATCAAGAAAACAGAATTTAATTAAGCTACACAATCTTAAAAAATTCTGCACTATTTTTTTTATAAAGTATCTCCTTTATAGAATATTTGTTGATTTTTTTTTCTACAGCTGAATGGATGGATGGGCACACGTATGGACATAAACAGAAAATATAAAACAATTGATGATACAAAAAAAGGTACTGGACCATTATTGTTATTCGTTTTTTTCGGTAATATTTTTTGTAGCAATTAATTTTGTCGGATAGACGGATGGATGCATGCTTGCAGCAATGCATGCATGGATGGATGGATGCATGTATGTTTGGATGGATGCATTGTTGGATGGATGGATAGACGCAAGGATGAGTGGATGGATGGATGGATGACAAGTCTTTTTTGTCCACTGTCAATGAAGCGTAAAAAAGAATCATTTTGCCTTGCTCTCGCCATGCATTACTGTAGTTTGGATATGTTTTTGTCGAAAAATAGCCTTTCACCCCTAATAAAGTCATGATTTAATTTTTTGTAAACAATTGCCAAATTATCTTCCTTGTACGGGGCTCCGGGGACGAGTGGTTAGAGCATCAGACTTTAAAACCTTCAAATCTCTCACGTACTGTCAACGCAGGTTCGAGTCCCACTGGAACCTAAACTGATTTTTGTGAGAAAGTTTGCCAGTGTATTTGCGGAAGGCCGTTGTTCCCCTCTCGGTTACATTGTAAAACCAAAAAACTAGCTGCGATCATATTACTTAACAATTATTTACTGTAGTGTAAAATAATTTCAAATGCAAGTTCAATCTTGCTTGTAGTATCTTTTCAAGAAATAATGTATCAGCTTCGAAATGAAATGTTAATTACTGATGATTAATGAATTTTAGTAATAAAGGAACAGCCATCGTGCCTCTGCGGTAGAGTGCTCGATTCGCAACTGGAGGGTCACGGTTTCGAGCCTCAGATTTTCCTGTCCTTCAGATTAGACAGTAAAAACCGAGGACTCGTGTCACAGTATGTGTCGACACGTTAAAGGACTTTCACTGCTCAATGGTCGTAAGTGTCGAGAATAGGCCAAATTTTGAAGCCCTTCACCGGCATTTGGTGATGTCTCTATATGAGTAAAAGTTCCCTGAGTGTGACACTAAACAACAATACAACAACTAATGAAAAATGTGTACTAAAATGATATGTTAACTCTTAACAATATAACTATCATAAAACGCCCATCGTGTTCTTGCTTGATTGATTTGGCTCTATTAAATAGGACATTAGCAGTGTTTACCAACAATAATTATTACATGTTTTTACATTTACTACTTGTTTATGATATATAATAACAAATAAAAGTTATACACCGGCATAAAAAATCTTATATTCCTATATATATATTGTGAATATACGGTCAGTTCCTATGTCATTTACAAAGAGTAAGGTTGAGTTTATCAATTATAATTGAAAAATTGCCAAATTGGGTTTTTCAAACAATTTTCACAAAATATATAGAAATTTAATAATTTGTTTGTCCGTGCATATTTCTTTTTTATCATTGTATGTTGATCTAAGTAGTAAAAAATGGAATTGTAAAAAAGACAGCTAATGACTCTTAAAAGATCCGTGACTGCTCAAAGCTATTGCAACTCCTCCCTAAGAGTGTGCGTCTTTTGTCTTTGTTTTAGTGGTCCGTTTTTCCAACGGCCACAGCACACCCACAAGGTCATCCAACTTCATACCCTAGAATATTTACCATCTATCTAGGTATAGAGCTGTGCTGACATGAGATGAATATTCACCTCTGAAAATCTGGATTGACCGGGGATCGAACCAGGGACATTCATGTATAAGATCTTGCGCTCTACCAAATTGCGCTATTCTGTCAACTCCAAGATATGTTGATGTAAATTATAATTTAAAATAACACCATATACATAAACACAAAACGAACCAAACCACAAATAAACAAAAACAATCAGATACAATACCACAAGTAAACTGTACGACAACTTTGTCGTTTTGAATATTAATCTTTCTATCAAAGGTAACAGAAAATTGGAATGTCTGTCCTCGTCTTAGGATGAGGTACTTCTGCTCATATTCGTCTGTGTGATGTTCCTCGCGGTTCTTAACATAAAGTAGATCGACGTCTTCGATCTTCAAAGTATTGGAAGCTGAAAGACAAGGATTTAATATTTCAACAAATATTTTTGGAGTTAGAGTTTTTATGTAAATAATTGATTAACCCGTTTCCCTGTTCATGGTAGAGTTATGCCTAGCTTATCAAAAGATACTTATTGATTTAATTCAGATAGACTTACAAGATGTTGTTGAAATATTAGTCAAAGAACTGATATTCATGGGAAGGATTTGATAGGTCATCTAAGTGACTTGGAAATAACGTATTGATTTCAATTCTTTAAGCCTCCGATCTTTGGCAATACCAAAATATGTGATAAATGTTATCGGAATGTTTTACAGTTGTAGCAAATACCGTGAAAAGGAAACTTGATTTTGTAGGTGATGCCGATTCCTGTATTTTAAACATCTTACCCCCTTAAACCTTACCGGTCATAATAGACTTGTCTAAATTATACAAAAGAGCAAACCATCTTTCCATCATTTCAAAAAGACTAATTTAAATCGATGGGGCCAGAATATTAACTGATGGTTTTAAAAGATTTTATTAACCTTTAATGAAGATACAATATAAATTCTCTCTCTAAATCAATTCCAAGTGTAAACTGAAATGGACTAAAGATGTTTCAAATATCGAACATTCCAGAATGAACATTCTAAATTAAGTAGACGACAACAATTGTCCGTGATAGAGTCTACCGTCCGCGCGGCTCATTTCGGAAATCGTCCAAAGTTATTGTATTATATTACCTATGACATAAGTGTATAAGAATATTTGTCTACCCTCAATATGTTATGCCACCTCGGGCAGAGCCCTCGGATGACATTACGGCTCTCAGGTGGACAAGTATTCATGTCAACCCAAAAGAAGTGTAATATTTTTATAAAATTCAATCTTTTCCTGCTTATGACGTTTTCATTTCACAACTTATACGTTATGCAAGCAAATATTCTTCTTATGAATGTTTTATTCTGAGAACCAAGCGACTCGCCAATAAGTACATATACAAAGGTACAGGTACGTATGAACTGTATGAAGACCCCTCTCAGAAATATAAGATAGTATTCTGGGGCAGAACCACAAACAGTGACTCTCTTTTGCCAATCCTATATATAACTAGCTGATGAGAATTTCACCCAACTTGACCTTTCCACTGAACTCGAGAGGTGTCCGTGTAACATTTATGACGGGTGTAGCATGTTGGCAGAGGACGCTGACTCCTTCCGTACACCTGGTCCTATCCCGTTAGCGTCAGTTAATTCCATATAGGAAGCGAAAACTGTAAAGTTTATATTTGCACGACTGTCCATTTGGAAAGTTTTTCTAACATTTAAAATTGGATATAACTGACGTCACTTGCACATGACGCAACTTAAAATTTATTGTGATAGTTTTGTAAATAATTACCTACGGTTATGTGTGTAGTTGAAATAGTATTGAAGCAACATTACCTACGTTTATGTGAATGAGTCGGTGAAATAGTATTGCAGCTACATTACCTATGTTTATTTATGTAGTTGAGATAGTATTCGTAGCTACATTACCTACGTTCATGTATGTAGTTCTAATAGTATTGTGGCTACAGTACCTATGTACATATGAGTAGTTGAGATAGTGTTCTTAGCTATATATCTTACGTTCATTTGTCTGTAGCTGAGATAGTATTCTTACCTATATAACTTACGTTCATTTTTGTAGTTGCGATAGTATTTTCTCTATTATAGTGGCTATATATAACTTACGTTCGTTGACTTCCTTCAAAATAATGTTATTTCGTCGATGTTCGTCATCAGATACAGCTGGATTTCTCCCTGTTCCTCCTCCAAAAGGAGCAACGGAACCACTGAAAACGAAAATTTCATTTTTAAATCTACATTTAACAAAACTCCGGATACAGCTGGTGATTTTTGTCGTTTCGGAAAATCTTGAAATCGAAATGTCACAGTTGCCGTAACACGTTAAAACTTACTTCATACAGTGAAACCGTGGTATAAGGATCACCTACATGATTAACTCAAAGTGGTCTGTTTATTGAGTTTGAATCTGAAGTAGAGTCTACACTTCATACAATGATTATCGAGAAATTTCCATGGGACTGATATCGAAAATCGCGTTAGATGTCAACGTTCCGCAGATTGTATGGTTGGTATCCTGTTTGCAATTACTCTGTTTCACTAAATGAAATCTTGAGCTACCTGTTCGATAGCGGTTTTGGTTTACTCACTTGATTCATTCGGATTTGACTGTGGACTCATGATGGATGTAAACGGTCGACAGTGGATGTTTACTCCTCCATGACACTTTGTATATGTATCCCGGACATCCTGAAGATTCATTCTTTGGTATCTGAGATTTTTTATATTATGGTCTTATATGCGAGGTCGTCTGTCTTTTATTCTAATTTGGCTGTGGACTCACGACGGGTGTGACCGGTCCACAGGGGATGCTTACTCCTTCATGGCACCAAATCCCACGTCTTGATTTCAAGAGGTCCGGATTTGTACCTATATCATGACTATAATGATTTATACCTTGGTATCCGATACTTTTTATATATTAAGCCAGGTGGTTCTTATGTGAAGTTAAACTATATATAATTATATTCATTCATTTTGGATGGTAATTAAAACATACGCTGGTTAAGCAGATGTCTGGAAGTTTTTGCATATAAATAAAAATCTGTTGAGAATTCATTTAAAGCTTTTAAATCATAAATATTGTGCATTTATATCCTATGCTACACTTATAAATAATGTCTGTGATATTTAACCAACGTAATCTTACATGTTTTAGGCAATAAAAATCTGACATCTGAAAGAGATTTCGGTTGTCGGTTAATAAAAAATATCCCATGTGATGTTAAGAGCTATTTGGCGGTCTGAACAGTTTTCATTACGGTATACTAAAGTTGGAAAGCTAGAATTTGTCAAGCACCAAATTATTTGCTATAGAAACAGTATAGATTCATGCATGCATCTGACCTAGTAAATGCGAAGAGAAATCTCTGATCCGTTACACTGATATATTTCTTGATTGTTCACTGCATGATTCGATAACAGTTACAGCCGGGTAAAAATCGATTTCACACTGAATAATATATCCGTATTGAAATGAATTTCTTAAAATACATTACACCCTGGTGTTCTAAATAAAAGATAAATAAAGAATCAATATTGCATTACCTGCTACATCCGCATCCCATCTTCGTCAAAAGTTCATTTAATCAACAGCTCCACCTGTAAGAAATGTATTGTGATGTATATTTCATGTCACATAATCTATCAAATGATATTGTGGATAAATCCAGTTAACATGTTTAGAAATAAGAGAAGAACGTATTTCCAAAAATATACAATTTTAGCAAATGTCATAGGTATGCAATAAAATATTACTTAATGCAGCAATGTTAAGTCCTAAACCGACATTCTGCGAATGAATTTACAAAATAGAGTGAAAAATTGTTAAAGATAGAATATGTTTTTGAACACGAAATTCACAAGCCAGAATTCGCTGACAATTACAAGTTGTCAATGGCAACAACTTATAAACAAAACAAAAAAGACAAAGTTACGCAATTGGACCGTATTCCTCTTCTTGATTTCCAGAGGTCCATGTTTGTCCAAATTTACCATATTTGTATATCACGGAAAATTAATACTTTGGTATCTGATATTTCTATACGATATATAGGCCTCTGGGTTTTTTTTTATTATTATTCCCATGTGCCTAAATGTGAAACGCGCCTTATCTAGTGACTATTATTGACGGCTGGTATTAACGGCTGGCTTGATACTAATTTTCTGACATATTATAAACAATTTGCTTTATTATCGGAAATAATCGTTGCTATGTTTGGTTTTTTTTTCAGATAATAAACATTGTGCTTACAAAGGTCGTGTGAATGTGGGTTCTTCTAATTTTGTCTGCTAATTCAATACAGTGTTGTACAGGTTTACATGTCATTGCTGTGTATTTAAACTTTATGAAGTGCAACTCTTTTCCCGAATGAATGGAGCATGCATTAGACACAGGATGTCAAGTTGAAACATGTCAAATATTCGATCTATATATATAAGAACTTCGATGAGTCGAATGCTGTTTATAATTGTCAAAAATGATGAATAGAATTTTATGAAATTATGTGTTATAGTTTCATTTTTGGGGCCAAGTATAGAAAACGAGCCTTAGTCCTACTTTTCAGACGGCGGGGTCAACAATTATAACAGTGTAACCATATGATTTTTTTTCCAAAATGGAACAACTAACTTAGGACATAGATACACAATGAGGTGTGATACTATTGAAAGCCTAAGGCTTAATTTTGAAATGTTCACCTTATATTTCCTGATATCTTAAAAATTAACTTCAACATAATCAATAAGTTAAAACTCCCAGTAAGCCCAGCAGTCTTTGGTCCCAAAAAGTAAGGTTTTACACCCTGTGCACCCTTCCTGAGAGCCTAGGGCATAAGTGGCATAGTGCAGGTGAGATGTCATGCCCAACTCTACTTCCCATATCTTGGGCGTCGCTCAAAAATTTAATAAAGGTCGTGTGAATGTGGGTTCCTCTAATTTTGTCGGCAAATCCATTATAATTTTGCATATGTTTAAATGTCATCTCTGTGTATTTAAACTGTATGAAGTGCAACTCTTCTCCTAATTGGTATCAAACAATTAAATGTAGCATGCATTAGACACAGCATGCCAAGCTGAAACACGTCAAATATGCGATATATATATATATATATATATATATATATATATATATATATATATATATATATATATATATATATATATATATATATATATATATGTAATTCGAGGTCAAAATGTACATGTGTACGAAATCGTCCCAAGATAATTCCTCTCCTTCTCATAAACATTAAAAGTTGCAATTTCACCAAAAATAATTTAAATTTAGCACTATTAATCATTATGACCGTATATGTCTTAAATTGTTTCGAAGAAGTCATATACATCTTATAGTACGGCTGGAACTGAAAAACGTATGATTCTCGGATACTATCTATAAGTCGAAGTCCCGATATTTCTAACTTTTCTAGATGGTCCCTTGAACTTCGATATATATACGAGGGTGTGTGTGTGTGTGTGTGTGTGTGTGTGTGTGTGTGTGTGTGTGTGTGTGTGCAATTTTAATATCGTATACATGCACATGTTCTAAGTAATTCAATACTTTTCACAAAATTTTAATCATTTCTATAAAATAGTCAAAATTAGAAAGGTGGCAAACACCATGCCTTTCAGTATGTTCTTGTGAGAGCAAACATGCATGTTGGTATAGTTTACAAAAGTAAAATTTCCTTATTAATCTGTTTTTTTTTTTTGCCTTCATCTTTTCTATGAAATCCGATAAGATTGGAAATTTAATGTGAACCATTATATTCTATAAATCGTATAAAATATAAATTGTGATAGATTAAGAGATGTCAATAAAAAGCTACATAGTGAAGCTGTGTATTGTGTAGGTATATCAATTTATGTCAAGTCCGTTAGATAGTCTTAATCGCGAAGTTATATATATATATATATATATATATATATATATATATATATATATATATATATATATATATATATATATATATATATATATATATATATATATATATATATATATATATGTATGTATGTATGTATGTATATATATATATATTGTTGCGCTAGGGACGATTATGAGAACAAACAAAAATACATTGAATATTGACTATATCCGTGTTCTACTTGAGGAATCACCGAGATGAATCGGTGATTGCACTCTTGTCATAGAGTCAACCCCTTAATAATTATATTCCAATTATAAGTCCTGTAACTGGCCATTTTCCTCAAATTCCATTATTTCTTCTGTATAATCCGATATACGACCTACGTCTTAGTCATTAAATTACATAGAAATGTACAAAACAGACAAAAAGAATACCATGTTAATTCAGTATTTACAATAGCTAAATCACTTTTGGTAACTTACCTGTAATGAAATTGATGGCAGATATCAAGGTAGAAGCCACTTGCCGTTGTATCTTGAAGTTGCACAGGTGATTTATGTCCTCTATCTTATATGGAATATTGTTGTCGATCACTCATGAAGCATCAAATGCCCGTTGCGATTTAAAAGATTTCAAAACATGTAATTTGCCATAATGTTATAGAGGCACCGAAAGGAAATTTTGCGACTCATTTTAATATAGGGGCACAAGCTAATTTTTCTATTTTCCCCCTATTTTACCACTTACATTGATAAACAATAACAAAAAAGAGATATATAAAGGCATAAAAAAGTCATAAAATTAATCTACTGCAAGTGAATAATTGCCAAACTGGGTTTTTCAAGCAGTTTTAAGGAAAAATATATATATAATGGGCTATGTTTATATATTTTTATTACTTTATTTTTAGTCTGTAAATAATTCAATAATAAAATAATAAAACGTTCCTTTGAGAAAAAAATAACACATTAAAATACGAAAGGAGTAAACTGATAGCTAAAGGAAAATTTGTTAGCCGTTTTAGGTACGAGATTCAACTTTTAAATCAATCGCAGATACACATCAATGACACTTGACGATCTAAAATATAAATCTAAGATTGTTGCCATAGCATTGAAATGATGCTTTCAAAAACCCGTTCAGATATTTAAAATAAATTGAACGGATGCATATTTTATATTTATATCTAAGATGTATATCTATCTTCTTAATTACTGTTTACTTTTTACCTTCAGATAATCCAATATAAGAATACTAAAACATTATACATTTTCTAAATGAAATGTGTAAACTGACACCAAAAGAAACATTTATTAGCTTTTACATTGACATGGGTATCAGATTTAAATTTTAAATCACTTTCCGACACACATCATTAACCAAGACGTGACAGTGCTGAACTTCTGTTTAATTTGTATAGAAATGTACCATATATAGAATATGAAATAGCTGTCAATATTCAGGGTACAATAAAATTATTCTCAAAATTGACGAAAATAGAAATAGATCAACCGACGTGATAGAAGAGGCACTGTAAAAGGGTTTTGTTCAGTTATCACAAAGTTACGTTGATAATTACACAGGACTTCAATCTATAAAATGTCCGTATGATATTTCATACAAAAAAGTAAGGAGAAGGGAAATAATCCTTTTAATTTCTTGTCCATATCAGAGACCCATGAGCAATGAAGAGTTTTATCTGAACATCACTTGTTAGTCTGTATGTTGATAACCCCTGACATTCCATACTAATGAACAATAAAGATATTTCAAATTAGCTTTATAGAAATGGCTTGACATAATTTCACCGTAAATTGGTATATTAAGCCATTATAGTTTTACCGCAAATTTGGATATTTTGGCCATTGTTTAATTTTCGCCAGTTTTGCCACCCTATTAAACCGTCCAAAACACAACATTTCTGTGTGAACGTTATTCTTAATTAAGTACCATGTGACACATCATTTCTGATTATTCTGCCGGCACTTCTTCATATCTTGATATTTCAAATACATGGAATGTTTGACACGACAGGATCGAGATCTGATGGCAGGCCAAAATTAAACATGATATATAAACGTACATGACCAAATTTGAACTGGCCAAAATTAAACCCTTCATCTTAGGACCAAAGTGGATAAATTATAGTGACACCAAAATGGTACTTAGTCTGAACATCATTTGTTGGTGTGTATGTTGACAACCCCTGACATTCCACAATAATCAGCAATAAAGATATTTCCAATGAGTGTTATAGAAATGCCTTGACATAGTTTTATCCTATTTGAACATCACTTGTTAATCTATATGTTGACAACCCCTTACATTGCATACTAATCAACAATAAAGATATTTCAAATGAGCGTTATAGAAATGTCTTGACATAGTTTTCGACATTGCATACTAATCAACAATAAAGATATTTCGAATGAGCGTTATAGAAATGACTTGACATAGTTTTATCCTATTTGAACATCACTTGTTAATCTATATGTTGACAACCCCTTACATTGCATACTAATCAACAATAAAGATATTTCAAATGAGCGTTATAGAAATGCCTTGACATAGTTTTCGACATTGCACTCTAATCAACAATAAAGATATTTCGAATGAGCGTTATAGAAATGACTTGACATTGTTTTATCCTATTTGAACATCGCTTGTTAATCTATATGTTGACAACCCCTTACATTGCATACTAATCAACAATAAAGATATTTCAAATCAGCGTTATAGAAATGTCTTGACATAGTTTTATCCTATTTGAACATCACTTGTTAATCTATATGTTGACAACCCCTTACATTGCATACTAATCAACAATAAAGATATTTCAAATCAGCGTTATAGAAATGTCTTGACATAGTTTTATCCTATTTGAACATCACTTGTTAATCTATATGTTGACAACCCCTTACATTGCATACTAATCAACAATAAAGATATTTCAAATCAGCGTTATAGAAATGTCTTGACATAGTTTTATCCTATTTGAACATCACTTGTTAATCTATATGTTGACAACCCCTTACATTGCATACTAATCAACAATAAAGATATTTCAAATGGGCGTTATAGAAATGACGACATTGTTTTATCCTATTTGAACATCACTTGTTAATCTATATGTTGACAACCCCTTACATTGCATACTAATCAACAATAAAGATATTTCAAATGGGCGTTATAGAAATGACTTGACATTGTTTTATCCTATTTGAACATCACTTTGTTAATCTATATGTTGACAACCCCTTACATTGCATACTAATCAACAATAAAGATATTTCAAATGGGCGTTATAGAAATGACGACATTGTTTTATCCTATTTGAACATCACTTGTTAATCTATATGTTGACAACCCCTTACATTGCATACTAATCAACAATAAAGATATTTCAAATGGGCGTTATAGAAATGACTTGACATTGTTGTATCCTATTTGAACATCGCTTGTTAATCTATATGTTGACAACCCCTTACATTGCATACTAATCAACAATAAAGATATTTCAAATCAGCGTTATAGAAATGACTTGACATTGTTTTATCCTATTTGAACATCACTTGTTAATCTATATGTTGACAACCTCTGACATTGCATACGAATCAACAATAAAGATATTTCGAATGAGCGTTTTAGAAATGACTTGACATTGTTTTATCCTATTTGAACATCACTTGTTAATCTATATGTTGACAACCCCTTACATTGCATACTAATCAACAATAAAGATATTTCAAATCAGCGTTATAGAAATGTCTTGACATAGTTTTATCCTATTTGAACATCACTTGTGAATCTATATGTTGACAACCCCCTTACATTGCATACTAATCAACAATAAAGATATTTCAAATCAGCGTTATAGATTTGTCTTGACATAGTTTTATCCTATTTGAACATCACTTGTTAATCTATATGTTGACAACCCCTTACATTGCATACTAATCAACAATAAAGATATTTCAAATGGGCGTTATATAGAAATGACGACATTGTTTTTTATCCTATTTGAACATCACTTGTTAATCTATATGTTGACAACCCCTTACATTGCATACTAATCAACAATAAAGATATTTCAAATGGGCGTTATAGAAATGACTTGACATTGTTTTATCCTATTTGAACATCGCTTGTTAATCTATATGTTGACAACCCCTTACATTGCATACTAATCAACAATAAAGATATTTCAAATCAGCGTTATAGAAATGACGACATTGTTTTATCCTATTTGAACATCACTTGTTAATCTATATGTTGACAACCCCTTACATTGCATACTAATCAACAATAAAGATATTTCAAATGGGCGTTATAGAAATGACTTGACATTGTTGTATCCTATTTGAACATCGCTTGTTAATCTATATGTTGACAACCCCTTACATTGCATACTAATCAACAATAAAGATATTTCAAATCAGCGTTATAGAAATGACTTGACATTGTTTTATCCTATTTGAACATCACTTGTTAATCTATATGTTGACAACCTCTGACATTGCATACGAATCAACAATAAAGATATTTCGAATGAGCGTTTTAGAAATGACTTGACATTGTTTTATCCTATTTGAACATCACTTGTTAATCTATATGTTGACAACCCCTTACATTGCATACTAATCAACAATAAAGATATTTCAAATCAGCGTTATAGAAATGTCTTGACATAGTTTTATCCTATTTGAACATCACTTGTGAATCTATATGTTGACAACCCCTTACATTGCATACTAATCAACAATAAAGATATTTCAAATCAGCGTTATAGATTTGTCTTGACATAGTTTTATCCTATTTGAACATCACTTGTTAATCTATATGTTGACAACCCCTTACATTGCATACTAATCAACAATAAAGATATTTCAAATGGGCGTTATAGAAATGACGACATTGTTTTATCCTATTTGAACATCACTTGTTAATCTATATGTTGACAACCCCTTACATTGCATACTAATCAACAATAAAGATATTTCAAATGGGCGTTATAGAAATGACTTGACATTGTTTTATCCTATTTGAACATCGCTTGTTAATCTATATGTTGACAACCCCTTACATTGCATACTAATCAACAATAAAGATATTTCAAATGGGCGTTATAGAAATGACGACATTGTTTTATCCTATTTGAACATCACTTGTTAATCTATATGTTGACAACCCCTTACATTGCATACTAATCAACAATAAAGATATTTCAAATGGGCGTTATAGAAATGACTTGACATTGTTGTATCCTATTTGAACATCGCTTGTTAATCTATATGTTGACAACCCCCTTACATTGCATACTAATCAACAATAAAGATATTTCAAATCAGCGTTATAGAAATGACTTGACATTGTTTTATCCTATTTGAACATCACTTGTTAATCTATATGTTGACAACCTCTGACATTGCATACGAATCAACAATAAAGATATTTCGAATGAGCGTTTTAGAAATGACTTGACATTGTTTTATCTTATTTGAACATCACTTGTTAATCTATATGTTGACAACCCCTTACATTGCATACTAATCAACAATAAAGATATTTCAAATCAGCGTTATAGAAATGTCTTGACATAGTTTTCAGGAGACGTTAAACAAAGAGTCAGATTAGAGGATGCTTACTCCTCCATGGCACCTGATCCCACATCTAGATTCGCAGAGGTCTGTGTTTGTCCAGTATTCACCAGATTTGTATATTGCATCCTGCACATCCTGAGGTTTAATTCTTTGGTATCTTTTTTTCGAGTTGATGTTCCATCAACTGAGTAATGTTGTGGTAAGTTGTTTATTGGGATCAAGTCAAAGAACATTTTACAGTATGGGGTTAATAGCACATTATATTAATGGAAAATTACACATGTATGTGCAACATAAACTCAACTTCAAGATTGAAATTTCCAAATCATACTTTTATCCGTAAATTTTTGCTTTTTAAATTGCAGAAAATAAAGTAACAATTCGCTGAAAAATATAGGTCTAGAGGAGTTTTTGAAAAATATGCTATTAAAAGTCAGTTCGGCGTCCTATATGAGTTTTAAGATATAAATTTGCTTTATGTTACTTTTCAATTATTTTTATCATTATACACTTGTAACAGAATTGACGTTAAAAGTGATTGACCGGACTGTTTACAATTCTTGCACACGATTAATATGCAAATGGGTTTTTGGTCGAGTTGCTTATATTTCCCTTACTATGTATATATTGGCAAGATCTGGCTGTGAAGTTGGGGGTAAAAGTCGCGTCATTTACGTTATCTTAACTAATGAGAAACTCGCGGCAGTCTTTGAAGTTGGGAACACGTATTGATCTAAAGATTCAAGGGTACAATACTGTCCTGTCGCATAGAAATTTAATTAATATCAATGAAATGATGTTTATAAGCACAAGGTTTATAATCATATCGCTGGTCTAACAAATAACAAATAGTACTCACGTTAGGCCTAATGTCTGCCCCAAATTTAAGTTACTTTTTTGTAAAGGTAACAGAAAATCGTTGTAAAAATTCTATACTCACGTGTGATATAAATGGTAAAGAATGTGAAAAAAGTTGTGATGTTTTCATTGTCATCATTGTTTTTATTTGTAATAAAATTGGGTGATTCACGCAGGTTACAAACTCTGGAAATAACATGCATTTTCTCAGTAAAAGGCTGATGTCATATTGTTCAAAATTTACAACATTGCAGTGGTACCCTTTATTGAAATTAACCTGCAGTATGTTTCAAACATGTGTACACAATGTATATTTTTTCAGTATACTCAAGTTTATTATACGTTCTTAAAACTCCTTGCTCCCCGCTGAAACCAAAACTGATATTGTGAGAACATTTGCCAGTTGACATGCGACTGACCGGTGGTGGTTTCTTGTCGGGTACAATGTACCCGGGTATTCTCCTTCACCATTACAAATTTACCACTACCAAATGACCGAAAAATTGTTGAGTGTGGCGTGAAACATCCAATATCTGTGCATCATATGATCGTGATCATTCCAAGCAGATTTCGTTGTAAGTATTCTTTTCCCAAACAGTGCCCGTTTGGTTGGAGTATTTTGTATCAGCATTATTCTAAGACCCGCTAACAGATTTTCCATCGCTTTAAAGATGTCATATTGAAGTGCATAACCATTGCTTGGGCTGAAGGCAGCACAGACAACGTGGATAGGTGTCTATGGATGATGCCGAGACAGTAAAGGTTCTTCATTTCTTAACTCGAATTTTATAGATCGTCAAATTTCATGGACCCGTTGTTACACTTAAAAAATTACAAGCGTTTACTCATAGAGGTGCTTAATTTAATACATTGTGTATTATCGATTGACCCGGTCCTCATTTGCATCCAAGGTATTTTACATGCAAAGTGCACGCAGTATCACTGGCCCACGACGGGTTGTCCTTAATGCAAGAATTATTATTTACATCAAATTTGTCTTACGAGAGACAGGACAAAAAGAGTTCAAAATGAATTTCTTTAAACGTTGTTCAAGCGTTTAAGCCACACTAACCTTTTCAGTTATAAAAACAACTGAGCGAACACTTACTACATGAAAATATGGGAAAAAAATAATCAAGATACCGTAATGTCATCAGTTGGACTACCATTAATCTGAATTTAATCTGGTTAACAAGTGTCAGATGTGAAGAAAGTGATAATCAAGGCAAAACTTATCCGAGTTACTAAAATTGCAGTCCATTTTCCAATGTTGAAAAATTAAACAAAAATTAAAATTTTCAAACACCCTGTATGAAGAAGGATTGTTTTTCTAATTATGTCTAAGAAACTTCAGATTGCACGTGATCATTATTTCAATACATTTTGCATGTAAAAATAGATGCAAAATGATTGACTTTATCTGTCCTTCGGATGAGACAGATAAAACCGAAGTCCCGTGTCACAGTAGGTGTCAGCACATAAGAGAACCCTCACTGCTCAATTGCCGAGCAAACGCCAAAATTTGAAGCCCTTAACCGGCATTTGATGACGTCTATATATGAGTGAAAGATTCTTGAGTGGGACGTTAAACAACAATACAACAACAACAAATGTAAGATGATTCAAGAAATTATGATGCAGATATTATGAGATTGCACGCAATACAATTCTTTACAGGATTTCAGCTTTTAAGGAACAAATTATAATCAAATTAAGAAGGTGAGGGTAGCATTATACCAGATAAAACTAACTCATTTAAAAAAGATGTGTTTGTGAAACACAAATGCCCCTCGGTCCCAATGTCCTACATTTTCACCCTTCCTATCTATGAGTGCAAGGACCAACAACTCTGTGTAAGAGATTGATAGGCTGGGACAATCACAGGTCATCCAGTGCACCACATACGAAGGCAAAGCATCAGGCCTTCCAAATAGAAAGGAAAAATCATGGATCTTCCAGTCACTCATATCAGATTGGAATCAAACCACTGTATACAATTAGAAAATCATTGGTCTTCCAGTCCTCCAAATTTAGAAGGAAAATCACAGGTCTGCCAGAAAAGACGTCAAAACGAGGCTACATGTCACATTAATAAACATACCCCCATTGACATATGTGATTAAATTCCATAATACAGGTCAAAATTTGAGGCATGTTTCCATGTAAGTGATAAGTTGTAAAAACAACAGCAGAGGTACAAATTCTTGATATTGTAAACCTTAAAATTTTCGCCCCTGGGGCCAGTTTCACTAAAGGTTGTAACTTTGCCCACCAACCTTAAACGTAACTTAAGATGATTTTATTTACATGTACATACCAGAAGTTTCAGTTTCACAAAAGGTCCTTGTTAACCAACACAAATTTACGTGTGAAATTAGTAGTAGTTTTGTAGCAGACATAGACTCAGATGTAAATTTATTCTAAGGAAGAAAGATATGACCTTTACCGAAATTCATTTTAGACGCAATTCAAGATTTACGTCTACACATAAAAAAGTTACAAAGTTAATAGAAACTGGTACCAGGATATCTTTGCCATTTCACAACATAAAACAAATTCATTCTATTTTAAATTTGGCCTAAATCATCCTGGTCTCGTGGATGGCAGGACTGTTAGTTCAGGCTTAGTTTATTTAGCTTGAAAATTTCGCCTTCATTACTAATTCACCCTCTAAACTGAGGTCGAAAATGGCAAAAAATTAAACAGCAGCGAAAATTACCAAGTATACATTATATGTTGCTTGTGACATTGCCATACCAGAGAAAAAATTTCTAGAGAGGAAGTAAAATGTAGATAACAAGCAATATTACAACGGCAACTCGCACGAACTGAATCGTCATGTTTTGATGTGAAAATACATCATTATTGTTTGCACTAACACAACCAAACAAGTCAACCCAAGTGTTCAAAGAATAGCAATGTTTTACTAGAATTTTTTATTGAGTATATAAAAAAAAAATAATAATTTGGTTACAAATGTGCTCTTTGTACAATTTCATTCATTTCTTCGATGTACTCAAAACATGTCATTTTTTCTACATAATTTGGTCTTTGAATACACACTCAAGTCTAAACGCATTTTCCCCTGGAATTTATTGGGGAAAGTATCCATTCATTCAAAATCTACCCTTAATATTTTTTCTACATAAGTTCTAAGAAGAATTCAAGACACCAAAAAAACAAGCAAAACATTTCTCCCTTAAGCTTCTGAACATGTTTAAAAGTCATGAAAGTATTGTTACTTGTGCAACTCTATGATTAAGTATAGATAGAAAATTCACACTTACACACTCATTCCAAAATCATATACTAATGAGATCAAATTGATTCCATGCAACAACACTTGCTGCCTAGTAAGAGATGTTGAATTGGTGATGAAAATAAGCATAACAGCACATGTACACACAGCTTATAAAGTTATCAAAAATCTAACATCATGTTAATCATTATTTGAATTTTGAATGTTGTTTTACACCACATTAAACAAAATTTCAGTTATATGGTGGCACCAGTTTTTATACGTGAAGAAGAGAAGCCAGTTACAATGTACCCGGGAAGAGACTACGCCCTTCTGCAAGTAAACTGGCAAACTTTCTCACAACAATTAGCTTAGGTTGCAGTGGGACTCGAACCTGCGCTGACAGGAAGTGTAAGACTTCATGATTTAAAGCCCGATGCTCTAACCTCCCCGCCACAGAGGCCCCCCCTATTAATTAGTTAGGTATCATAAGTACATAGAGTTCTCCAAATAAATATCATTAACGATACCAATGCTATAGTTTTACAAAAGAGGTCAAAACAAATGCTCAAGACCATTGTTTCTGTAAATAAGACATCATCAACTTGAGCTCAACTGTGATGTTATTAATTCATCGATCCTTGAAAAATCAATGAATTTATCTGCATATCAATGATTTAGACCAGTCTAAATGTGTCTTTAGGGGTGAATGATTTAAGTTGTAAATGAACATTTACTTAAGATTGAATTCTTGTTTTATGTCTAAAGTTGCTTTATGAACCAATACTATTCCAGATACCAAGGTATCCAACATTGAATGAAGAGATTATTCTCCAATATTAAACCACCTTTCTCGAATGGCATTTAGGGGGACTGACAATTACATTATGTAAAATGACAAAACAAAATGTAGTATCTATCACAAAAAGAGGAGATCTTTCCATTGACAATGGTAACTTATATAGCAGTTTATATATATAAACATAAAAAAATCATTTTCTTGTTTCATGTTATACATGTAATTCATAAAAGTGTATAGGTATCCAAATTTAATCATGGATACACTAGATGTAACATCAATATAAAATCGTTATAGAAATTATGGCTATTACATAGTGGTGTAACAATATATATCAATACAAAAATACATTGTAACATTATTTCTGCCGATACAATATATTGATACAAAAAAATATCAATATTTTTCAGGAAAATAAAATAAGTAATTATGTTGGTTCCTTTATTATTATTCCAGTGTCTATATCAACATTTTGTTTCATTTGTCTAAAATAAACTACCAATGTACAAGATGTATTAATGAATAATTAAAAGTTCTACATTCACTATTTCTGTGTTTCACACTTCTATTGCCAATGTTACACTGAATATTCCTATCAATATTATATATGATGATACATCATGACACACATTTCATTTAACATATTTGATTATATCGTGATACACAGCTGTACTATTACATACCCAATTAAGTGACTTGCTCTACTTATTCCAAAGTTTAGCACCCTCACTTAATTGCTTTATAAGGCAACAAGGTTAAAATAAGCAAAAAACAGATAAGCAAGCACTACTTTGAAAAATTAATAGTTCCCTAATAAAGCAGCTGAATCATTGAATTAATGTTGTCATACAAATTCTAAAAGAAGCCTTGATTATCATCTTTTTCACAGTTTCCTTAACATGTCTGTATAATGAGAGACATACCAGTAATCTCTTATATTCTAAACTTTATGCACAGGCATACAGGATTAGGTCACTTACTACAAATTTAATTGATATTTCTAATTGATCTCTGAAAAAAATGATAATCCTTTAGAAATGACATGTTCTAATACTGCATATTACATAAATGGATTTCAAGGACATACACAGCTGAATCGACTAATATTGAACCCTGTTACATTGAAATCCTGTGTTATATGAAATGATTTTGATTCTCCAGCCAAATTACTTTATTACCATTATAATCAGGCTATTTTGAAAAGCCTGTTTATTTGAAAGAAAAAATAATTCCCATTCGATTTCAATATATCTGGGTTCGAGTGTGTGTGTGTTTGTGTGTGTGTGTGTGTGTGTTTGTGTGCGCGCAATATTATATATGATATAGTAGCAGGCAAAACAAAAAACCAACACCAACATTTCAATACAAAATGCTAATATAAAATGATTAATTGTTCAGTTATTAAAGATTCTTTTAATCTACGTAAAATGTTTTGCAGCCATTTATGTTGAGAATTTGATCAGATGACAAGGTTACATCCAATTCCCTTTCATTACGAAATCGTGGACAGAGTACAATTTTTTCCGAGACTTTCTGTCCAGGTTTCAGGACTTTGCTGAAAAAAAAAAAATATTGTATGTTTATACTTTATATTATTGCGTCTATTCTTTTATATTTTGTCTTAATATTTGTTGCTTTCATACACAGAACACAGCAATAACACTTGTCTGGTAGTCTCATTGTCTGACCAAATGGCAATAAGACAAGGTGCTTAGCCCTAGTCCAATAAGTCAAAATAATCCTGCACTCACTCACCCTCTCACTCACTCACTCACTCACTCACACACACACACACACACACACACACACACACACACACACACACACACACACACACACACACTTTTATTATCTCAAAACCAATTTGTCCATGGATGCTAAACAGAGAAAAAACTTGGAATGACCTTAGATGAACTAGACACAAAACAAAGCCATTCCCTGGGTTTCTTTTAACATCACATTCAATATCGTATTGAACCCATCAAGAGCCCAGGATGCTACAAAAATCAGAAAAAGGAGTGGGTGCATAATGGGACCATTAAATAGTCAAATTGACACAAAACAATTATTTTTCTTTTAAGGCACAATGGTAAAGTTATTGTAAAAATTACCAAAGACACTCATCTACATAATTCAGTTGCTAGGGGCTAAAGATAAACTGTTACTTACGGAATTTCAAATTCACATCTCCTTGTCAACCGACTAGAAAATATTCTCGATTGTATTTAACAGGGACATGGGTGCTTAATGGGTCGAATACAGTATTAATATTTAGTTCATTCTTTTACATATTCTGAAAAATCTCAATAAATTAACTTTTGGTGACAAATATGTAATAATCAATTTTGATGTACACAGAAATTTATTTTTTTTCTTTCTGGCTTAGTCACATTCGGTTTTACGGAGAATTATCCTTACATAAATCCCATCAACTATTTTATATATCTTTGTATACAAAATGTCAATCAGTTTTTAGTTAAGCCATTTGTATAAAACTGTACCCTATGTTACTGAAGTGCCCCCTTGTGGCTCATTTATATTCACCAATTTCTTTTAATAAAGTTATATGTCCTCCAATTAAGCTGTGTGTTGTGCAGACTTAATACTATGTAACTAATATAGATATTGTCATCTTTCACTTGATAAAGGCCAAGGGGCAGAAAATTAGTGAAAATTGAGTGTTTTACTGTTTTTAACGCAATTTCTTTTATATTCACAAACTTTGTGTAGATATTGACTAACAATGATGCATACAAAATTTGAAAGTCACAAGAAAAGATTTTTAAAGATGTATCAAGTTTTGGTCCTTTTCGGGCCTGTGGGTCTTAGCCCATTTTCATTTCCAAACTTTACACAACTTCACATGGGGATACTCCTGCCAAGTTTGGTCAAAATTGGCCCACTGAGTTTTGAGAAGAAGTTGAAAATGTGTAAAAGTTAACTATGGATGACCCATGGCGACAAACAAAAAGGCAATCGCAATAGGTCACCTTTGTCACATTATTATTACGAACTGTTAAATATAAGAGTTGCCTCCCATTTATCAGCCACTGCTAATACTAGTGAAGTAAGAGTTGTCTACCATAACCTAATGCATTCTGGGATTAAATACGTTGTTAAAAACGCCATCTTGTTTTATTATTGACTCGTGTTTTCCACATGGTGTCAGAAGTATGGACCGCTTACAGCCCCCTCCAGGATTGCAATTAACGGGAAACCTCGCCGAGAATTGGCGTAAGTTCTGGCAAAATTACGAAATATATTCTGTTGCGAGTGGAGTTACCACTAAAGACGCAAATATACAGGGGATGACTCTCCTACACGTGCTCGGCCCGGAGGCCATCGAAGTGTATAATACGTTTACATGGCAAGAGGGGGAAGATAAGACAAGTACAGATGATATAAAACAGAAATTCAGTGAGTATTGCAATCCACGTAAAAACATTACGTATGAGAGACACTGTTTTAACACAAGAAGCCAAAAGGAAGGTGAAACATTTGATGCTTTTGTTACGGATTTGAGACATAAGGCAAGTACATGTGAGTACGGCGTACTTAAAGACTCGTTAATCAGAGATAAAATCGTTTGTGGTATTAAAAATGATGTTGTCAGGGCAAGGCTCTTGCGTGAAAAGGATTTGACTTTACAAAGTGCTATCGACATTTGTCGTGCAGCTGAGTGTAGCTCATCACAGATCAAGGAAATGGGTGAGGAGAAAAGCGTTCATGTGGTCAAACACACCGGTAATAGTAACAGGCCTAGGGTAAGAAACAGACCTAGTCAAAATGAACACACTAAAGTGAAAGTTGATTGTAAATATTGTGGTAACAATCACGTCAAAGGACCTCACAACTGTCCAGCCTATGGCAAGGCATGTCGAAAATGTAGCAAAAGAAATCATTTTGCAAAAATGTGCCAGTCAAATAAACTTGCTCAAGTGAAATCGTCTAGAGTTAAGAACTTGCATGAGATAAATGAAGCAGAGTCCGAGGAAGAGAAATTCTTTCTGTGGAGTTTAACTTCTAACAGTAAGGAGCATGAGTGGAAAGTACCTTTAAGAGTTAATGACTCTAAACAACTGATAAGTTTCAAAATAGACACAGGAGCTCAGTGTAACGTGATTAGTGCTAAAACATGTAAACAGCTAGGTGGAGACACAACAAAGCTGAAGCAAAGTTGTAGTAAGTTAGTGTCTTACTCGGGCCATGAGGTCAAAACTTGCGGCAAATTTGAGACTAGTGTTTTGTACAAGAACAAATATTTTATAGTAGTGTTCAATGTGGTCAGTAGAGATGTGGTACCAGTCTTAGGCCTACAGACAAGTCTTGAAATGAATTTAGTCAAGCGTGTGTATTCAGTGAACACTCTGAATAGCAATGCAACTACAGAGGAGGTTTTGAGTAACTTTGAACACTTATTTCGAGGTATAGGATGTCTTCCAGGAGAACACACCATTAAAGTTGATACAGCTGTAAAGCCAGTGGTAGCACCACCACGTAGAATTCCTTACATGCTAAAGGATAATGTCAAATGTGAACTTGATCTAATGGAAAAGAAAGGCATTATAACACGAGTTGAGAAACCAACGAAATGGGTGAATCCAATTGTAGTTGTTAAGAAACCGAATGGCAAAGTTAGGGTGTGCTTAGACCCAAGAGAATTGAATAAAGCGATATTACGTGAACATTACCCATTGAAAACTGTAGAAGAAGTTGCTGCTACTTTGAAAAATGCTAAGATTTTTACAACACTTGATGCAGTGTCTGGCTTTCACCAAGTGAAATTAACAGAGGAAAGTTCATGGTTAACGACCTTTAACACTCCATTCGGGCGATACAAATTTGAGAGACTTCCGTTTGGGATTTCCTCTGCACCGGAAGTGTTTCAGAGAACCATGTCGCAAGTATTTGCTAATGAACCATGCGAAACAATTGTTGATGACATATTAATTTGGGCCGAAACTGAGGAAGAACATGCACAGAAAACTACGCAAGGTGTTAGAGCGTGCTGAGGAAATTGGCCTTCGCTTCAACAAGGATAAATGTCACATTGGAAAGTCAACAGTTGAATATGTAGGTCACATATTCAGTGGTGATGGAGTTAGACCCACCAATGAACGTGTGTCAGCAATATCAGCTCTCCCAGCTCCCAAAAACAAAACTGAGTTACAAAGTTTCATGGGAATGATAAATTATCTTGGTAAATTCATACCAAACTTGTCAACAAGAAATCAGCCTTTAAGAGAACTTTTAATGGACAAAGTTAGCTGGCACTGGGACGAAGCACAAGATAATGCCTTTAGAGATTTGAAATCTGCTATTATGATGGCACCCGTTTTGAAATATTTCGATGTTGATGTAGACGTCAAACTTTCTGTAGATGCATCATCATTTGGCTTTGGGTGCATGTTTAATGCAAAATGGGCAACCAGTTGCCTATGCTTCGCGTGCATTGACCTCTGCAGAGCGTAACTATGCACAAATAGAGAAGGAGATGCTTGGTATCGTTTATGGATTGAAGAAATTTCATGAATATGTATATGGGAAAATTGTGCACGTTGAAACAGATCACAAACCTCTTGAGAGCTTGTTTAGGAAACCTTTATCTAGTGCACCTCCGCGTTTGCAGCGAATGATGTTACGTGTTCAGCAATACGATATTGTTGTGAGATATAGGCCAGGTAAAGAACTTTATATAGCTGATACGCTTAGCCGATCGACAGGTTCAACATTGGAACCGGACAGTGAAATAGAAGAATTCGAAGTACATGTAATTGACTCAATTCCAGTTAGTCAAAGTAAAGTTGACTTATTTCGTAAGGAGACTGAAAATGATAGGATACTAGTTAAACTCAGAAATACTGTGTTAAATGGATGGCCAGCGAACAAAGCCGATGTAGACCCAGAGATTCTTACATACTGGAATATTCGTGATGAGATTTGTATTGTTGACGGACTGCTGTTAAAGAACAATAGAATTATTGTTCCGTCAAACTTGAGATCCGAGATGTTACATACGCTTCATGCAAGTCATTTGGGTACAACAAAATGTCTCCAGAGAGCTAGATCCACCTTGTTTTGGCCTGGTATAACTCAACAAATCAAGGATTTAGTATCACAGTGCTCTATTTGCAGTAGACATCGTAACCACCAACAGAAGGAACCTATGATTCCGCATGAATTACCAGAATTACCTTGGCAGAAGGTTGCTTCGGATATTATGTATTTTGATGACGTGAGGTATCTGGTAACAGTTGACTATTTTTCAAAGTTTACTGAGGTCAATAGACTTGTGGATGGAAAAGCACTGACAGTTATTGCTGTTTTGAAACAACACTTTGCACGTTATGGAATTCCGCTAGAATTCATCAGTGATAACGGACCTGAGTTCGCTAACTATGAGTTTGAAACTTTTGCAAGAAAGTATCAGTTCAAACATACAACATCATCACCCCGCTATCCGCAGAGCAATGGATTCGTTGAGCGAGCAGTGCAAACTGTCAAAAAGCTTTTTAAAAAGGCGAAAGATGATAAAAGAGACCCACAATTAGCTTTAATGGAACTGAGAAATACTCCATTGCCAGTAGTTGGATTATCTCCCGCTCAGCTTTTGTTAGGTAGAAGTACCCGAACATTACTTCCAACAGCAAAATCGAATCTAAACCCCATTGGGTTGGATTGTAACCTAGTGCGCGACACGTTACAGGAAATTCAAACAAAGCAGAAGGAACATTATGACATTAACGCAAGAACATTACCTTCAGTGAAAACCCGGAGACTTTGTTGTCGTGAGAACACCTGGCAGTAATGTCAACAAACCAGGTCGAATTATTAGCAAAGCGAATACTCCTCGTTCTTATTTTGTACAGCAAGAGGGACATACCGATACAATCAGGAGAAACCGTCGTGATATTATTCTTACTGGAAATCAAAATGTTGTGCTAGGGACGGAACATTTTGAGGACAACCGTTCTGAAAAAGTTTCAGAATCTCCGTCTGTGTCGAACCAGGTCAAAGTCAACAATAGTGATTCAGATGTGTGCTATGATCAATCTGTTATTCCTAAGTGTTCGGTTGGAACAATTCCTAATAGTGCCAATAAAATTGTTACCGTTAGTCGTAGTGGTAGACCAATTAAACCACCTGCGCGTCTAATAACTGAGTGACAATTTGATTCAAGTTTTGATAATAATTACTGTTACATTTTATTTTAACGTTAAAGTAAACGTTTCAGTTTTTGTCTCAGTTAAAGTCTGTTTAATGCCAGATTTGCGGAAGTGTTTTCTTTTTCAGTGACAATGACTGTTATTTAAACATGTTATTAAGTTTCAGAAACTTGGAAGGGAGATGTCACATTATTATTACGAACTGTTAAATATAAGAGTTGCCTCCCATTTATCAGCCACTGCTAATACTAGTGAAGTAAGAGTTGTCTACCATAACCTAATGCATTCTGGGATTAAACACGTTGTTAAAAACGCCATCTTGTTTTATTATTGACTCGTGTTTTCCACAACCTTGAGACTTTGGCTCAGATGACCTAAAAACACTTACCTTGATTGTATATCTCCCATTTTAACCAATCCAGATCCCTCATAGCTAAATTGGAGATTTGTCAAAGTGATGCCAGTATTATTCTCAAACTCAACCATGACGGGTGTGTTTTCTTTAATACGTATTTTGTCAGGTCCCTTAAAAATGACAATTAAAAGTTTGAATTATTTTCAAACAACTATATCATGTACATGTCGGTAGTTAAAACAATAAAATGAAAAATGAGCTTGAGTATTGAGTAAATTTGGTGACAATTCACTCATAGATGTATCATCATTTTTTGGTCCATCCCTGATTGTTCTGGACTGACATAAGTCACCGATTTCATGGAAGTGTCCAATGTTTTGCAGGGGATGATATATTAAGAAAATAATAAATGCACTTATTTTAACAACAGAAAACATATGACAAATCTTATACAAAAGTCAATATTTCAACCTTTATCAATACCAATATATTGATGATATGCTCATTTTCAAAACTTCAACAAGTTATGTACTTTAAAGTACAATATATTGTGTGTCTGTAGACCCTTTCACGATAACTGCATTCCTAATAATCACCTGCGCACTAACACTTCCAAGTGGTATCAAGGTGTTTCGTGCTCAAAACATTTCCAAATGAAGACAAAGAGTACCCAATGAAAGACTAACTGTTCCCTGTGTACGATTTGAATTTCATTGGGTATGATTTGTGTTGGGTACGAAACTTTTTGTTACCACTTGGAAGTGTTAACTGCACAGGTGAGATTATTAAGAACGTAGTTATTGTGAAACTGTCTATTCCAGCAAACCAGCAGACTGAAAAAATAGGGCGGATTACAAAAGATCCAGAAAATACAGGATGATATAACATACACTTCATGACAATAACAAAACATATATTAGAAATTGCATTCGAAAATCATTTAATCTGCACTAAACATGCATAAACACAGATTAAATACCAAATATGTACATCTTACAGTGTGCTTGTACGCATCACTACTTAGTTAAGCATGAATCGAGTGTGCACCTATCGACTTACAACAATTATCTACCTGTCAGGAATACCCAATTATTTAATCAATTGGGGCATACATCATGGCAGAAATTGGAAATAGATAAGATACTGAATACACAAATATTATTATTATTTGTGATGTGCTAACTTGTTATTTACACAATGTATTACTATGTGCTATGTTAACTTGTTATTTACACGATGTATTACTATGTGCTACATGTATGTTAACTTGTTATTTACACAATGTGTTACTATGTGCTATGTTAACTTGTTATTTACATGATGTATTACTATGTGCTATGTTAACTTGTTATTTACACAATGCATTACTATGTGCTACATGTATGTTAACTTGTTATTTACACAATGTATTACTATGTGCTATGTTAACTTGTTATTTACACGATGTGTTACTGTGATGTAACTTGTTATTTACACTATAATGTGCTACTATGTCATGTGTTAATTTATTATTTACATGTGTTACTATGTCCTGTGTTAACTTGTTATTTACACTATTTATAATATGTGCTATGTTAACTTATTTACACGATGTGTTATTATGTGATGTGTTAATTTGTTATTTAAACTATGTGTTACTATGTAATGTGTTAACTTGTTATTTACATGTTTTAATATGTGATGTAACTTGTTATTAACACAATGTTACTGTGATGTGTTAACTTGTTATTTACATGTTTTAATATGTGATGTAACTCGTTATTTACACCGTGTTACTGAGTTGTGTTAACTTGTTATTTACAATATAATGCATTACTATGTGATGTGTTAACTTAATTATATTATAATATGTTATTATGTGATGTGTTAACTTGTTATTTACACTATAATATGAAATACAGAAATATAATTAATCATGATGTGCTAATTTATTTAGTACATAATGCTTACCCAGTAATCATATATGATGTGTTAAACTGTTATTCATACTATAATATGCTAAACTGTAATGTGCTAAGATAGAAATCTACAATTTGATGGGCTAATTTGTTATCAACATTATAATAGCTTATATCTTTGATTTTCTGATTTCTTATTCTCAAGTAATAGATACACATTGGCAGTGCTTTGCATGGATATGTTACCTACACTACAAGATGCTAGATCAATAGACAGGGATTAATATCATCAACATGCAGGTCCTGTAAATGGACCCATTCCCAATGCAAAATGTATTATTTTTTTCCCAATTTTTTAGCAAAATTACCCAATAATGTCTACCATGTCTTTCACATTCAGTATTAAACAATAATACTGCAGTTGAATAAAAATGATACAGGACACATACAATACTTAACATACCAATGAGTGCATGTCACCATGGCAATCAAGTAATATTCCTACGCAATACTATACTATTATTACAACTACAAAATGGCTGACCTAAATACCCAAGATCATGTTCTAAACTACTGATTATTTATCCATAAAAAAGGTCCATAAGTGAAGTTAGTGGAATACTTTTTTGAGTTGCAATGAGCTCCCAAATCAGTGTATGTAATGTGTCCTTTCCCAGTCATCGCCTTAAAGTCCAACAAGCGAAGTATTGTCCACTGAGAACAGTTATGTAAACATGTTCTTGAAGTTATATAATAAAAAGAATCTAACATTCATGTACATGTAATATTGACTTTATTAAACTTGTATACATTGATTCCATTTGTAACTCACCAAAGGCTTGTTTCACATGAAATTAGAATACTTGTAAATACAATATTACATGAACACTCATGTTGGATCCTCTATTTAACCTATCATGCATATATTGCCTAGAAGGAATGAAATACGCCGACAATATTCCTGCCATCCATGTAAGAATACAAACGTTTACATGCCAGTTATTCAAAAACGATTTCTTTTCACCAATACAACATTAAAACAATTTTTTTTTTCAACCCAGAATTTTCTAATACAAAAAAAAAAAAATCCATTTTGACATCTTGTATACCTCTAATGATTGTCTGAATTGCATATCAGCAAGGAAAAAAAAAAGAAATATTTTTATTCCCGTTTTTTTCTTCATGTTCAGATAAAATCTCACCTTTATTATCAACTCTGGAGTACGTAAACAGAATCTGTTTTGAGCAACGTATTTGCGATTGTCTTCATTCTTGCACATAATCAAGAGAGAGAACCAGCCTTCATTATTCACTCCCCTGATGTAGTCCTTGCTTTCTACCTTCATTGATACCACAATTTCTGGGGGAAAAAAAAAAATCAAAGGTAATTTTTTAAAAAGAAAAGTGTGTAACTTCCAGAAACTGATCGTTATCAAATTAAATCATTTATCATGTAAATTCACCTTGATTACTGTATATTTGCTTTTATTCGAAGGGGGTTTAATTTCGCTATATTCTTGGTCAAAGAAGACACCACAAAATTAAATACCTGTGAATATATGTACAAAGCAGAAGAAAGACAATAATTTTAAACAATCAAAATTATAAATATAGGATTTGTCATGAGTTAATATAATCAGATTTTGTACATTGTATATACGAATCACAAAATGTTTTATAGTTTTATTTCAACTTCTTACACTTCTGTTCTGGAAATGATCTTGCACAAAATTTAATACCTGTGAACATTTTCCTTTCAGAAAAAGGTGAAATTTTCTCACCATGAAATTGACAACTATACAGCATGTTGTTTAAGCCATGCAGTCAGAAGTTGTCCTATATCAGTGTATAAAAAACTTAAAGAGTTTTCATACATTTCAAACCAGTTTAGGAAGATTGTCCATAGACTTCAACACAAATGTGCAAAATCATACAAGATTTCATTGAAAATATGAGACAGGTCAATTATTACCCCCAAAAAAATGAATTTACATAGAAAGCTATGGGAAAATGACATGAATTTACATACTTTTGGCACATGCATGTGCCTGATGTCACAGATAAATCTAGATTTTAGGGGAAAGTACCTTTCAGAAAATATGGGGAAATACTGACTTTTTCAAAATAGATGCAAAAGATTCTTTTTCTTTGTAGTAGGCCCTATGCAACTCAGTTTTTCAGTATTGTTTTGTTTATGATTTGTTTTCATCAGCCGTAAACCAATAAATTGTCAAAACCATGTTTATGATAGTAGGTCAAACCTGTAATCAAATCAGTGTCACTGCAGCCTCCAAAGCTATTCATTTCTCATTGGTGACAAGCGTTTAAGTGATTACTTTTCAGAAATCTCATGACTCTACATTCACACCTACGTAATTATGATTTCATCAGAAGTCAATGTCTGTCTATATTTATGCATATGAAGATAAAACTACGACCGATGTTTATCCGAGTAATTGAAGCTTCAGTTTTGAATTAGACATTAAATGGATAAACATCAATTTACTTAAGGTTTGAAATAACAAATTACAGTATAAATATTGCTGATTATTTTAGCTTGTCCTCTCAGACAGTGCTTACGAAGATTTACTTGTCCGAGCTGATTTTCATTTGGACACGGACAATCAGACAAACATTAATATTGAGCCCTGCATATTCTGTCACTGGAAAGATTTATTAATACTCATAGGAAAACACAGTCCGGAAAACAAAATCAAGGATATACAACTATGCAAATAGCCAATATATTTCCTTAGTTAGCTCTATTTGATTTGGCAGAAATGTGTCCGATTCTGCTAGAGAAATTTTTACCATATCAAACACCAACAAGAAGTGTTTGCAAAACACAAATGCCACCGGTTCCAACAGATATTTGAAATGTCCTACATTTTGACCCCATCTCACTCCAGGGGCATGTGATGTCATTGAAGTGTGAACAACCCTTAGATGAACTTACAGTCTATGTTTGGTTACTGTATCACAATACAAACTTTAAATATTGTACTTAATATGTAAGAAGGACAGATACCCCCAGTGGACGTTTCAGGCCCAGCGCATAAAACTTTTACAATAAATTTTGAAAATACTTGAGGACATGGGCAATTTATTGGCATTTTAGTTTACAAGCCTCCTGTAAACTTATCTGTCACCATTTGTCCTCCAGTACCCGTTAGAGCATGTAAAAGGACCTGATTCCCCTTTCCAGCGCAGGCAGTTAGGCTGGGTGTAACACCTACAATCAATGTGTTGGGGCAATGGTGTTGGTTTAAATGAGTGGCCATGTTGGTGTGATGCCTGGTTTTACAGCTCACCTCAACGTAACAGTGTTACAGACATACAGTGCGATGTGATCAATAACATTTTACCACCTTCTTCGTCCATCATTCTTAAGCCAAAATGCTTCCAAATTGCTGTCTTAAACATCGGAAGAGACCCATGCTTAAGAGCGACAGCCATTTTTGTTTTGAGTCGATTTAAGTTTTGAAACAGAAATCAGACAATAAATGCAGAATATGGCTAAATCCAGAATGTACCGGCATATCGTGATAACCATCCCATGGTATATTCTTGCATCACTACCTAACAGAAGTTAACACTTTTTTATAATTTTAACTAAAATTCCAATATTTCAAAAGTATTCTGCAACCTGGTAAACTAATTTCTATTTCCACAAGTTTTTCATATTTCTATATATACATGGAAGCCCTGTACATAGTTTGGGAGACATCCAACAGTACTTAAAGGGAAACTGTTGTGCAATGAAAGCTATGGATACATATTTTCAGTGAGTAAAGGCTCAAGAGAAAGGTCTTGTCAAAAGGAATACATATGTGAAATATGAAAACCTTATCACTTCTTACTCAAAAGTTATGGTCAAGGTTGAAGTTTTTTAAATGTAGTCAAGCACCAAGGTCAAGGTCACAAGGTAAAAAAATTTCAGTCTTAAAAGAAAGGTTTTGTCACTAGGAATACACATGTGAAATATGAAAGCCTTATCACTTACCTTTCCAAAGCTATGGCTAAGCTGAAAGTTTTTGCTGGCAGACAGACAGACATTAATACAGACAGACATATGGCAGACCAAAAACTATAAGACCCCGAACCTCTGATTATAAGAGCATAAAAAAAACAATGCAAAAACATTTTTTGAGATAATAGAATTAGTTTAAGACATAGACAGAACATCAAATTTTATTTAATCATGCCTTCAAATCTAAGTACAAAGCAGGCATTGGTTGAAAATCTTACCATCATGAGCCCGTATCTCTTGTTCAGTGTTAACTCTCTTCACTCTTCTTCCAGCTGCACCAGTGTAGCGCGTGGTCATAAGAGTTGAATTGATGGACAGATATTGAGTTGTAGAATTCAGGTTTTTTACCATTATCTTAACTTCAAAATCACTGCCAATAATAGCATCTTCTGGAGTGATGAAATTGAATTCAAAATCACGTTGTTTCTCGAGTTTCAAAAAATCCCGACGAGAACTGTAGTTCTTCACCATCTCTGTCACTCTTTTTATTTCTTTAGAACCTATGTGAAAAATGTTAAATACAACATATAGAATTTGGTTTTTAGCTAATCTTTTTAGTCTAAAATTTAATATTAATTTACAATCTAGCTGTAAATCTAAATGAAATAAAAACTAGGTGTATGATTTTTTTTTTCTCACCAATGAATCTACATTTAAGGAAACCTTTCTGATTTTTATGAATAAAGAAATGCAAAGGATGCCTATTTGCTATACATGAAGATTATAACATTTTATATGTTACATTTAACAGTGATACTGGACACCAGTGCCAAGCACCATAAAACATAAGAATTACTTAAGTCTAGAAATTTTACTCAAGTGTGGCAAATCCTGAATTCTGATTGGCTGAACAGGCCAATTTGAGAATATTCTCAGACCTGAGTAAATTCTCAAGTTTTATGGTGCTGGACCCAGTTCTTCAGGTATTCACATGGTTTATCACACTTAGGTAAAATTGAAATAGTCCCCTGTTTTGGGGTTTGAGATAGATTTCGCTTTTCAAAACCAAACTCTTTGGTATACCCATCAGGTCCAGAGGTCATTACACACGTTCTTAAGTGCTACTGAAGCTTCAGAATAAGATATAGTTTTTTTTTCCTCTAATATATTAACTTGATATTCATTCTATCCTTATCTTTATTTATCATAATACAGTAAAATGTGTTTATCGACCACCTGTGTATAGAGATCACCTTGTCACAAAGACTGTTTTTGCTGTCCCCAATAGTACCATTTGTGTACAAATTAACCTCTATAAAAAGACCACCTTCCTATAAAAACTGGTTTTGTTGTGTCCCTAAGGGAGTCTTTACAATGTATATACAAGTTTCACTGTTTGTATAATTTAAGATTAATTTTTGCTATCTATTGAACTCAATCTTTATTCTTCTTATACTGAATATATTAAATTTTCCATTACAATGACTGCAACTAAAATATAATAACAATAACTCATCAACCCCTGTGGTCACATTTAGACTCCCCCAAATCAATACATAGTATGGTCTATGGTAATAATTTAAGAGTAAACAAGTTCATTTCGCATGTAAAATTATTATAAAATTTATATTCTAAATCATACACCCCTGAATTCTGATAGTAGACTTAACCGTTCTTTCAAATGGGCTTGTCCAAATGACTTCAGGGGATGATGAGATAATTTGCCACAAATCTAAAAACACTTATTGTAATATATTTGGCTGTGCAGTTAAACATCACAATTTGAAATATATCAATTTGATCAATTTTACAATAGACCCTTTCACGTTATTTGCGGTCCTGTGACTTTAAGGGGCTAAATGATGCAGATACCCGCAAAAACATAAATGCCAATACAGTAACTGATTGTTTCTTGACGTCATTTTCTGGGAATCTGTATCATTTTGCCACTCAAAGTTACAGGAATGCAGTTATCGTGAAGGGGTCTATTAACAGTCATGTTTTGCAGCTCATATTAGTGTCTCTTGCTGGCTATGATGTTGGCATGAGGGAATGCTGATTGTGGGAGAAACAAGGGCAGGGCTCGAAATTAGCCCTGGTCTGCTGGTCCATGGCCAGGAAAACTATAGGGCAGGTAAGTAGATTTCTCATCTGTACTGACCCCATTGTCCAGTAAAAGAAATAAAAATAGAGTTTAAAGTCCTATTTTCACTAATTGTTACATGTATATATATTTTTACAAAATAAACCATTTCATCTTTACCACAAACTGAAAATTTCTTGTCTTGTCCTCACTTTTACCAGTGACTATTATCTTATCTAAATATATCATGATTTTATTTTTGAGTTATTTGTGGGCCAGTGGAATGTTGATGGGGCTTGTTTAGGTTACTGGTCCTATGAGCCACTTGGGGAAAAACATTAAATTCAAGCCCTGTAGGGACCCAGAGAAAACCTGTGTGTCTGGGCTAGCGACTGCCATGAATCTCACAAACTACCCTGTCCTATCACATTATCAAACATGGTAAGAGATGAGTGTGCTATGTAATAACCCACTTTAAAAAATTACAACTCGTTTCGATTTTTATTTTTTATTATAATGAATTGCTTTATGTTTGGGACAAACTTAATGCACTTTTACAAAAAAATTCAAATTGAGGGCTTTATATTGTGATTAAGAAACTCACAAAGGTGAGTAAATTTTTCATTTTGCAAGTGAATTATAAGATCACACACCATTAGGCAAGTAAAACATTTAGCAACACTCTTATTTTTTCAACTGACATGGTTCCGTATTACCAACAGCGAGTATGAAGCTGTTCTCAATTACCTTTAAAATGTCTACGAGAGCTGTTGTTAATTATAACAAAACAGTCAGAGGATAAAGATTTACTGAAAAGACTACAATTAACAGAAAGGGACCGAAATAAGACTGAATTACTGGTACAATGTTGCCCTGCTTCCATTCATTTAAAATAAAAATGCAAGACACTTACTCAAAAAACAAAGCATGCTTTATCATTTTGAACAACAAGTAAATCAAATAAAAACGATTATCCATTATTATATGTAAATGATTCAAAAATCACATTTCTATGCAGAATTTAGAAATTATATTTATCCTGTTTCACTCTTATTCTGGTCTGTTTCGGTAATTGTAGTCTCTGTTTAAAATGGTGAAGTGCCAACAAGATCTGTCAATATTTGGATCCGGCCACAGAAAAACATTGTGACCTGATGTCCAACATGATAATAATATTCAGCAAAAAGGAGAAAACAAAACAGGTTGTAGATACAAAAGGACACAAGATGAAAATTTGTACAGAAGAGAAGTTAACATTATCCTCAGGTTTCGTTTTCCATTCTGCATTTCACTTTAATTTTTAAATGAGGCTTAGCAAATATATAAAAAAAAATATAGCCTATTCGGCTATGTGAAAAATTTTGAAATGCAGAAGGAAGAATGACTTTGCAGAATGCGGATCTATTATTTAAATAAGGACTTGTAAAACATTGTTTTCGACTTAAATTGCAATATATTCTCCACGGCCCTGTTATGATCCTGTGCAACACTTGCTCCTGTCATTCATGTAATGCACCTCACATAAAATTCACTGGTAACACTTTGTGTGATAAATATAAATCTCTTTTTGTATTTTTTTTTTAAATTCTTATTCCAATGCTGGTTTTTTGGTGTTTCTTCCATAAATTTGGCCTAGATATATCATCATAGCCAAGAACACGATTTTTCTGCCATCTTTAATTCACAAAACAAAATTAGTAATCATTTGGGCACTTCATATTTTCTCACACTTATTAAAAACATCCAGATGATTAAGACAACCATAGTAAATTACATCAGAAAAATAACACTAAAAATGCACTAAACATAACCTAAACTGAATATCAATGTTTCAGTTTATAAACATGCATAATTTGATGTACTTTCATATTTATAAAAACTTTTCCCAATCAGAAGGCCCATGGCACTCTGGTTGGAAATATACAGATGGCCTCTGCGGAGATATAACCTCCTCTTATGTCATAATATTAAATAAATTTATTTAAAAAAAATTACATCGGAAACCATACATTAATTATGCGAAATCGTAATGTGTATTTTTATATTGAAATTGTAAGGATTACACTAAAAGAATATGTGTTCTGCTTTCGCCAACCGGGATAAAATGGAATTCTTACCCTCTGGATACTTGTAATTGTCAGTAATATCATGACGTCTGTCAGATCCTACGGCCTTTGTGCTAATGCTATTCCCAATACCGTAATCCTGAACATCCAAGACTTCCATGTCTCCATCTTTCTTTACCTGTAAAGAGATGTATAGAGTGACCTATAGTTTTATTTAATGTCAACTAATGAAGACTCCAGTAATAAAATCTGTGAAAAATTGCACCTGTACAGCATCGAGTAAAACAAGAGACTAAATGAGTCATCAGGGTTTGAAATTGATGATGGCAAGAAGCAAATTTGCTTATTAGTTTTATTATCTGTATTAGAATTTGCTAACAAAAGTCTGCAGCAATGGGTCATTAGGGTTTGAAATTAATGAAGGCAAGAGGCAAAATTACTAATTAGTTTTACTACCTGCGATGTTTTGAGACACAACTTGGAATCAATGCTTTCACATCTGATATTTGCAGGGAGCTGGCCTGGCGCATTCGGTAGCACACTCGACTCTTAATCATAAGGTCATGAGTTTGAGTCTAGCTGGCTGCAGGTCGAGTCCTGCCCTTCGGATGAGACGGTAAAAACCAAGGTCCTGTGTCACAATAGGTGTCGGCACATTAAAGAACCCTCACTGCTCAATGGCCATAAGTGCCGAGCATAGGCCGATATTTTAAGCCCTTCACCGGCATCTGGTGATGTCTCCATATGAGTTATAGATTCTTTAGTAGGACAACAATACAACAACAACAATATTTGCAGGGTATTTATCAAATTGGTGATGACAATATAGCTGGGACAACTCAAGGTCAAATGGTTTGCCACTATAATTTGCATCTAGTAGAAGATAATTGCCACTGGTTACCGATGTGGATTTAATTCCACATGAGCTGACACCCAATCTCATTTTTAAACAATGAAATTCAGCCGTCTTACTGTGATTAGAATTCAATTTTTTTCACATATTCCTCGCATATTTCCAATGTATACATATGTACAAACAAACAAGAGAATTTACTATAACCAAAACTTTAACCAAAATATTGATCCCCACCCATTACTACTTTGATCCACCCACAAAATTCAAACCCATATAATTTAATTGCACATGTCAGAGGCAAAATAAAAGCCAAGTATGAATTTTGTAACTCTATCCATTGCCAACCCCAGTTATTACTTTGATCCACCTCAAAAATTCAAACCCACATAATTTGATTGCACTTGCCACAAGTAACCTACAGGCCAAGCTTGAAGTCTGTACCTCTATCCATTACCTAGAACTTGCTTCAACCTGAAACTTTAACCAAACCCCAATTACTACTTTGATCCACCCTCATAATTCAAACCTATAGAATTCAATTCAATTTGCCAAACGTAACCTACAGGCCATGTATGAAATCTGCACCTCTATCAACTGCTAAGAATTTGCTTCAACCAAAACTATAACCAAAATGTTGACGGACATCATCAATCTATAGACTAGACTTGCTCTGCAATCTGGCCAAAAGTCATCCATTTACAAATCATTTACAATTTGTGACTTAGATGACATATAGATAAGAAAACCGAAAGTCAATGTGTGATTGCAGATTCAAATTTGTTTGGCCAATTTATTTTAACAATACACATTTAACCACCAGAAGATATCTTTTGTATGTATATTAGATAAAATATTGCATAAAATCTTCATGTAAAATTTCTATTGACAATAGATCATATTGCTTTAACCCTTTCATCCCTGAATTTCCAAATGGTATGGTCTTTTCTATTGTTTCAGATCAGTCTATTGTGGTCTGCAGGGTTGAAAGGATTAATAAAAGATTGTCTAAACAACAGTTTAAAAGAAAATCAATTATTTAACCTTGCCAACTGATGGAGTGCTTTTTAGGAAAGAGAAAATTTTCTCATGCCAAACCTATCTTGTTAATGGTTATCACTGGAAGCAAAATGATGCTACACAGCTTTGCGAGCATGTGTGTGCATGCGTCTGTGCGTGAGTGGGTGTGTTTATGGCCTAGCTTGAGTGGTCAGTATTTCCAATTATTGTTTTTAAGTGCCGCCACACTAGCAAAATCTGATGAAGGAAATCAAACTGCAAAAATCTGATATTATGGTAATTATCCTCCATCTAGGCATAGAGCTTTGCAGACAGAGGATGAAATCCACTTCCGAAAATCTGCTACAATCAGGGATTGAACTAAGGACCTTCATGTTAAAGATATGGCACTCTACCAGCTGAGATACTCTAGATCTGTATGCTATGATGCTATACTTTGTAAATATTCTGATTTTAGACAATTGACGGAATACTTGACTGTAGGTAATTTTATATTCAAATATCCGAAGCTTACTGTTCTTTTGGGACAATTTGAACTTGGCATCAACTCAACTGAAATTATGTTTTTTTATGGTACCCAAATAAATCTTACCAGCCATGTAATACGATCTCCATTCACTTCCGCATATATGAATTTTGCATCATAAGGAAGGAACACATTACCCTCTTTAATGGCTCGTACTGGTGCTGGTCCACACTGCATCAAATCTACAAAACAAATGTTATACAAATCACAAAACAATAGCAACACAACATCTAAAAACAGAGGCCTAAAGTGACCTTTATTGCTCACCTGAGTACTATCAACAAATGTGAAAAGAACAACAATACAGTCAAACCGTTGTTAATCTGACAATTTCACCTACCGACAGGATTTTGCCAAGAACAAACGGACATAATGTTACACATGTATTTACTGTCGATATAATGGAATTTACAGCTTCCAACAATGACAGTAAAAATACAGAACAAACGGGCATTTTCAGTTGAAAATTCATGTGATACAAACACAAACATTACCCATTAATTATAATTCTTTCCTGTCAGGTTTGATTAAAAGTAGTCTACTGCTTCTTGAGAAAAAGTCAAAAGTTATTAAGCCATTTGTATACAACTGTACCCTGTGTTATTCAAGTGCCCCCTAATTGACGGTTTATTGACAGAGTCCATTTTCAAAACATCAGAAATCAAATTAAAGAGGAGATATCTCCCACAAGTGTTGACCTGACAATTTCGGCCTTGTTAATTTTTTTTGTAGATCTTTGTGTGATGAAAAAAATTTTGTTTCTTTATCTATTATACATTTCAAGATAATATCAAAAAACAGCCTAAAACATGAATTATCCACTTATAAGGGGAAATAACTCCCATAAAGGTAGACCTGACAATTTCAGCCCTGCTGACTTTTTTGTAAATCTTTTACATACTGAATACTTTTCAAGTTGATAGGACAAAACTATCCAAAACATGCGAAATCCACCAATGAATAATCTGTAGAACTTTGATAAGTCAAAGTTCAAGGGACCAACTAGAAAAGTTTGAAACATCAGGACTTGGACTCATGGATGGTAACTGAGAACCACACATTTTTAATTTCACAGGTTCGAAAAGGTATATATGGCTGCTTCAAAACCATTTTAGATATAAACAGTCGAAAACATGAAAAATCAACTTAAAATGAGAAATAACTTCCATAAGGGGTGATCTGACAATTTCGACCCTATTGTCTTTTTTGTAGATCTTTGTGTTCAAACAATTTTGCTTCTTTTATTTTCATACTATCTATCATACTTTCCAAGCTAATGCGAAAAAACATCCAAAAACTTGAGATATCCACAAAAAGGGGTTAATGACTCACATAAGGTCGACCTGAAAATTTCCATCAAAATAAAATATGTTGCTGTTGCCATTGCCGTGACTTCAATTACCAGGATTTGTGGGAGTAAACTTTACTTATTGTTAAACATTTCATATTTTTATGGAATTTCAACGAATAATGTCAGTCTCATAACTATGTAGCAGCAAAAGTCAAAACTTTAAAAATCAGTGTATAAAAATGATTATAGAGAAACTGGCATACATGTGTATTGCTGTAGAAGGCAGGGTACCATTTTTTGTAATTTCTTTAAGCATCAGATAAAAGATGTACCTTCACTAGTTTCTTGAGGAGTGCCATCAAAAGCTTGCCATCCATCATTGCCATAAGGTAAGTCTTTTCTCTTTAGCCAGGCCTCATTCCATACATGAAAATTCCTACAAAATGAAGGAAAAACTGTTGACATTGTTTAAGCAGTGGAAACTAGATGCTCCATGGACCCTGAATCGATCACCTGTACTATTAGCAAAAAACTTCTAACAAGAGAGCTCCAACAAGCTATATGTCTCGCCTGTGGCATGTAATCAATAACAATAATAATAATAAAAGTAGCCACAACCTTCTTTCTAGAAATCAGCTTCACTACCCAAAAAAAGCACAGCTAGGGTACATGGGGATCATTTGTGTGAAGTACAGTTCCAATCTAAGTAGAAGTTCTGCCCCGGAAACGGTTATCAGTGCCAATGACCTTGTTTTTTGAAAATAGGTCAGACTGATTTTAGCACCCCAAAATGCAAATGTAAAAGGCAAATCTACGGTACATGAGGATCATTTGTGTGAAGTACGGTTCCAATCCACCAAGCAATTTAGAAGTTCTGCCCCAGAATGATTTTCAATGCCCATGACCTAATTTTTTTGAAAGTAAGTCAGACTGACCTTAGTACCCCAAAAGGCAAATCTAGTGTACATGAGGATCATTTGTGTGAAGTTTGGTTCCCATCCACCAAATAGTTCATTTTCAGAAGGGTCGAATCACAAAATGGCTGCAGAGCAATCATCTTGAATTTTGACACCAAAAGATTGTTATCTTTATTTTTTAAAAAGTACTAAAGCATCTTTATGAAATTTGACATGTTTTCTGTTTGAGGTCTAGTTGTGCACTGTACATTTTCAGAGTGATTGGAAAACAAAATGGCCACCTTGAGGCTATCTTGGTCTTTGACAATTAAAGTTATTTATCTTATTATGTTATTGCTGGGGGGGGGTGAATATAGCTGTCACGCTGGATGTCCATCCATTCGTCTTGTTTCTGGACCATTACTTCAGATTGCATGATGCTAGGGAGCTAGTTTTTATGTACAAGTTCCTCTGCTGGGTACTAAGAAGCCTATTGATTTTGGGTCACAGTGCATAACTAGACCTCAACTAAAAGCTATATGTCAAATTTCATAAAGATTCCTTTAGTAGTTTCTGAGACAGAGCGATAACAAACTTTCAAGAAAACAGCAGGCCCACAGGTAAGTATCTCAACTGGCAGAATTAGTCAACATAGCAGAAATCATAAAAAATGTGTAAAAGATGAAATGGCTGATAAACATGAAAAACTGTTGGCTCATTAGGCCTTAATAATCACCTGTGTGAAATGTATTTTACTGACAATATAATGAAAACCAACCACAAGATTGAAAAACACATTGAAAAGGAGAATCAACTTGCAAAAAGGGTGGACTTGCCTTGCAGACTTTTTTATAAATCTTTCAAGATAATGTGCATCAACAGTCAAAAACATGCAGAATACATTAAAAAGAAGTAATAAATTTCTCAAGGATCACCCTCACAATTTCTGCACAATTAATTGTTTTGTAGATCTTTGTGCTGATCACTGGATAATGGGGAAAAACAGTCCATAACATAAAAAATCCACTTAAAAGGAAAAATAACTCCATTAAGGGTCAAGCTGACAATAGAATTCCTGTTGACTTATTTGTAGATCTTTGTGTACTGAACATTTTTGCTTCTTTTACTTTTACTCTACCTACATGTATAACACTTTTCAAGATAATGTCAAAAACATCCATAAACATGAAAAACCAACAATAAAGGGAAAATAACTCACATAAGGTTCGACCCGACAATTTCCACCAGTATAAAATATTTGTAGACTTTTGCAAGCTACTCAATTAAGTTTACATTATTTTTTCTAGCTTTATTAATTTTGGAGATACATGTATTAAATCAAAAATATCTGCTGACACATTCGTTCTATATTTAGCTTTGGCAGCCATTTAAAAAAACCAAAAAAAAACCAGTTTAAGCAAAAATAAAACTATAACCATACACACTTAACATCTTTGGAGGAGTACCAATAGCATAGTCTTTTTAAGGAAACTTTTTCATTACATAATTGCTTATCACTATATTTCACAAAACTATAGATGTACATACCAAACTGAGTCATTCTTCTCTTCTAATGGATCATTGCTTTCATTGACGTGATAGTCAATTGTAATACTGGCATCAGTATCATGAGCAGAATCAAAGTTGGTTACGGACCTCGTAGGAATACCCAAGGCTCGGCACACTAAATGAAATAAACGAGTTGTTATACTGTAAACAGGGATATTTGGGCCATTGTTTAATTTTAGACAATTTGGTCATTCTATTAAAATCGCCAAAATTAAACCATACAAAATATGTACATAATATTTCTGTGTAAATGTCATTCTTAATCAAACACCATATGACACAACAATTCCAATATGAATTTTTTGATATATCAAACACCTGGAATAGTCAACACAACAAGACCAAGATTTGAAGGCAGACTTAATTTAAAGCATGATATAGATATAAATGGCCAAAATTAGAGTGACTAAATAACCATTCATTTTACAATGTATGACCAGACCAAATTTTAATGATGCTAAAATATCCCAAAGTACAGTAATAAAAATCCATATAACTTAGTGGAGTCTTGTGAACCCTTCCTTGACTTAAACAAGTTTAAATCTTAGGAATAGAGCATAATAACATTAAAAGTACACTGACTAGAGAATTCATTCCTACTTGTCACCATACAAAAGAAAGTATCCAGTGAAGAAAACAATTTTGTCATGTGCACCTTGGCACACTCCAAAAGTGAGTAGAATCATCCATATGATAATTAAAAGGTTAAGGCCGCTCTGCCGTCTGATATGAATCGGACAATAGATTTTTAGGGACAAACCAAATGGCACGTTTGATTACCAGATCAATTATTCAGTGAATCTAGAACAATGCTGTGTTGAAATTTACAGGTGAGTATTAAAATTTCAGATTTAATTCATCAACCCCTGTGGGTCAAATTTAGAGTCTCCTGAATCAGTAACTATAAAGTCTACAGTCAGTGTTACGTGCACACATTCATGCCCTGCGTCATTGTTGAAGAAGCCAAGACCATGATTGCAACATTGACCTGGATATTTTAACTAATGATCAAATATATATTTCCATAATAGATCTGTTGATGAAGTACATACAATATAGCCCTATATATCTATGTTTCGTACCAGTGACCTTCACAGTTGACCTTCTGACCTGGTACGCAATCCCACTTTAGATTTTTGCATAAGCTGATATATTATAAAATTTCATTCATATAAACCTGTAAAACCAGTTATCATCTGGAAACCAAAATATAGCCCTACACATCTATTTTTAGTATCAGTGACCACCACAATTGAACTTTTGACCCCATATACAATCATACTTTAGATTTCCTCATAAGTTAACAAAATATCAAGTTTCATTCAGGTATGACACTCAAAGTTATCATCTGAGAACCAAAATATAGCCATATATACAGTGAACCCTCTTTACAACGACCATGTTTGTTCCCAAGTAGGAATGACGTATCGAATTTGTCACTGTAATGAATTTGATGTGTTGGGCATTTCATAGTTAGCTCCCTTGAGTATCATTTACGCATATATTTGTACATGTACATAAATAAATTTAAAATAACATTAAAATGTCTATGAAAATATATAAATAAAATTTATGCATGTTAATCTTGTAAACATCGATGCACAATTATTTTTTCATTGAATCGGTCATAAATCGGTGATGTCATAAAATGCATGAATCATGTACAAAACACCAAATGTAATAGTATATCTCCAGATTCCGATTTAGACACTTTATTGCTAAAAGTAAAACATGCAGAGATTGCTGATACAATTCTCCTAAAAATGTGTTTCATAAATAAAGTTTTAGTAAAATGTCTCCTGCTATTGCAAGTACTGAAATAATTCAATAAGATCTGCCATTGTAACCACATCAGAACAAACATGTAGCCTTGCATAACTTGTCAACTATGTGTATTTTTTATTCTTTATTTATCAATCTTATTTTTTCAATATGTACCCAGCTTGTATTTCACTTCCTGTCGGTTTAGTTCAAACGAAACCTACTTATGGTTTATAAACATTAGGCCCACTGACGTACAGGTAACGGTGATTCAAGCGCTAATTGTAGACACCTAGGCCATCACCTATCAGTGGAGATAAGAAAATAATTGACAGTGTAATTGTTTTATTGACAATTATTTTTACCCATGAACTCAACCGTGAATAAAATCAAGAATGATAACAAAGCCAGATCAGATGGTGGGTTCTATGTTATGTCGTTGTAAAGAGTTTTTTTACACTGAGTTTTGTACATTTGTTTCCGGAATCTAATGTCGCAGTCGGATACTGAATATTCCATTGTAATGAGTACTTTTTATGTATATGTACGTTTGTTCCCGAGCAATTCTTGTCGGATACTGAATATTCCGTTACAATGAATGTCGTTGTAAAGCGGGTTCACTGTATCTATTTTTAGTAACAATGATCTTCATAGTTGAGTTTTTGACCTATTACACAATCCCACTTTATATTTTCTAACAAGCTAATATAATATGAAGTTTCATTCAGATATGACACCCCTAACTCAAGTTATGGTCTGGTAACTATCGGGACAGACAGACCCGACAACGACTAACACTACAGTCCCCTCCACTTTCTCCACAAGCAGACTACTAAAACAAGGAGTCCCAAGGGACCTAAATTATTCATCTAAGAATCATTAATAACAGTGAAAAGGAGACAAAGAAAAATATGTACATATACAAATGATATAGGCTAAATTAAACACTCCAGATATTCGACAATCCAACATATTCAGACTGCTGTGGGCATTTGATCTAAGGAAGGAATATACCAAATGAGAGGGTCCCTCTGCAAGCTATTTTGCCCAACCCTGGATCAAGGGAAATAAAAGAAATCATATAAATTGAATGAAAATGATAAAGTCCAAAAGTATGTCAAAAATTGTATTTCAGATTAGGGCAAAACAAAAACACTTCTTTACATATCCTTTTAGGATTCAGTTTATCTCTGTAAGCAGATGGTCTGAAGAAAAAGTCTCTCAAAGGTGGATACTCCCATGTTCATTTTATCCATCCCAAAAATTTGTACCAAGTTTCATCAAAATCTCTTCAGTGGTGAACATGTGGTGTGAAAAAAATATTTGCTTCTTGTAAACATTTGTCATAATTCTTTCACTGAATTTGGAAAAGTTGAAAATGTGAAAAATTTACTAAAGGAAAGACGACTGACGTGGAAAGATCAAAATTGTTCATTTGAGCCTTTGGCTCAGATGTGAAAACAATTTTCATTTACTTTGTGAAAATTATTTCTTTTGCATAAATACATCCTGGACCAGTAAATTAGTATATACATTCACAAGCTTACATGTTGTTACGATCCCAGAAAATACCCAACACTGTCCATATTTCACAGATTTTTGAGTATTGTGGTATTCAGTCAATATTTTTACACTTCCTATCCACGTCCATGGTGCTGTACCACCTTTGTAATCATCACTCCAGTTTCCTAGCAGAACACCTTGATCGTCACGGCTACTGTCACAACTGTTTGACTGCATGAAAAAAACAAATTTTGTTCAAATAAAGTTTTTTAAATAATTAAGCTGACTCAGTTCATACAGTCAATGAAAAAGATAATTCAATCTCATTGCATTTTTCAAGATTTTTCCAGGACTTTTCATAGCATTTTTCAAGATTTTCCAGGACTTTTCATTGCGTTTTTCAAGATTTTCCAGGACTTTTCAGTGTTTTTTCAAGCATTTTCCAAGACTTTTCTTTGTGTTTTTCAAACATTTTCCAGGACTTTTCAGTGTTTTTTAGCAATTTCCAGGACTTTTCATTTTGTTTTTCAAGCATTTTCCAAGACTTTTCATTGTGTTTTTCAACCATTTTCCAGGACTTTTTATTGTGTTTTTCAAGCATTTTCCAGAACTTTTCATTCTATTTTTCAATCACTTTCAATGCATATACTCAAGCTACTGAGAGCTAGCAAGTCAAAACAAAGTAAAAAAGAAATACTGACAGCAAAGATTTTTCACTTTTTAATGGGGGGGGGGGGGGTCCCTCAAAATACTGCTTCCAGTTTCATTACACACTAAACAGATGAAGTAGTACAGCATAGGAAAAATGCTTTGCTCAAATTGTATTACACTAGGTGAAGTACATTTATCTGCACGATTGAGCTAATTTTTCTTAAACCAAAAGTCGTTCTTTAGTGATGAATAAATATGTAAGTAGAATTCAAACGCTCTGATGAAATTAATCGAGCATTTTCCATTAAATTCAAGCACTTTTCAAGGGTATCTTTATTTTTAAGCATTTTTCAAGGACTAATTCTGTGTTCAAGCACTTTTCAAGGTCTGTGCAAACCCTGAAACTAAATCGTACAAACTTACCCATCTTGAAATACTACGAAGTATTACTGTTGGGTTCGCATATCCTCTTCTACTCAACGCGTCTTTGTCAAGAAGTTGTAGAGCAACTTCCAGGCAAGGAAAATCAAACTGCAATAAAATAAGATGTTTTGGTGAAACATAACTCCCCTTGGTCCAAACAAATTTCTATGCTGGCACTTTGTGCTGCACAGAATTTTTTCACATGAGCCATTGCATGTATATTCCATGTTTTTCAAAAAATTAAAAACAATCCTTAAATATTACCAACAAAACACCCATTTAAAAAAAAAAACGTGAGCATTTATGGAACCTACTTAAATTTAAACCAAACATGACACTGGGAACAAGGTCAAATAAATTTTCATAGCTAAATATGGATGTGATATTAAACAAATTTTAGGGCTTGTTTACTTGGTATAGAATTTCATGTTGATCTTTTTAGAATACCTAAATTAAATTTTGATAAAAAACTTGTAAAACTGAAATCTCTGATTAAAACTTGGAACATAAGAGTTTTGACACCAATAAGAAAAATTCGGCTAATAAAATCTTTAATAATATCACAATTTAACAATTTGTTTTTGTCAATACCTAACCCAAGTGATAATTTCATAAATAAATTAAATTCAAATCTTTTTGCATTCTTATGGAATAGTAAATCTGACAAGTTGAAGAGAGATATAGTTGTAAAAAATATTTAGGGGAGGGACTTCACATGTTACATTTGAAAACTTATATAAAATCCCTCAAAATAACCTGGGTGAGAAGGCTTTACACTACGACAAGCAAGAGGCAAAAAATACTTTTTACAAAAATAAATGAAAATATGCTTGCGAATTGTGGAACAGATTTTATAAATACATGTCTAAAAGAAACTACAAATATATTCTGGAAAGAAGTTTTCCAGGCCTGGGAAAAAGTTGTTGAAACTGCTGAAGTCAGTGATGGTCACATCAACACAGAAGCTGAAATTCCTATTTGGTACAATAAAAAATTAACTGTAGACAATAAAACTATTTTTTACTAACAATGGTTTAAAAAAGGAATTGTTCGTATTCATAATCTTTTTAAAGATTATAATAATAAATGCTTATATAATCTTGAGGAATTTAAAGAAAGATATAATATTAATACTAATTTTTTACAATTCCTAAGTATTACCCGTATCATTCAGAAATACATTACAGAAAGTACTAGACCTTGTGAGCCTCTATCCTATCCATGCTTACCTTTTAACTTGAAAATAGTTCTGAAGTGTACAAAAGGAGCAAAACTTTATTACAATTTGCTGATGAAAGGCAACAGCATGTGTATCTCTACTGGTCGAAAAAAATGGGAGGAATTATTTGACTTTAATGATCAAACATGAGGTAAAATTTACAAACTTCCCTTTCAAGTGACAAAAGAAGCTAAGTTACAATACAAAATTAATCAATATATTCTTACTACAAACTCTTATTTATATACAGCAGGTATTGTTGACAGTCCCTACTGTACAAGATGTAACACCGAATTAGAAACAATTGAACATAACCCTTGGGAATGTGACATTGTCCAAAACTTTATACAAGAGTTCTGTAGTATATTAGACAGTTTATTTATACCATTTGCTTTCAATAAAGAAATGTTTATTTTTGGTTTATATAATAACCATCATGGTGTTTACAATACTGTAGACAACTTTATTTTACTAGTAATGAAACATTACATTTATAAAACTAGATGTTTACAGCAACCCATATCTAGTATTGGCTTCAAGAAGTTGTAACTAATAATTATAATATTCCAAAATTTATAGCAGTGAATAAAGGTGAAGATTACTTTCAAAGTTTACAAAGACAATGGAACAAATGGAAAGCACTCATAGAAATACCTGAATAAAACTTCAGTCTGTAATATCAGGGTAGAGACTCAATCAACACACATGTATGTTTACTGCCTTCCACTCATGCCAGCAACATTTCTTAATGTGTGCATTTTTTGTTTCAAATGAATAATCCAATGAGATACTGTTGGTGTATATCTACATGTATATTTTAATTTTGTATTTATAGTTACAATTTGAGGTTTAACAATTTTGTACTCTTTCTCTCTCTCTCTCTCTCTCTCTCTCTCTCTGATTTTATACACAATACAGAAGTCCATATTTAAGGCATTAGTCTGAAAAAGTAACATGCATAGAAACACAATTTAACGTTATATGGGTCTGTTTGTATTTAAGTGTGTATATTTATGTAAATTTAGAAGATCTATATAATATATGAAGTAGGAGCATACATGTACATACTTATGCAATGGTTAATATGCAAGTATATGCAGGTATATTATAAGAACTTTCATGTGTGTATATGTGTATATGTAAGTGTGGACACATGTGTGTGCACATGAGAGTATATTGATATATAAATGTTTATATGCTTTCCTGTAGTATATATCAGCAGATGTGTATGTTTACAATTCCCGTGTTCAAGTCTGTAAAGAGATTCATAATGTACTTTACATATAAGTATACGTGTATGCAAGGATGTATGAAAGTAATACATGTATTGATTTCTGTATGTTTAGTTGAGGGTGGTTTGTATATGTATGTACTCGATGTATGAACGGACTGGTGTGCATGCATGCACAACAAAAATTTGTGAAAATGGAAATGGAGTAAAAGTTATTAATTCAATGTTAATGTACTCTGTATTGTTATAAAATTTCATAAGTAAAATAAATACAAAAAAAAAAATTTAGGGCTTGTAATATCGAACGTAAACAATCCTATTTAGGGCTATTACCATGGTACATGAACATATACTCTGCCTAGACTCAATAAACAACCAAACAACATTCTCTATCTTGTATTAATTAATATAAATAACTGTACGGGGTGAAAAAGACAGTTTACCCAATGTTTATTGTTAAAGAAATAATTTTTCATCAACATAGCTTCGGCCAAAACGATCTATCACCAATTTTACTTATAGACATCAACACTATCGGCAATGGAAAAAACTTTGTTTTTTGTTGAAGACATCGCTTCTGTTTGAAATCCATTATAAACAGACCAATTACAAAAAAAGTTTTGGTTCATCCCAATCTATTTGTGATTAACTTCAAAATTATTGTGTAAACACACGACAATGGACGTTGCGAATTCCCCAACTTCCGTGGAAGCGTGAGCTGAAAATTGTAAAAATGTTTAAGTTACCTGCCTTTGTGATATCAAAGCACACAATATACAAGTGAAGAAACAAATTGAGTGGTTGCTGGTTATGTAAGGCATGTGGTCACCACACAGGGTATATAAATAAAGGAAATATGCATGGGGAATCTCATCAGTGCAGGTTATGTATAACGATTAGTTGACAAACATGTTACTTCAAAATGGACAGGAAATTATTCATAATAAATTTCATGTGCCATTTTCATAACAACCACCTCCTACACATTGCTATCTACTCTATTCTGCTTTTTTTTTTTCATTTTTCCATAGACTAGAAAACATACATATTCTTGAGAGTTCAATAGAAATTGATTTAGCTTCATAATGGTATCATTTATATATAATTATTTCTATTTACATCGCTGTATGCCTGTAGCTGTCAATATCAATATGATGAATGGCGGAGTAATACTGCAGTTTCTCATTGCAGGCTCAACATCACTGGAATCTTATATAGTGGAATTCCATATTTATAAATAGATCCATGATGTTTGATTTAGTTGAAACTAACTACAAATCGTATTGTATAATTTTGAAAAGCAGACGTACCTTTTAAGTAGAATTATGTGGTATTTCATTTAATGATTATTCAAACTAAATTTAATTTATTTTTCACCAAAATATTAGACTTTTCTGTATCTTGAGTTGGACTACGGTATATTTTACACAAAGTCCGAATGCAACCTCTGCTAACAGGATAGCACTTGATGAAAAGTCGAAGTAAAACCATGATAGGTTGTTATTACATAACAACCCATATAAAAACATTTTGACATTTAGGGCAAGATCTTCCATTTACAAATTAAATTGATTAGATTTAATGAGTGGGTGTTTTTTACCTGCCCAAAATTCCATGGTGTTCCGAACCAACTCTTGCTTTGCCAAATTCTTCCTCTTTGATTCAAAACATACTCCTTACGTTCCGCGTCATCTTCCATGTATACAACATCATCTATTGAATTAAACGTAATAGCATTTGTTAGTTTATATTTTACATTGTTATACCATTACCTTCGCTGTTATGTTATGTCTATACTATCCTACAATGAAAAAAGTCCAAAATTCCTGTTGTTTGCCTCACAAAAATGTTGACCGGTCAACACTGAAATGTTGACTGGCTTTGCGTGAAATGTTGCCCACTTACGTCGCAGCTCATTACCATTCGGAAAACAGCGACCATTACTAGGTGATTTCTGCCATTAGACAATTGTGATATCCAATGAATGATAAGTTTCATAAAAATCAATTATAGAAGAGTATACAAAACAAACAAGAAGTCCAGTGGTCCTTAATGTCACCTGAGAAAAATGTCCTGTAAAGTTTGATTAAAATTAGTCCACTGGTTCTTGAGAAGAAGTAAAACATGTCTCAAATTTAACAAAAAAAAAATATATTTTCTGTTTACTTAGGTATCTGTGACCTTGACCTTTAACAATTATGCATACAAAATTTGATAATCATCTAATCATTGATTCATCAGAAGCAGATTTTGAAATATATACCAAGTTTTGGTTCTTTTTAGCCCCTTTTGGGGCCCTTTGTGTCCTAGCCCCTTTTCATTTGCAATCTGTTTGTGGCTTCACGTGGGATGCTTTATGCCAAGTATGGTTAAAATTGGTGCATTGGTTATTGAAATGTTTAAATGTTAATGATGCATGACAAACAACGACAAACAAAAGACTTTGGCTCAGGTGACCTAAAAATAAAGGTACAACAAAACATTTATTGACAGCGTTTTCAGTCAACATGTGTTATGTCAAACTCTCGGACAAAACTGTTGCCTTAAGCCTTTCCTCCTCAAGCAACAGTTTTGTCCTCTGGTTCGACATAACACATGTTGAGCTCACACCCTGCCAACAAATGTATATTATTACTTCCTTTCATCTTTTCATCAAACATGTAGGGGCCTATGCATATAAAAAACATCTGGTATGCTGTTGCCTGTTATATTCCTATCCCATGACACTAACAGTTATATCCCTATCCCATGACACTAACTGTTATATTCCTATCCCATGACACTAACAGTTATATCCCTATCCCATGACACTAACTGTTATATCCCTATCCCATGACACTAACTGTGATATTCCTATCCCATGACACTAACTGTTATATTCCTATCCCATGACACTAACTGTTATATTCCTATCCCATGACACTAACTGTTATATTCCTATCCCATGACACTAACTGTTATATTCCTATCCCATGACACTTACTGTTATATCCCTATCCCATGACACTGTTATATTCCTATCCCATGACACTAACTGTTATATTCCTATCCCATGACACATCACTGCCAGTTATATTCCTATCCCATGTTGTGCTACTGCTTGTTACATCCATAATCCATATTCCATGATCTACCAATCTCTGTTATATCCCTTTCCTATGATATTGTTACATTCTAATACCATGGTACCATATGTCATTGCCAGTAATACCCATATGCCATGGAATACCACTTCCAATGGTATACCTCACCCTGTAATATCCCTATCTTCTAGTATCTCACTGCCTGTTATATCCCTATCCCATATATGCCACTGTCTACTGTACCCTATTCCTGATGTACCACTCTCTGTTATACCCCTATCCCATGTATGTCACTGTCAGTTATATCCCTATTCCATGGTATACCACTGTCTGTTATATCCCTGTCCCATGTATGCCACTGTCCAGTATACCCTATTCCATGGTGTACCACTGTCTGTTATACCCCTATCCCATATATGCCACTGTCTACTATACCCTATTCCGTGGTGTACCACTGTCTGTTATACCCCTATCCCATGTATGTCACTGTCAGTTATATCCCTATTCCATGTGTACCACTGTCTCTTATACCCCTATCCGATATATGCCACTGTCTACTGTACCCTATTCCATGGTGTACCAGTCTGTTATATCCCTATCTCATGTATGCCACTGCCTACCGTACCCTATTACATGGTGTACCACTGCCTGCAGGCCTTCAAGTGGGTTTTGGCAAGAACATAGGGCTTTCAATAGGGCTAAAATTCTTGAAAAATAGGGCTTTATAGGGCAGTTTTGACAAATTATAGGGGGATTATAGGGTCATTTTCCTTAAATCTAATTAATATCTATTGAAAATATACATACCTTGATTAAGATTAATATACAAACTCTTACCAAATTACATTTTTGAGGCATGTACACTTAACTGAAGTCTTCTGATGACTGTACTGCAAACAACTGGGACACCAAGGCAGCTCTGATAGACCTTAGCTAACCAAGACTTGGGAACCTTGTTTTTAACTGTAAAGGCACACATAAGATCTTCAAAGCTGTTTTGGTATCTTGTTGTTGAAGTCAATCATCATAAAGACTTGAATGTTGTGTGTCACATGAAATGATAAGAAAATAAGATATTTAAAAAAAGCACTGGATGACTTATTTATATTTAAGACACGTACCTACATATCTGTAGATCGAGACATGCCTGTTTTGAGAAAAAAGTGTCATTTTTCAATTTCCGACATATTATTTTCTCTTTTTAGGGATAATATAGGGAAATGGGCTTTTTTGGGCTAAAATATAGGGATTATAGGGTACTCCCAAAAAGATAGGGATATTATAGGAATTATAGGAAATATAGGGCCAGTTGAAGGCCTGTGCCTGTTATATCCCTATCTCATGTATGTCACTGCCTACTGTACCCTATTCCATGGTGTACCACTGCCTGTTATATTCCTATCTCATGTATGTCACTGCCTACTATACCCTATTCCATGGTGTACCACTGCCTGTTATATCCCTATCTCATGTATGTCACTGCCTACTGTACCCTATTCCATGGTGTACTACTATCTGTTATATCCCTATCTCATGTATGTCACTGCCTACTGTACCCTATTCCATGGTGTACTACTGTCTGTTAAATCCCTAGCTCATGTATGTCACTGCCTACTGTACCCTATTCCATGGTGTACTACAGTCTGTTATATCCCTATCTCATGTATGTCACTGCCTACTGTACCCTATTCTATGGTGTACTACTGTCTGTTATACCCCTATCTCATGTATGTCACTGCCTACTGTACCCTATTCCATGGTGTACTACTGTCTGTTAAATCCTTACTCATGTATGTCACTGCCTACTATACCTAGTCTGCATTGTTTCTAAATATAGTAGCTCAATTTGATTTTTGTGATGATACATGTATATATGTAGTTTATGTAATGATGTTTGAAAACATCGTCAGTTTCACATAAATCTCATTGGAAATAAATCTATATATCAGTGTTCCCAGACATGCAAAAACCTGCGTGATCTCAGATTTCCATTACAAAACAAACACAAACTCAAACTCCATTCACGCATAGTGGATTCCTATCACATTATCATTCATATTGTCGGTAGTCAAGGTCACTAGGTCAAAGGTAAAGGTACCAAATGAAAGCTCTGGTCATAAGGATTCTATGTGTGAAATATTAAAGCCCAGTCCCTGCGGTTACAAGATACAGGACAGGTTAAATTTTAGTCATCGGACACTGAAGACTACAATGAGGATGATTACAGGGGTATGGGTATTAGCTCCCTGGCCTTTCCTCCTTGCCAGCTAAAAAGCAAGCCAGTCAGGAGAGAGAGAGAAAAAAATTGACAATTACAAATCTTGGAATTAAATCCTTTACAGTAAAATACAATGGAATGAAGAATACAACTCCAATTTACTGGCATACCAATATTAACACCACACTGGGAATACCAATACAAAATTCCAATTTCAACCTTTAATAGCCTAGGATGACATCATAATCTTGCATTGGGCAATTTTGAATGTTCTCAAAGAAATCAATTCATCTGGGCCCAAATTCACCAAATTTACTCAATACTCAAGCTCTCAACTTTTATTTCATTATTTTGACTATACATTCATTTGTAAAATTTCCAATTTGAGTGAATAAGAGACATGTTATTATTTTAAATCATTCACATATAAATTTTTAATATCTATGATTTTTCTACAATAAATGAAAAAACATGTAGAGTATGGTATTCAAATTTTGAGTACGTAATCAAACATTTTTTTTAAATTTCTGAAATTTTCATCAAATGAGCAACAACTTTCACCATTACTTATAATCATATGTCCTCAAGATACAAACTTGTTCAGTTACTGTATAAATCTGGGGTGTTTTTGCCTTAAAATCATGAAAAATTAGTTGAGCTGGAGTACCGAGTAGATTTGGCGACCTTGGGCCCTGATCCAAAACATAACACCTTACAGCCTTACCACGGCACCAAGGATTAAAAAGGATTAGAAGTTCTCCAAATTTTTTTCTTGTCACACTCTCCTCCACATTTTTCAATCTCGACTCAATGAAGAAAGTGTAAGACCCAATACTGCCATCTGGTGGTGAAACTACCTCGCAAGTAATTTCCTTAGCATCTGATACCTTCGCTACACATGTCCAGGTCTTGAAAGTGTTTCTTGACTTGCTTTCCCCGTCAAGAATCAATGGGATTCGAACAACTGTCCCCTTACTTTCTTCTGGTCGTGTCCCTGAGTTAGAAATAGTTAATACGTATTATAATGACAAATGAAAAAATCAATATACTGACACAAGTACAGTCTATTCCACTTATTTGCGTACCTGATAATTGCATATTCCTGTTCAATGCATAAGAACTCAAAACCATTCCCTATTTCTTATATGTTAAATATTCCTTTTAATTGCATAAGTTAAACCAAAAATTCCTGTTAATAACATAAAGTATTTCCCAAAATGGGGGAAAATACACTGATCACGGTAAAAGGTTATGTGTGGAGATACTATTTTCATAGAAATTAGAACATACCAAACTATGTTTTATGAAGATTTTGCTTTTATAATATTCTGTTACCCTAATGCTTAATGAGAATCCATTACTACTGAACCTAGAACATCTGTAATGGTATTGTATATACAAATGAAAGGACTGGATGAACATGAATCATCATTGTTCACTAAAATACGCTATTCCTGTTAATTGCATATTAAAGTTATTTGATTTCAATTTTAATATATAATTGTTTAATTGTTCAATTTCACATTTTTTTCTGAATATATTTATGGGTTTTTAATTTAGAGCAAGATTGGTTACAAATTGACTTTCTGGTACCTCATACATGAATTGTATCAGTTTATTCATGGGTATTTAATTTTGTGGAATTTTCTTTGACCACGAATATAGCGAAATCAAATCTCCCTGTTATTAAAGGCAACTATACAGTACATACCATAGGTAAATTGTAGAATAATTTCATCATTTTCACTATCTACCTCCCTATCAAAGGTAATGGAAAATGTGAATTCCTGCCCTCGTCGTAAAATAGGAAGCTTCCGTTCATACTCTTCTGTGTGATGCATAAGTTCATTTTCTGCCTTTCGCATATCAACTGAAGTTACCTTCAAAGATTTTCCAGCTGTAAAGGAAATCAGAAATTAATTACAGTAAAACTTGCTTTCACATCCACCTGTGTAAAAAGACTACCTGGTTACAAAGACCATTTTCTACTGCCATTATATAGTACCATTAGTGTACAGATCAACCTCTTTATAAAGACCACCTCCCTATAAAGACTGGTTTTCTTGTGTCACTAAGGCTGTGTTGTCTGTTCGTGCTTCAATCAGTCAGCTTGAAAATTTCGCTTTCATTTTAAAAATTGCCCTAACAACAAAAATAGCGAAAAATAAAAGGAAGCAAAAAAAGTATACAGTATACAAATACCACAAATGTGTAAGTTATTCATGAGGAATTTTAAGGTTAACCCTTCTGCCCCTGAATAGCTTGGGTAGTATGCTCTTTTTCTATTGTTTTAGACCAGTCTATTGTACTCTGTAGGGTTGAAGGGTTCAATATTGCTGAATGTTGGCCATAAAGCCATACATGACATGATTGAGGGAAGGCAAAATATCAAATTTGATTACAAACTGGGGATGGAAACTCGGACTCACAAAAATGATGCACACAGATAGACAATCAAAACAATAAGTGCCTCTAAAATTCATCGTTGTAAAATCACAGTCCAGAATCATTAAGGTCTTTCCTATCCGTGACTGCCTCATGTGACCGAAATCTCTCATACACATTTTAATTATTCATGAGGTATCAGTCAATGCGATGGTGCTGCGAGGGTTTCAGACAATTTATGAATTGTACTGGATCAACAAACTATGACTTCCAATGCTGTCACAACTACTGTGATTGGATAAATTGGACAACACCTACTTCTTGTAAATATTCATTAGCTACAATAGATTTCACATGAGACAACGTGTAGGAAAGAGCATAGCAATTCTAGACCGTGGTTTTAGAACAATACTGCACATTTGGACTGATCTAAGTCATTGATTAACAGAAGAGTTCATTTTTTTCAGAGGGTGATTAGTTAATTAATATCTTGACTAACGAAAGAAAAGCTGACATCTCATCAATTTATTGCATACAAACAATTGTTATACTGAACCTTGTTCCATTGAAATCCCATTAGATTTGAAATAATTTTGATTCCCTGGCCAAATGTTTTTGTTTTTTTTTACCAATATAACCTAGCTATTTTGAACTCCCTTTTTATTTACAAGAAAAATTCAATTCTTTCAATTTTAATATATCTGGGTTTGAATGTATTTCAAGTCCCAGCATTCTTGCAAGTAAACAAACTTTCAGCAGAATGATAAGTCTCATAATTAGAGACAATCTAATTAAAATCTTATCTCTCAAAACTCCCGTTTTAATGAAAATGCAATTTACCAAATTTTCAATGTACATCAAATGGCAATAAGATGTTATTCATTCATATCTATGTTTATATCTCTTTGTCATTTGATTGCTTTTACAAGATTCAAAAGTTGCATTTTCATTGGTTGAAGATGACACACCTACAGGGTCATCTGCACATGACCTCATAATGGATTCCATTAGAACCTATACAAAACATGTAAGGAAACAAAAGCAATTTGATATCACTTTTTAATTTGACTAAATTAAACATTTCATGGCTGCTTAACTGGTTGAAGCAATCCACTTATTTAATTAACATTCTGGGGCATAACCTGAATAATATGGTACCAAAGAGTATCAAATTGCTTCTTTATCTAACCCTTGACATAATAAGTAAAAATTATGGCCTTAAAACCAAGGTTCTGTATTACTGCACAGATATTTTAGATTGTTTTTGTAAATTTACACAGTATTAATTTAAGCAAGCAAAAATCATTTCTTTTCAAATTTTTACTGGACAACAAAGCCAGTTCAGGTACAAAATCTACTGGCCCAATGGATTGTTCACTGGCCATGGGCTAGCAAACCACTGCAAATTTCAAGCCCTGCAATATTTTAATTAAATACATGTGGGGACTGCTGAACTTACAAAGGTAAAGATATCCCCTACCAAAAGTAATATACACCAGATCATTAACATTGAGATTAGTCAAGGGATTTTCCACACTCTTTTGTAATTTGGGCCTTGGTCTTTTGAATTGTGAATTTAAGCCAAATTTTATTGAAATTAGGAAATCTAAAATACATAAGACTCTTTGAAAATACAAGAATGCCTTGAAATAAAGAGTTACTTGATTTAATATCAATTAGGAAATTTTTATTGCAAATTGGGAAAAATTGCAATTTACGGCATCAGGACTGGGGCCTTATTTTGGCCCTCTCTGATCAGGTGGAAAATCCCTATAGATTGACATTATTAACTAGTAACAAAGCATGATTTCTGTGTGTGTGTTTGTGTGTGTGTGTGTGTGTGTTTGTGCTGTATGTGTGTTTGTGTGTGTGTATGTATGTGTGTGTGTGTGTGTGTGTTTGTGCTGTGTGGTGTATGTGTGTTTGTGTGTGTGTATGTGTGTGTGTTTGTGTGTGTATGTATGTGTGTGTAGGGGGGATATAGTTAACTTACGAGCCTCCTTGATTTCCAAGACCTTGTTTTTAGCATTGGCTTCATCATCAGAAATGCATCGTTCTTCATCATCATCATCAACCACAAGGTATTTCTTGCGAATCCTAAAAAAAACATAAATATACTCTTTTCATACATATACCAATAAACATAAACATATGTAAGTGTCTTCATTACCATGAAGATGGATAACAGATTTCTAAAAATGAGCAGGTGACCGTGATTTTGCTATATGTACTTCAGCGTCAATGTACATGTAGGCCTTGTTTTTCTCACAAATAAATATTTTTAACCAACACCTTTCTGTGATGAAGTTTTAATTCTGATATGGGTAGCAATTAAGCAATCTTTATAGCGTTGAAAGAAACAAATTAAAACACATTCAGTCATCAATTTTACAGCATTATAGCCTCAGAATGCATCACCTGCCATTTACATTTTCAAAATTATATGGGGGACTAAGGACATCCCCCCAGCTAACCAAACTTCACCTTCGCCATGATTTATGTATTCATGATTTCCATCTACATCATTAATTGAGCAATAAACTAAAAAAAAAATACTGAGTACCCTGTAAGCCTACATATATAAAACATCTCTCATTTCTTCCCTCCACTCAAATATTTCTGACAGGAAGGAGTTCTTTCAGTAGCTATCGATTGCACCCAGCATGTATATTAACCAGTGAGAAAGTTTTAACAAGGCATCCTGTCTTGCCCTTGTCTTTGCATGTCCTGCCCCAAATTTGCACTACCTTGACCTTAACATTTAATATATTACCCAACCTCCTCTGTTCCAGCAGAAAATTCACTTGTTTCTCTAAATAATCTGTTCTCTTACTGAGTATTCCCATTTTCATTGAATCAATAGGGAACTTTAAAGTTAGCCCATATTATCATTATAATCCTGCATTTATTCATGCCTTTTTGATTTTGTTCCTCATATATTCTTCCGGTTTCCTTATTTACCTACAACGTTTATGGAAATATCCTTATGTTTGAGCGCATTAACTTTATTTTGTGTAAAGAAATCCAAGACTCTTAAAACATACCAAAGTGGGTTATTTACTTGAACACCAAATTAGTGAAATGTAACGGGCAGGGGAAAATGTGCAGGCAGACTGGGAATCAAACCCACAACCATCTGAACAGTAGCAGGGCGCTTTTACCAACGGCACTAATGGGGATATCTATATATTAGCAAAACCAGAAATAACGTTGAAAAACATTTTTCTAGAATCAAGTAACTGGCAATAATAAAAGCAGGATTATAACGGTAATCTGGGCTAACTCAAAAGTTCCCTATTGTAACATTACTTTTTTCCTAAAGATAGTATATTGTTCCACCTAGGACAGACATATCTACCATTTTGCCATGCCAGAATTTCTCTGTCCTACACATGCTATGACCTTATAATATAATTTAATAAAAGTTGCATCAGGTTTATTACATACATAATAAACATGTGTTTGAATCATGGGAGAAAATAATCTAACATGTTTGTGTTGAGTGGAAAGGAAATTCAATCTCTACCCTTGTGATAAGAATCTGAAAGTCCAATCCTTTGAAAACTCTGGACAACCAGATTCTTACTACTCGGGTGGAGATATCCTTATCCTCTCAATACACCTATATACATTGTAAGAGTCTTGGTGGTGTGGAAACATTTCTTTTCTTTATTTTTTTTTTTGTCTGACACAATGCAAATTCCTTCCTTCGTGTTGAGACCATTTGCACAACTAATTTGTCGTGTTCTAGAGAACTCGATTATTAATTGGTACTTCTTCATTTTTACTTCTTGGAAGGAGGTGAAAATGTAGCACTTTTCCTAGGATAAAAACCTTCCACTCTAAATTTCTAGCTAGAACACTGATTCCCCAGTGGTATCCTCATAATCTACCATTTATTTTCACTCAAGTGTGAAAACTATATTTCAAATGAATAATCAATTCCCTCCAAGGTCACCCTACTCAGGAATAATACAGTTGAGTAATAGGATATTTAAAACATTTGTTATGTTACATAAAGGCATTATCATTTTCCGACACAAGTTCCGTAGCATATGACAAATACTGGAGCTTATCTATGATTTAAATATCCACCCTGCATATAGTGTTCATCATTTTCATTATAACATTTCAAATTGTTCCAGTTTTGACTTGAATTAAGTCTGTGTAAGAAATACATTGCAATTTAAGAGACACTAGCATGGTTAACTCAGTTTTTCTGTTTGTTCTATTATAATTCTTACACATATAAATCCCAATTAGAAATTACCTTTAACTTCCCCAAATAAATGAAGACCTTAGATTTTCAGCATTTATTCTAAATGCACAAGAAACTGTCATGGTTCGCAATATCTGGGGAACTATTTTTTCATTTTTCATTTTGGGTGTGGGGCAGTTCCAAATAGTCAAGTACAGGGAGCATTGAATATATATATATATATATGTGTGTGTGTGTGTTAGTGTATGTGTGTGTGTGTGCATGCATGTATGTGTGTGTGTCACCCATGTGTGTATGTGTGCATGCATGTGTGTTTATTCATTTTGCTTATACAGACATTTCCTAAAACATGGGTAATTTTTTTGGACATTTTAGTTTTGGTGTCTTATATTATCTAATGACTCAAGAGTAAATTTTACATCAGATCCACTGAATGGATATTTCATTTCTGTGCTGATAAAATCATCAAAAGCAAATATATTATCACATATATATATATATATATATATATTTATGCATGTAATGTAAATTGTCAAAGCAACAGCAATGAACATGCATAAAATCAATGACAAAAACAAGATATATGATGTACATGTATCAATAATCAAAGAGTTGAGAATAACAATAAAATTCATTTGTTGGATTTTAATATTTCCGTACTGAATATGTACCTAGAAAACTATAACTGGCATACTGAATATGTACCTAGAAAACTATAACCAGCGTGCTGAATATGTACAATGTACTTAGAAAACTATAACCAGCATGCTGAATATGTACAATGTACATATACTTAGAAAACTATAACCAGTGTACGGTACTGAATATGTACTTAGAAAACTATAACCAGCATGCTGAATATGTACTTAGAAAACTATAACCAGCATGCTGAATATGTACCTAGAAAACTATAAATAGCATGCTGAATATGTACTTAGAAAACTATAACCAGCGTGCTGAATATGTACCTAGAAAACTATAAATAGCATGCTGAATATGTACCTAGAAAACTATAACCAGCATGCTGAATATGTACTTAGAAAACTATCACCAGCGTACTGAATATGTAATTCATTTACTTCAAAAAATTTATTCCCGAAATCTGATTGGCTATGCTTAATAAATTTGCAAATATTTTCAGACTTGAGTAAATTTTTGAAATTTTACGGTGTGGGGCTTTGTTTTATGATTTAACCCTTTCACCCCTGAGTATCTGAATGGTATGCTCTTTCTATTGTTTATGACCAGTCTATTGTGGTCTGTAGGGTTGAAAGGGCAAATATCAATCATCTAAACCCTGTTATACAGTGGAATCTCACCTAAAGACCACCTCACCTAGGAGACCACCTAACATTTCAGACCACAAGTATTCAGCCTCCTGACAAATATCTAAAGTGTACAAAACCTCACTTTAGAGACCACCTCACAAATCAGACCACTTTGAGTCAGTCAAATTGGTGGTCTTATTAATGATGTTCCATTGTACATTGTATGTACATGGGTACCCTTCAAACCATATCTTCAAGTGGTGTACCAGTAACCAAGAATATTTGCACTCTGGCTTTACTCAGCAGCGGCGCAAAAACCTTGGGCCACACTGAAGATGTACTTTAACTTACCAAAAACTTGAGAAAGCTTCCATGACTGGTATGCTTAGCCTATATTCCCCGATATAATCAAGACACTTGTCCAAGTTAATCTTATGATCATGAACGGCAGCCTCCTGCTTCAATCAATGTAATTTATATAAGTTATAACATACGAAATTAAAAAACAACTTATCACGGACATATAACTTCTTCCTTTCTCTTCCTATCTAGCTCTAAAGGAAGTGACGTACCAAATCACTGATAAACATCCTTTCAGATAACACATTTATTTTAAAAAGTCAGTTTCTCGTTACATGTTAATAAAACTGTTTCAAGTGTAGGCCTACTTGTATAAATACATGCTCATTTAATATCTAACCACAATCATAAATAAGTAACATTTTTAAAATTGCCAATATTGTTTTGTCCAACATAAAAGAGAATTTTTCAAATCATACCACTAGAAAAGTTTGTTACACAAATTTACATGTACATGTAAGTTCTTGGGTGTTGTGTTGCTTTAATAAAAGTTCCGATTACACCAATCTAATTAAAAAACGATCTCTAATCGCTCCGTTTTCTGATATGTTGCTTATAGGATCTAACTCAATCCGCTATGAGGTCACGTGCAGATGACATCTTGGGTGTGTACTTTTTTACCATCTGATGAAAAATTCCAAATACAATAGGCGATCTTGTAAGTTTATCAAATTGCAAAGAGATGTAAACATCTTTGACATTATAAACAACATTGAACACACAAAATCAGATAGTAGATAATTCTTTTCTTAACGTAATAATTATTTCATAAATTCTTTTCATAGTTTCAAACCACCAAAAATATTCCCAATGAATTCTGTGCCTTGTTGGTTTTTATTTTTATTTATTAAATCAATGGCAATATGGTAAAAAAAAAAAAGTTCTTATATCTGCCCTCAATCCCTTTGAGGGACATGATGCAAGTCAGAAGTGCCCTTTTCATAGACACAAAAATGTGCCCTTTCTGTAGATCTGGATAAGCCCTGTAATACTGTTCTACATGTATATTTGAATATATCTGTAAATTCATTTAATATTAAATTTGAGTACCGTAGGTGGTTTTCGGTAATGAAAAATAATATTTTCCCCCCAACTTTATTCTACAAATTGTATTTTATGAGCAATATATAATCAACAGACACTGATACATATGTTGTCCGATTCACATAAGATGGCAGGGCGGAGTAACCTTCTGATTATCATAAATTCATACGGATGATTCTATTCACTTTTCAAACTGCACGTGATAAACGTTTTATTCCCATACTGGGTAATCTCTTATGTATGATGACGACAAGTAGGAACAATCGCTTTCATCAGTGTAATTTTAATGTTATGCTTTATAACCTTAAATTTAAACTTGTCCAGGTCAAGAACGGTTTCACAAGACTACACCCTGCCAGGTTATATGGATTTTACTATAACATGCATGCAAGTGTACATGTACAATATGTACAATGATCATGATCTAATGAGATGTTGCATACGGTATTATTTTACAACATGCAACAGCCGACTGTTGTTTGGTTCACTGACGGTTTCACATTTAACAGATAAATAAAAAAGATGGAGAAATGTTGACTTAATTTGCATGAAGAAGTTGTGTGAAAATTTTGTTCTTAGAAAATATGTGTAGACCTACATTATATATCCCCAATATCTGCAGCTTATTACAATAGCATCAGGTTTCAGAAAGGTAAAAAAAACAAGCTTATAATCTTATAGACACAAAACAAAACTACCAGATATCAAAAACAAAAATACCAGACAACTGAACAAAAATATCAGATATCCAAACAAATATATCTGATATCAGAACAAAAATATCAGCTATCAAAACAAATATTCCAGATATCAAAACAAAACTATCAGATATCAAAATAAATATACCAGATAACAGAACAAAAATATCAGCTATCAAAACAAATATACCAGATATCAGGACAAAAATATCAGATATTGGAAAGGCAGAGAATGACACAGTCACTAGCTTGAACATTAAACAAATATATCAGATATCAGAACGAAAATATCAGATATCAAAACAAATATACCACATATCGGAACAGAAATATCAGATATCAGAAAAAAAAAGCCTTACCTATTTGTAGGTCCATTTCCACTGTCAGAATGCGACAAGATTCCTCGGAAAAAATCAAATAATAGTGCAAAAACCATTGTTTTATATATAATTCAATATAAAACAGAAAATTCACTCTGCAATAGATTACATCAATACGGTAATATCTGTGTGTCACTTGCCAGAGCAGGAACAAGTGAACAGGAACAAGAAGCTGCACACATCATTACATGTACAAATGCCCTATATATCCAATACCTTTTACTCAAGTCAATAACTGTACACAGCTGGGTTATAATTATATATAGCCATTATACTAGGGTGTAATTTACACAGTCCACTGGCTTAGAGTGGTGCAAGGATTATGTCACAGTTGATTCTATATGAAATAATTGAAGAATATCATGTTTTGATCTTGAACTGTCATATCGTTATACATGTATGTACCTTTAATTATGAAACTGGTAACTTTAAAACTCAAGAAAAAAGAATATATGACACATGTGTCATAGAGTCATGCAGCCACTGATTTGAACAAAAACGTATAAAAACTTATTGCATAAAATTTTAAATATGTCTCAGTCGACATAACATCATACAGTCTAACTTGTATTAAAGGCCACCTCGTTACTAAGGGCACCTGCCTATACCCTATATGGAGTTTACTACACCCAGTGCAGTACAAAAATGTAGATAGCACACTTGACTTCCTACTAAACAACCTAGGTATATGTACACTAAAAATGAACCTCCTTCAACATTATTTAGGATAAACTAATGTCATGAAAGCAAAATTTTCATGTAACAGTCTCTGGTATGTTCTCATTTCATTGTACAGTACTGGTATACTGATAAACACTTTTTACCAGAATAGGTACATTTGACCTATTTTGGGGAATATTGTGTTTTGAGTTTTTATGCAATAAACAGGTATATGACACCACTAAATATTTTCCCATCGGCCTCAATGCTAATTTACAAAATTTCAGGTCACTGTCACTCCCCTGTTTATTAAATCTGGGTCAAATCATTACCCTGTGCTGAAAGATCAATATTTTTTATAACAAAATATGTGGTTGCATTTCTGCTTTGAATTTTCACTTGTTTATAACTCGTAGTATTCCACACCAAAGGAAAATATCTATTCTTATCTGACCCCTCCCTTTAAATTTTCAACTGTCAACCTTATAATTTGCATAGTACTACTAATATTCATGTATCCTTTTATCACCTTAATTTCACTTATTAATGGCAAAACTTTTTTTTCATTTAATGACCAATCAGATCGCTGGGCTCATTTTACCCTCCGCACAACTTTAGGTGTCCAAATTGTCTGCATTCTCCGCACAACTTTAGGTGTCCAAAATGTCTGCACCCATGTTGTAAACAAAGCAGGTGTTTTTCCATAACGGTCACTCAACGGAACAGACAAAAGTAGATGTTATAGACAGGTGGTCTTTATAAAGATGTACCTGTATATATTCATTATAAAAAAAAGTTAAATAAGGTTTTGTATTAATGGCCTTTATAGGCAGGTGCCCTTTGTATAGAGGTAAGTTTTAATTCAAGTTTAACTGCACGTAGAACACAGAATATCTAGCTCCATTTGTAGAAATAGTTTCATTGTGCTTTTGTTCATGTAATGTTCAAATTTTCTGTTTTCAAGATTCATCAGTTTCAACATAGAATTAAATTCTTTATGTCACAATACCCTAGCTATTTATTTTGCAATATCATACTGCATAACCTGGAAATTGTTCGCCTCTGGTTATTTTCGCACGTTTTAAGGAAGAAAACATATTTACCCATCTAATATTTGCCTTATTTCAAATGAAAATAGTCTTATGGATGCCATTGCATGATTGTCTGTGCTTCAATTATTTAGCTTGACAATTTTGCTTTCATTTTAAATTCACCCTCTCATCTAAGGGTGAAAATTTCCAGGTACACAGTAATGTATATGACATTGCAAAACTCATCAACAATTCAAAATGAAATACAATGGAAATTATATATATATATATATATATATATATATATATATATATATATATATATATATATATATGTAAATATATTTATATATATAGCAAAACAGACTTCAAAACATTTTTTCGATGGTTAATAATGAAAATTGTATTGAAATTGAATGGGAAATGACTAAAATTTAATAAAACAAAAACAAATGTTGTTTTGACATATGAACATGGTGAATAATAAAAATACATGTATATACATGTATATAGATCTAGAGATTAAAACAGATAATATTATAAAATTTGGCACATCACTACAATATTTAAAATTCTTGTAAACAAAAGATTATTCCAACCAGAAAACATCATAACATACATGTATCAGTATGTATCATAGCATTTAACATTATGGATATACAGTGAAACCTTGCCAAAAGACCACCTCACTTAGAGGACAGTCTGACCACCTCACATTTCAGACCACAAGTTTTCAGTCCCTGGATAAAGATCTAATGAGTACAGAACCTCACTTAAAAAAAGACCACCTCACATTTCAGACCACAAATGTTCAGTCCCTAGATAAAGATCTAATGAGTACAGAACCTCACTAAAAAAAAGACCACCTCACTTATAAGACAGTCTGACCACCTCACATTTCAGACCACAAGTTTTCAGTCCCTGGATAAAGATCTAATGAGTACAGAACCTCACTAAAAAAAAAAAGACCACCTCAGTTAGAAGACAGTCTGACCACCTCACATTTCAGATCACAAGTTTTCAGTCCCTAAATAAAAATCTAATGAGTACAGAACCTCACTAAAAAAAAGACCACCTCATTAATAAGACTACTTTGAGCCAGTAAGGTGGTCTTAATAATAAGGTTCCACTGTTACACCTCACTAATCGGACCATTCTGAGTCAGTAAGGTGGTCTTAATAATAAGGTTCCACTATATCACCAGACTTGCCAACCATGACAAATTTTCAAAGGGGGAGATTTTTCAATCTCAAGGGGGATACTCTAAATTTTAGTAAGAATTAATAGGAAAATTAAAATTTTTCATGGGGGAGATACATATTTTTCATGAAAAAATTAACAAAACTTTACATAGAAATAGGGAGTTTCCCTATTTATTGGGGAATACTAGGCAAGTACATGTATGTATCACTATCTGTATACATTGTACAATATATATGTACATGTATATATAGATAATATGCATTTCTTTGAGCAGATTTAAACCCTGACAATCCTATAGACCACAATAGACTGGTCTTAAAAACAGTGACATATTACATACATGCATGTATGATACCACACAGAAACTCATGGGTGAATGGATAAAGTAAGAGAGATCTAGATCTGGAGTCATGCATTGAACAGCATTGCAATGATCTTTCTACCAAGCAGCAAGTGTTCTTAAAGTCTATATAAATATACTTGACATAATCATTTCAGTTTAAAAAGACAACAAGTTCAATCTGAACTTCCTACTTTTATTAAAGAGCCCCATGTTTTGATGTGGTATTAAGATTTTAGTATGAAGCATATGTTTACAGCTAACCATATTGGATGAATTAAAGCAAGGTCATGATTCAGAGATCTGTACTGATTATTCACTATAACATCCTCCTGGGCTCTTGATGATTTTTGTTTTTTGTTTTTTTTTTGTATGTTCACAGACACATGAATTCATAAAGGATTTTGATATCATGAAAAGAAATATGGTTCCATGTGAAAATTGTAATATCGTACTTTATTGATTTCAAATTTAAATTTCATTGTAGATATAGTCTACACACACACACACACACACACACACACACACACACACACACACACACATATATATATATATATATATATATATATACTATAAAGTCAAACTTGCATTTCAGGTCACCTCTGTGTAGAGAGCACCTGTATATAAAGGTCATACAAACATAACCTTTGTCAACTTTTTTATAATGAATAAAACCTGTTCAAAAAGGTCACCTGTCTATAACAGCTACTTATATCTGTTCCCTTGAGTGGCCTTTATAGACAAGTTTGACTGTACATGTATATATGTGTGCAGTGGCTGGATACATGTATATCTCAGGAATGTTTTAACAGACAGAGCAATGTGTTGCTTGAGCACTGCGTCTTTATCATTGGTTACAAAGTACAGTTACACGTCCCCATACTGACTACATGTACCAAACACCCCCCGCCCCCCAAACTCTCCTTATCAGACCTCCCTTCACCATTGCATGAATTTTGATATCAATAGATTTTTTTAAAGTCTTTTATCATCAACTTATCTATGTTCTTAGTTATAACATGTAGACCTAAAAACATTTCGGTAAATTATATTTCAGACTCCAGTGAGCAAACATCAAATACTACAATGTACAAAAATATTGTGTTCATGCCCCACCCACACTCCCTGAAAAAAAAAGTTATAAAACAGACACCTCTTGATCTGCACTGAATAAAAATCATTATAATGATGTTAAATGAAATAAAGAAATAATTTACATGTTTCAACATCACTGATCAATGATTATGTTTCATACAAAATATAGGGCTAGATCTAATGAATATGCAATGTTTTGAATTTTATAAAAAAAAAAAAAAAAAAAATAGGTAAAATGTGTACCTATTCGTAATTCTTTACCCCCACCCCACCCCATTGACAGTGACACAGGAGGTTGAAATTATGTCAATAAAATAGAATCTAGTATCTACATGTGCAGACTTGCCAACCTTGAAAAAATTTCATTGGGGAGATTTTTTAGTCTCATGGGGGAGACTCTAAATTTTAATAAGAATTAATAAGAAAATTTAAAATTTTCAGGTGAGATATGCATTTTTTAAAAGAAATTATCAAAATTTTACATAAAAAATATGGAGTCTCCCTATTTATGGGGGAGACTTACCGTAATCGGCCGTGTATAATCCGCATTTACGTATTATCCGCACCCCCACTTCAGCATCAGATCTTGGAGAAAAAAAGGAGTTCGTGCGTATAATCCGCATCGACTTTTGTCCACGGCCGTATGGCCGAAAATCGTCGGCAAGATTGATTATTATTGTGTGTAAGTGCAGTATTACGATCGGAAATATTTTCAAAATTTTCAGATCGGTATTTGAAAGAAATAGATAAATATTTATTTTTTATAAATATATATATATTCGAGATATTAGATAAGGGATATGATAAGCAAATTAATGATTTGAAATAAATAACAAAAGAAATATCAAAACATCAGTCGAAGTCTTTGTAAAATTACATTCCGTTAATTACAGCACAATCATTTGCTTTTGCTGGCATTGTTGCCTATATATTTAATTAATAGTATGTATTAGAACAACATTTGAAATAGATATTATATTTGCGGAAATTGGCGACATAAAAGTTTGTAACAATTTAATTAACGGCGAGCACTATACGCGTGTATAGCGTAATTATTGAAACATAGGGATGTATTTACAGATTCCTGTATACTGTCATCTGTTACACGCGTCATTGATTATGAATGGAGACATATACAACAAACAATAATTACCTTGGTGTGGCATTGTGTTATTTACCTTAGTATGCATGTGCCTGTATCACTTTTATCATATATAATAAACATAATACAAATGATAGAGACACATGTACAAACACGGGACAAAAGTAATGGAACACTCGCTTTTTGCTATATATGAATATTTCATATCATACCACAACTTTTGAAAAATTTAAACAAAAAGTTAAATATAGTTTCATTATATACTTTGATTCTTAATTTATAAATTAGAAATTAAACGATTCATCTATTCAAACAAAATGCTGAAATTCTGTGATGAAAACTCCATATATGGATATGTGATGTTTAATTTTTTACTTTCTGTTTGAATTGTTAAATGTTTGAAATTACAAATTAGGGAATTACAGTGAAATAATCACCGAGACTTGAAACATTATCTGTCTAATGCTGAAAATTCTATTAAATAGTGATAAAATGGCTTCACAATATTTTTTTGAAAAAATGTGGTTTTATTATATAAAATATATAGTAAAAATTGATAGCATTCCATTATTTTTGTTCCATGTCTGTATATGCTTTTATTATAGTTTAAGCTTCCTGTGGACAGAAACAGGTGCCAGTGTGTGTGCTAATAACATAAATTAATAACTTCTGTGGTGTAGTGACCAGGCTTTCTGAAGTAAGTTTCGCTGAGAAGTGAATAATTTATTGAATAACAGTTCCCCTATGTTGTGCCCCACCCCAGTCATTACAGTAGATTCTATATATAGATAAATCCATGTGTGACCACTGACTTTCCTTTAACATGGAAAATATGGGCTACTGATCAAATAAGTGACCACTGAATGACCGTTATTCGACTTAGATCTAAGTAAAATATAAATGACGGACATTATTCTACTCTTGTTTCAGTTGTTATAAATGCTTCGTTGTCAAATTTAAACATTTAAGTTCCGGGTATGTACTTGCACATTTTAGATATTAATTATGCTATTGTAGCCTACCTTGTCATGCGAAAATTGTACCGACTTCGCTTTGGTGGTGGTCCACTGCAGTCATCACTGTCATCCGAGTGCGTCCTACTGGCCATGTTTATTTTTCCCAATGGACACAACTTCTGGCTGTAGCAGATATCAAACTACCGGTGCTTTCGTTTTTGGCGCTTCAACGGAAAAAAAATTACCCACGCGTTACGAATGAGTACTTCAGCCAACTGTTGCTGTAAATGAAGGGGGTACAACATAGGGGTTTTCGCTAAATTATACGCTCATATCATGTTCCAACTTTTTGATTTACCAGTGGTTTTACCAAAAACTGGGAACATGATAATTTAAAATTATCATATTCCCGCTCAGTTTTGGTAAAACCCCTGGTAAATCAAAAAGTGGGAACATGATGGCATACTTATATATTGAGATCTACAATGCAGATGTAGGCTTATCGATACATCCCTTAATGGAGTTTATATAGTCAAATTATATTAAATATGTCTCTAGATCTGATAAATCTGATGTCGGGGCGGATCCAATACAGAAAGTGTTGCTGATACGTAGATATCGAGAGGTAGATCTACATATTCTTTGCAACAAGTATTTTGGTGACGCCAATTACTACGAAATGTGACGTTGAGTCTTGACGCATGACGAAATGTGGTGAATTTAAGTTAGCTTGACGAGTGACGAACTGACGTGTTACGTCACATTTTGAATCAAATACCGAGCTGTATTCTTTATGATATTATATCGCTGCATATACTTAAGTATTAACATTAACTTTTCAGTAGTTTACTGAAAAAAGAATCAATGTTGAGGCAGAGTACACTTTGTATTGCGCGAAGCGTTTTGCTAATTTGGAAACTCTGGAAATAACCTGCATTTTCTCAGTAAAAAGCTGATGTCATATTGTGACAGTAAATTCAAAATTTACAACAACACAGTAGTGTTCTTTATTGAAATTAACCTGCAATATATTTCAAACATGTGTACACAATGTATATTTTTTTAATATACTGAGTGTATTATACCTCTTTAAAACTTAATGATTATCATCAATTCGTATCAGTATACTTTCAGTACTTTGATTATATCAGCGATAATTTGTTATTAATTTTTCAACTTTTTAAAGAAAAGTACAGGTTTCACACATGTTTTGCTCTCTGCCTACCTGAATCAACACATAAGTCTAATTATTGGACTTTATTGTGATTTGTCATGGAAAGGCCTATCGGGTCATACGCATCTTTAAAAAAAGCCCGAGGAGGCAGACCCGAAACGTCTGTCCACCCGCCAATATATCACATTATTCATCTGAAAGACGGTTGTTTCAGCACACATATTCGATATAGACAGATAAACGCTAGGGGTCCGGGCTTATGCTTCTCCATATCTTTTTTTTACAAGACATACGAGGCTATTTTCTTTCTTCCAGATACTGAATTATGATTCGATTTCCCTTCATGAGAGGGCTCCTGAGAATTTTTTAATTTTAAATGCGGGTGGGGTGGTTCTAGATACCACTAAGACACTTAAATTTAAATCTAACCATCCTCTAGGCTACTTAAAAGTACATCGATATCGCTGATATAATTCCATGTTAAAAAAACTTCAACGGTGTTTCATCATCAATTTATCTATAAAATATATTGTCCTCCTAACAAAATTTTATTATTACCTTTTAGAATAAAATTCTGTATTATGACTTTAAGTCATAGGCCTAATACAGAATTTTAATCTAAAAATAAATAATGAAATTATGTTAGAAAGACAATGTACCAAATTCAAAGTGGGTTGCAACACACCCCCTCACCCGTATAACCCCCGCTAGAGCCACCAATGAGAAAACCAGGCTTAAGTATACGCAACCAATATTATTGAATATTTTCATTGGCATTATCATTTACCTCATTGGAATTAATTCATGTGCTTGAGAGTGGCCCGGTGTTGTGCCCATTGCATTGATTCCACAATGACTGACGGACCGACAAATATGTTTCAATGTCTCATGTAGATAAATTGTGTATCAACACGGATACCATGCATATATACTAGTGCTGATTATGATCTGGGCCTGGGGTCCTTAAGGGCTTAAATAGAGACCAAAAGGACCAAAACCTGGTACCTCATTTAATAAGGGGACAACCCACTTACCGGAAGGCCCGTTACTCCGAAGGCTCGTTACTCCGAAAAACCTGCATTATGCCGTTTTTGCCCAGTTTTATGGGATTTCGGATAACCTTGTGACCTGATGACTGTGTCCCATATTCTAAAAATAGCTGTTTCTTAAACAAATCTTTTTTGTATTGTTTGGCTTTTTTTATTGTTTCTTTGTAGTATTCCTTTTTCATTTTACTATCACAGACTAGTAGTATATGTACTACACTTGATCCCCCCCCCTTTTTTTCCGAGAACTGGACGACGTGCACATTTCCCGGAATTCCGCGGTCACGTGATCACACACACACACACACACACACACACACACAGGTAAATGGCGTTATATATAGACGATGATATATAACGTGTTCACGAAATTATACATGACGCAGCGATAGATGACGATTCGTTCAATTTTTATCTGTTCTTCCGGGAATAGAGATGACAACGTCACGCTCCCGTGTGATCGCACAGGTAACTGCCGCACGAGTCGTTGTTTTTTCGCCCGTACAGGTGTCCCAATCGTGTAGTGTAGCAAATTTGAAAATCGCCCCAATTTAAAAAACATGTCCCATGCACATCGATCTACCGAGCGGTTATTGGATTTACCGATCCCGCCCGAGAGATCTATTACGACCCAATATATCGAACCGTTATTAGATCTCCCGATTCCCCCCGATTTTAAAAAAACGTTTTTAAGACCTAAACGTGTTTACACGGGGCAGACCTATCGTTTTGACAGAATTTCCGAGAGAGAGGTTAAAACGTTTACAACCTGGTCCGACGAGTATAAAGTAGTCCTATTGAGGAACAGACCTATCGATATAGACCTTTTATTTGTGCACCTCGTGAGGTCGGTGATAAACGTTAGAGGGTTGCAAAACGGCGATAAATTTCGCATCATCATCAATCACCCGAAATTCCCGAGACCGTACAGTACGAAATATATCACCGTCTCGGGGGATTTTCAAAGCATTGCAAGAGTATATAGAATATTACGAGGTGCCCCTAGACGAAGTAGAAATATTCGTCCATTCTACGACGATGCCGAGGGGGAAGGGGAGACCCAAAGAACCGGTGACAAAGGAGATCTCGTCGTCGAAAAGAAGTATCATCACGATTAAAAACGACGACGCCACGTGTCTGGCACGAGCCATCGTGACGGCGGTGGCCAACAAACATAAAGATAAATGGACGAATTCCCAGCTTCGACACGGTTTCAACGAGAGTCGCAAATTACAAAGGGTCGAAGCGTTAAAACTTCACGAAGAAGCGGGCGTTCCCGTCCGTGATCACGGTTGTACCTTAGAAGACGTGAAAACGTTTGCCGATCACTTGGGCGTGCAGATCAACATAGTGGACGGCGATCGGTTCAACGAGATCATCTATACGACCGAAGGGAGCGACGCGATCTATCTGTACAAGAATAAAAATCACTTCGACGTGATTACGAAGATGAACGGTTTTTTGGGTACGGGATATTACTGTCATATTTGTAAGAAGGGATATACAAGACGAGATCGTCACAGATGTCCCGAAAAGTGTTTATCGTGCTTCGGTTATGATTGTCCGGGGGGCGAAAGGAAAGTGTGCGACGATTGTAACAGAACGTTTTTCGGCGAAGACTGTTTTAAAGGAACATAAACGCGTCAGAGGCACGCGAGACGGCAACCCGGACGTGGTTTGTTTACTCGTTCGGAAATGTTTAGAGTGCGAACGGGTGGTCAAAGACTTGAAGACCCATGTATGCGGTCATTCCGAATGCCCGAATTGTAAATACTATGGCGCCATGACGACGCACAAGTGTTTCATGCTCGAGAAACGATGTAAGGGTGGAAAGTGCACGAGGTGTACGGACAAGAAACCTTGTTACAGTTGTAAAAACGCGAACGACAGAGTATTATTTTTACGACATAGAAGCGACGCAAGACACCGGCGTTCACATACCGAATCTAATCGTGTGCCAAGACTTTGACGGTCGTCAACACGAATTTTCTACCGTAGACGAGTTTTGTGAGTTTGTCTTGGACCAAGAAAAGGGTACGTTCATAGCACACAATGCCAAAGCGTACGACGCGCAGTTTTTGTTAAAGTATTTCGTGGAACATAACATTAAACCCTATTGTATTTACAATGGTACGAAGATCATGTACATGCAAGTCGGAAACGTTCGCTTTATCGATTCCATAAATTTTGTCCAATCTGCTCTGGCAGAGTTTCCGAAGACGTTTGGTCTGACCGAACTCAAAAAGGGTTATTTCCCGCATTATTTCAACAAGCCGTGTCACCAACGTTACGTGGGACCGTTGCCCAGCAAAAAACACTACGGTGTCGATCACATGAGCAAACGCAGCAGGGAAGAGTTTTTAAAGTGGTACGAGGTGCGAAAGAACGACGTGTTTGATTTCCAGAAAGAATTGAGAGAGTACTGCACGTCCGACGTCGACATATTACGGCGGTCCATGTTGAAATTCAGGGAAGACTTTATCGCGTTGGAAAACATAGATCCGTTACAGTACGTGACGATAGCGTCCGTGTGCATGACCGTCTACAGAAGCAATTACATGCCCAAAAAGACGATAGCCGTCCATAACGATAACGTCGTTCACGAAACTACAGCGCGAAATCCATTTCTTGGTTGGATCACGTGGCCGAGAGAGACGGCGTCGTCATTCGACACGCGTTGAACGGCGGCGAGGTGACTCTGCCCGACATCGGTAAAGTCGACGGGGTATTGCGAAGACACGAAGACGGTTTACGAATTTCAAGGGTGCTTCTGGCACGGGTGTAAAAAGTGTTACGCGCGAGACACCGTCAATAACAAGAACCAGCTAGACATGGACACGCTCAGAAAACGAACCTCTGCGAAAAACGAGAAGATACGACGGGCCGGTTACGCGTTCGTCGAGGCCTGGGAATGCGATACGAAAGGTATAAAAAGTAAAGAGATCGTGACGCCGTTAGACCCTCGAGACGCCTTTTTCGGCGGTAGGACAAACGTGACCAAGTTGCTGTACGACTTCGACGGAAGAGGAGAAAAGGGACGATACGTCGACTTTGTCAGTCTGTACCCGACGGTCCAGTTTTATAAGACCTACCCGGTCGGTCATCCCTCCAAAATAGTTAATCCCGAGCGCGTCGATCGAACTTGGTTGGGGTTCGTCAAATGTAAAGTCGTGCCGCCCCGGAAATTATATCATCCCGTCTTGCCCGTCAAAACGAAATGCGGAGATGCCGAAAAGCTCTTGTTCCCGCTTGTAAGACGTGCGCCGAACGACAGGCGCAGACGCCGTGCGAACACGTCGACGAGCAAAGGTCGTTTGTGGGCACGTGGTGTACTCCCGAGCTATTCAAGGCCTTGGATAAGGGGTACGAGATAGAGAAAATTTACGAAGTTTGGGATTTTCTCTACACCAGCGAGGACACGGACCTCTTCAGAGACTACGTCAAGAACTTTATGAAGATCAAGATGGAAAGTTCCGCATTAAAGGTCGGTCCGGGCACCTCTTACGACACGGAAGAACGGTATAAAGACATGGTCAGAGAACGATTGGGGATCGACCTGGGTGCCATAGAGTATAATCCGGGCATGCGCGCCATCTCTAAATTATGTCTCAACTCTCTCTGGGGTAAATTCGGCCAAAGGGTCAACATGAAACAGACTAAATACGTGAACGAACCGAAAGACTTTTACACCCTGTTGCTGGACGACACGATAGACAATCTCAACATTCAGTTCATCAACGACGACATGGTCCAGATGTCTTACGATTTAAAGGGACAATTCGTCGACAAGGCCAAGGACGTCAACATCTTCATAGCGTGTTATACGACGGCGCACGCCAGAACCATGTTATACGACGTGTTGGACACCCTCGACGATAGGGTGTTGGGATTCGACACCGATAGCGTGTGGTACGTCGATCGCGACGACGGGTCTCGATCGACACGGGCGATAACTTGGGCGATTTGACGGACGAGTTAGGCGGCGATTTCATAACGTCGTGGTGCGCCACCGGTCCAAATCTTATTCGTACGAAACGAACGCGGGTAAAAAGGTGTGCAAGGTCAAGGGGATTTAGTCTGAATTACAAAAATTCTCTTTACATCAACCGAGACGCGATGACCGACGTCGTCAAAGAAACGCGTAAGAGGATTACGACCGTTCGAGAAAACGCCATCACGAGAGATTCCAAAACCAAACGCATCGTGAATCGATACCAGGAGAAAGAGTTTACGTTGTGTTACGATAAACGGGTGATGAAGGACGGGTACGACACGCTTCCCTACGGGTATTAAAAAATTTATTAATACTAATAAATTTTTTTTAATCGACGACGACCAATAATTCCTCTCGGACGAACGTTCTTTGAGGCGCCGGTTCCTTGAGCTGATACAGGTCGATGCCCTGCATTCTGAAATGCCTGTCTATGTCGTGTTTGTCGACGCTCCAGATGGGGTCGGTGGCCCTCCTGCGCCCGCCGCCTTCCAATTCGCCCGGTTGATACAGATATCTTACTTTCGCAAAGGGACTGATGGGCGGTTGCACTTTATCGACGGGTTCTACCTTTTTGGGCGGGTTGGTCTCTTCGTTGATCGTTTTTACGACTTCTGGTAACCGTTTCACCCATTCTCTGTTTCTGTCTTTGGTTTTCATCTTTTGATCGTATTGATAGCTAAACAACTGTTCACCCAACGTTCTATTAAATCGTTCGACGATGGCTTGGTCGCGATGAAGGTCGACTCTTCCCTTTCTTATTCTAACGCCGTGTCGGGTCATGAGTTTGGAGACGGCGCCCATGAATTCGCGACCGGGATCGACTTGTAATAATTTCGGAAACGTCAGACGCCGCTCGTAGATCTTTTCGAAAGCGCCGGCCACCTCTCGACTGTCTTTGGTCGTCAGCGGTTCCGCTTCTTTGTATCGAGTGCCCACGTCGACCAACGTCAGCGCGTATTTGTACGTTTTCCCGTCCACCTTATCGTGCGGTAAAAACAACAGATCGGCCTGGTGAGTGTCGTTTTCTTTCGCGTCTTCGAATCGGGGTCTTATGATTTTCTTTGGGGCGGGTAGGTAGATTTGCCACACGTCTTGTTTTTTCAGGAACTCCAACGCTTCCTTCTCGCTGACTTTGGCTGCTTTGGCCAATTTCCCGATGGCCGCCTTTCCCTTCCAATAGTGTTTGTGATAGATCTCTTCCATTTTACTTTAGGCGACGTATTTTTTAACGCCATAGAACACGAGTCCCGTCCCGATCACCACGAAGAGGATTTCCTTGTCTTTTTGTTCTTCCGAGGGTTGATAGAAATCGCTCAACTTCGGTTCGGGAGCCATCGCCTCTTCGTTCGTCATTTGCGAGTAGAGTGACATGGCGGCGTTTACTTCTTTGTAGGTGTACAGCGCGTGTCCTTGTTTCTTAATCTCTCGTTGAGAAAATCTAATCGCTTCGTGCGTTCGTGATTCCATAAATCTCGAGCCGCGGTCAGTTTTTTCCATCGCCTCGTCGTGTCTCTTTTGTTCTTCGTGATTCGAGAATAGAAATTGAGATCCCGAGAAGGCTAGAGCATTGACTAATGCACCACCCATCATCATCGCAATCGTTGCCATTTTTTAATAGAGAGAGTTTTAGTTTATTTCATGATATCGGCGGGGATGATGCCCTTCTTGACCAAACATGTCTTTGGTGTACTCGGCGAGCGCAAACTCCAGGAGGATCATCCCAAAGTCCTTCGGGTCTAGATCCATCTTGGGCGCCGGCATCTTTAAGATTTTCTTGGAAAGTTGCGCGTATCCGATGGCAATTCCCGTACTGACGGCCGCGTGATACGCGGTGTTGACTAAATCTTTTTCACCACTCATTTTTTAAATACGGGAGAAAATTATTTAATACATTTCATGGGGATTAGGTTTTTGGAGGTGGAAGTACTTCGGGCGGTGGTTCTGGCACGGGCTCGTCGCACTCATGATGAATAACCTGATGAACAACCTTGCTATTCGTGTTAATTAATTCAGTGATCGTGGTGATGAACACTCCCAGCGTCATGATTCCCGATGCCATTAACATCGTCATATTCACAGCGGTTCTGATCGAATCGTTTTGTACACACATTTTTAAATACGTGAGAAAATTATTTAATACATTTCATGGGGATTAGGTTTTGGAGGCGGAAGTACTTTGGGCGGTGGTTCTGGAATGGGCTCTGGTTTTTTCATGTAGATCAACAACAATCCGACGACCGCGCCTGAGCCCGCTAGCCATTTCCAGCTATCATGGCTATTAGCAATGCTAATAGCCAGGATAGCAATGCTAATGGCCAGGATAGCAATAGAGCAGATTGGACAAAATTTATGGAATCGATAAAGCGAACGTTTCCGACTTGCATGTACATGATCTTCGTACCATTGTAAATACAATAGGGTTTAATGTTATGTTCCACGAAATACTTTAACAAAAACTGCGCGTCGTACGCTTTGGCATTGTGTGCTATGAACGTACCCTTTTCTTGGTCCAAGACAAACTCGCAAAACTCGTCTACGGTAGAAAATTCGTGTTGACGACCGTCAAAGTCTTGGCACACGATTAGATTCGGTATGTGAACGCCGGTGTCTTGCGTCGCTTCTATGTCGTAAAAATAATACTCTGTCGTTCGCGTTTTACAACTGTAACAAGGTTTCTTGTCCGTACACCTCGTGCACTTTCCACCCTTACATCGTTTCTCGAGCATGAAACACTTGTGCGTCGTCATGGCGCCATAGTATTTACAATTCGGGCATTCGGAATGACCGCATACATGGGTCTTCAAGTCTTTGACCACCCGTTCGCACTCTAAACATTTCCGAACGAGTAAACAAACCCACGTCCGGGTTGCCGTCTCGCGTGCCTCTGACGCGTTTTATGTTCCTTAAAACAGTCTTCGCCGAAAAACGTTCTGTTACAATCGTCGCACACTTTCCTTTCGCCCCCCGGACAATCATAACCGAAGCACGATAAACACTTTTCGGGACATCTGTGACGATCTCGTCTTGTATATCCCTTCTTACAAATATGACAGTAATATCCCGTACCCAAAAAACCGTTCATCTTCGTAATCACGTCGAATTGATTTTTATTCTTGTACAGATAGATCGCGTCGCTCCCTTCGGTCGTATAGATGATCTCGTTGAACCGATCGCCGTCCACTATGTTGATCTGCACGCCCAAGTGATCGGCAAACGTTTTCACGTCTTCTAAGGTACAACCGTGATCACGGACGGGAACGCCCGCTTCTTCGTGAAGTTTTAACGCTTCGACCCTTTGTAATTTGCGACTCTCGTTGAAACCGTGTCGAAGCTGGGAATTCGTCCATTTATCTTTATGTTTGTTGGCCACCGCCGTCACGATGGCTCGTGCCAGACACGTGGCGTCGTCGTTTTTAATCGTGATGATACTTCTTTTCGACGACGAGGTCTCCTTTGTCACCGGTTCTTTGGGTCTCCCCTTCCCCCTCGGCATCGTCGTAGAATGGACGAATATTTCTACTTCGTCTAGGGGCACCTCGTAATATTCTATATACTCTTGCAATGCTTTGAATAACTCTTCGGACAAATCCCCCGAAACGGTGATATATTTCGTACTGTACGGTCTCGGGAATTTCGGGTGATTGATGATGATGCGAAATTTATCGCCGTTTTGCAACCCTCTAACGTTTATCACCGACCTCACGAGGTGCACAAATAAAAGGTCTATATCGATAGGTCTGTTCCTCAAGAGGACTACTTTATACTCGTCGGACCAGGTTGTAAACTTTTTAACCTCTCTCTCGGAAATTCTGTCAAAACGATAGGTCTGCCCCGTGTAAACACGTTTAGGTCTTAAAAACGTTTTTTTAAAATCGGGGGGAATCGGGAGATCTAATAACGGTTCGATATATTGGGTCGTAATAGATCTCTCGGGCGGGATCGGTAAATCCAATAACCGCTCGGTAGATCGATGTGCATGGGACATGTTTTTTTAAATTGGGGCGAAATTACTTATGGTATTTTCAAATTTGCTACACTATACGATTGGGACACCTGTACGGGCGAAAAAACAACGACTCGTGCGGCAGTTACCTGTGCGATCACACGGGAGCGTGACGTTGTCATCTCTATTCCCGGAAGAACAGATAAAAATTGAACGAATCGTCATCTATCGCTGCGTCATGTATAATTTCGTGAACACGTTATATATCATCGTCTATACCTGTGTGTGTGTGATCACGTGACCGCGGAATTCCGGGAAATGTACACGTCGTCCAGTTCTCGGAAAAAAAGGGGGGGGGGATCAAGTGTAGTACATATACTACTCAGACTTCACCAAACATCAGGCCTCCCTTTTCCTGAGTTGAAACACCTTCCACTTACCCTCGTTTTTTTCACTTACCATGTTTTTACCTCGGTGTCGCATCCTCATTTTTGGCGATAATCTTTACTCCCCCCACCACTCGCTCATTTTTAGTATAAAAACGGGTTTGCACGATACTTCATTCGTGCGTTGTGCGGTAGCGAGATGGCATGATAACGCGATGGCGTGCGTATTTGTGAGATGGTTTGTTAGCATGAAAGCACGTTTGCACGAACCTGTGTTTACTAGCACGATAGTATTGTGTCCCGATGGGTCCATGTGTAAAAGCGCGAAGACGCGTTTGTAAAACACTTTAAAACGTGCAATGGCGTAAACACGCCTTCACACTAATGTGTCGTTGCAAATTTGTAACATTTAAACAAGGGCTCCACAAACCCAGACATCCCCTCGCAATGTTGGCTAAAATTTACCTTGACATTTGACCCCGTGACTCAAAATCAAAAGGATTCCTCCTCTCATCATGAACAATGTGCATGTGCAGTTTGAAAGTGATCGGATAAGAACTTTAGTCGGTATCGTGCCCACAAGGAAAAGTGTCGCGGACGACCTCACGTACGCACAAACGTACGTACGCAACCACTCACCCAACCAAAAAACCAACGGTCGCATTGATATATCCCTTCCAACGCTGTTGCGAGGGGATAAAAAGTGTAAGTGAGTGATAGCGTGTTAGCGCGACCTCAACGGTGTTTTATAAACGCCCCGTTTGGGCTGTTATAGATGGCCCCTGGGGACACCGTATAAAAGCGCGTTCTTGAGTGTTTTCATAAAGACTCCTTCGCGCTGTCGCACATGACCCATACCAGCTTAGTCACTCTTCAGAAATTGATCATCATGTGCACTTTTTCTCAGAGTATAGAGTTTTCGGAGCATCGAGCCTTCGGACTAACGGGCCCTCGGAGTATCGGGCTTTCGGAGCAACGGGCCTTCGGGTTACCGAGCTGTAACCATCTAATAAATATTTAATATCTTTGTTCGAGCGCGGGCACCTCAAATGACATACATCAATTTTTAATTAGATTGGTATAAACCCAAAACTGGTTGACTTTTTATTTACAAAGATATGTAAACAATTTTTCTCAGGATCATTGTGGCAACGTTTCAACGTCAATGATCAAGCGAAGGTAGTACATGTATTTCCCTACCCTGACAGTTCACGCGGGATCTGTATGTCAAAGCCTCGTCATTTACATTTTTCTAAACCTGCAGAAAATTTACCGGAACCCTACACTGTCATAAAATTACAAAGAATGATTGTTCACTGCACACTTGATTTCGCTGTAGAGCTGTGAGTATACAAACGTACGGTTTACACAAGGATGTAAGTCGGGAAACTAACTTCTGTTTCGTATCACTAAACCGACTCGAACGTCATCATTCTGATGTAGACCTGGATGATAGTACGCCTATAAAGACGGTTAGAAGAGGGGTTAAGGGGATGCACACATCTTAATTGCATCACTCATCGTCATTTTAGGCCATTCCAAGTTTTTTTTTCTGTCTAGCATCCGCTGATGATAGATAGGTTATGAGTATAAAAATTTCAGATACCAAAGTATAAATCAATAGAATCAAAATCAAAAGGATTCCTCCTCTCATCATGAACAATGTGCATGTGCAGTTTGAAAGTGATCGGATAAGAATTTTAGTCGGTATCGTGCCCACAAGGAAAAGTGTCGCGGACGACCTCACGTACGCAAAAACGTACGTACGCAACCACTCACCCAACCAAAAAACGAACGGTCGCATTGATATATCCCTTCCAACGCTGTTGCGAGGGGATAAAAAGTGTAAGTGAGTGATAGCGTGTTAGCGCGACCTCAACGGTGTTTTATAAACGCCCCGTTTGGGCTGTTGCAGATGGCCCCTGGGGACACTGTATAAAAGCGCGTTCTTGAGTGTTTTCATAAAGACTCCTTCGCGCTGTCGCACATGACCCATAGCAGCTTAAGTCACTGTTCAGAAATTGATCATCATGTGCACTTTTTCTCAGAGTATAGAGTTTTCGGAGCATCGAGCCTTCGGACTAACGGGCCCTCGGAGCAACGGGCCTTCGGAGCAACGGGCCTTCGGGTTACCGAGCTGTAACCATCTAATAAATATTTAATATCTTTGTTCGAGCGCGGGCACCTCAAATGACATACATCAATTTTTAATTAGATTGGTATAAACCAAAAACTGATTGACTTTTTATTTACAAAGATATGTAAACAATTTTTCTCAGGATCATTGTGGCAACGTTTCAACGTCAATGATCAAGCGAAGGTAGTACATGTATTTCCCTACCCTGACAGCTCACGCGGGATCTGTATGTCAAAGCCTCGTCATTTACATTTTTCTAAACCTTCAGAAATACACTGTCATAAAATTACAAAGAATGATTGTTCACTGCACACTTGAATTCGCTGTAGAGCTGTGAGTATACAAACGTACGGTTTACACAAGGATGTAAGTCGGGAAACTAACTTCCGTTTCGTATCACTAAACCGACTCGAACGTCATCATTCTGATGTAGACCTGGATGATAGTACGCCTATAAAGACGGTTAGAAGAGGGGTTAAGGGGATGCACACATCTTAATTGCATCACTCACCGTCATTTTAGGCCATTCCAAGTTTTTTTTTCTGTCTAGCATCCGCTGATGATAGATAGGTTATGAGTATAAAAATTTCAGATACCAAAGTATAAATCAATAGAATGTCCAGGACACAGATACAAATCCGGCAAAAATGGACAAACACGGACCTCTGGAAACCAAAAGGTGGGATCAGGTGCCATGGAGGAGTATGCAACCCCTGTCGACCGGTCACACCCGCCGTGAGTCCACAGTCAAGTCCAATATACACGTGAGGATCATACAAACACACACACACACACACACAAACACACACACACAAACAAACATCTAGGACAAAATTGGAACATAGCCCTAAAATGAACAGTTAAACATGAACATTTATTTTGATCATAGAGAAAGATAACATTTTTCATAGGTTATTTACAAGTATGTGTCAAAGATTTGGTTTTCAATAGTTTAATTTTGTTTTTCTTTTGTTAACTCACCAGGACAATACTTTAAAACTATGCATTATCCTGAAAATGCTTTGTGTTGTCGTTTTGTGTTTTTTTTGTTTTTTTGTTTTGTTTTTTTATCTTAGAGTGAACGCTTAGCACAAAAAAAAAACTTGGAATGGCCTTATACATTGTGACCACAGGTATGTGAGGTATATGAATTATAATAAATAAATCCATAATGATTGATTAACAAAATAATAAAAAAAAGCATCCCTTTCCTCGAGTACCTATGATGGTGACAACAGGAACAAAGGTGAGTAGACCAGCGATTGCTGAAGGGACACTTCTGAGTTATTTTGCAGAAAGTCTTACAAAGAGACGGTGTTTTATTTATCAAGTTATATGACCAATTGTCCTGACTTTGGCTTCGACACATATTGTCGGCATTCGCCGGCGACAATGACGGATCGATCTGAGGCGACAATACTGCTTATTATAATTCAATATTATGATTTATTTTCGCAATACAGAAGTTCTAAATTTTTTCCCGAGATGATATTTTCGCAATTTCGGATGTCCATTTCGGCTTATTATTATTATCATTATTCATTATTCTATCATTCTATTTTCGCGAAGCAAGAGCTCACGCGGAAGATTACCGGATAAAACCGGATTTACAGTATATGCTGCAGTAGGAATCTCCGAGTGTTATCAGTCCCTGGGAGTATGACGAGTTCAAATTACTCGATTATTCAAGTAATAGATAATAACTGCTTAACAAGGGAATATCCAGCGAGAAATTGGAGAGGGAAGTCAGCGACTCATTTTGGCAACTTTTCAGCAAGGAAAGTGGTGCCTGGCCCACAAATACATAAAATGGCCTTTATTGATAGACATTTTCGTGTTTCAATTCCAGCCCACCCCCACCCCTGAAACCTCATCATTGGCCCACGTGAGTTTAAAAAGTTAAAATTTTGTTCGCCCTTCGGCCAATAGTTATCGATTTTATATTCGCCATTTACTATCATTTCCGAACATTTGAAAAATTGTTTCTTCTCATGATTTCCAACACTCCTGTCATAGATATGGCACAAAAATGAAACAAGATAAAAACAATTTGTACTAAAAGTCTTCAATCTCTTACACAGGGTTGTCGCTGGGTTCCTGTACTCGCCGAATACTGTACAAGGAACGACAACTCTAGATCTGTGTAAGAGATTTAGACAGTATGGAATGCCAGACATATAGAAAATTGACCCATACCTGTAGAAAATTGAACCGTTTCTCGGGTAAATTTTCTACGGATTAGAGAAGGCACAGGTATATTTTCTACCATAGAAAAATTAACATTTAGTATAAAGATGCATTGGTAACTGTGCAATAGCACAGTTAAAATTTTGTTCGCCCTTCGGCCAAGAGGTATCGATTTTTTCGCCATTTACTATCATTTCCGAACATTTGAAAATTCGTCTCAACTCACGATTTTCAACACTCCTGTCATAGGTATGGTACAAAAATGAAACAAGATAAAAACAATTTGTACTAAAAGTCTTCAATCTCTTACACGGTTGCCTTAAGGAGATTCCTCAACGATCTTGGCTGCGTTCAAGATCGTAAAATCTACGTATGTTTTAGCATATTTTTATATTATAGAATCTATTAGTTATGTAAACAAACTGAGAAAATGTGAGTTAATATCTATAGAAATTACGATCTCGATTTTATAAGATTTTCCAAGTTTTGTTCCTTTTGGCCTAAATACATCGCTGTAAAACCACGGTCCGGAATCGCTATGCTTTTCCTACTGGACCGTGGTTTTACGACGATGGCCTAAAGAATGGTCCCTACAGATCCCCCCCGAGACACAGATCATAATCAGGTCTGGTGTATGAAGCATATATCTGTGGTGATGTTTCTTTTCCATAAAATGCTGGAGGGTAATTTTTCCACGGGATCATTTTTTTTACAGACATTCATATCTTTTTGAGTGTTGGTTCCATTAAAAATCTTAAAAGTAGTTTCTGAACGAAACATTTCTCACGGATCTTGAGAAAATTATTATTTGAAATCTTGTAATTTCGATTTTTTATCTCGAAATAACGATTTTCTATTTCGTAATTACCACTTTTTTAAATATCGTAATTACGACTTTCAAAAAATGTCTATAGCTGCATGATTTATCTTTAACTTGTCCTTGGCTACAAAATGTAATATTATGTCCTCCCTTTTTTATTTTCCAAGGTTTTTACCAAAAAAGTGAGTAAATATGATAATTCTCACTTTTATTTAAAACCCTGGTAAATCAAAAAGTGAGAACATGATACGCACGTTTTGGTAAAACCCCTAAAATCAAAAAGTGAGAGCATGATATTAATAATATACATGTACTTTGTAGCTTGTAACTTTCGGTGCAAGAGATATAACATTTTCTTTTTCTATTTAAAAGTACATCTATTGAATTATTTATATCTTTTATTTAACATATACCACAAGAAGTTCATTACTAAATGAAAATATCACCTTGATTATTCAAGGCTCGTGCTCAACTATTTCTTTCTAATTCAAAATGTCAGCTAAAATATTTTACATGCTAATCTTTAACACATGATAGATATTTGGTCACTAAATGAAATGATTATCAATCATCAAGTCTTGTGAAATATGTATCCCGGGGATATTGCAATTTTTTACCACATCCTGTTATTAATCACTATCAATAAGAAAAGGTGATAACAACAACACAAATTAATTGTCTAGCCATATTTTTACGCTCAATCAGCTAGTATTTTAAGTTTTATATATTATTGTATTTAAATAATAGAATTTAAAAATACATTGACACGCGATCAGATTTATACGTGTAAAAAATTGCGAGACGCGTCCAATAATATGTTATCATATAGCAATTGTAACACACACACACACACACACAACCTACACACACACACACACACACACACACACTGTTTGAAATTATCAATAAATAATTAAATACACTGTATATCATTTTTTTATAATCTACCAGGGGGGTATCACTTTTTGGTAAATAACAGACATAATCCATATGTTGATATTAATTCATGTATTTATTATGTACACATTTTGTATTGCTACCATATTTTCACCTTTTTAATCAAAAAGTCAAAATATGATAATTTGTTCTCACTCTTTGATAAAACACCTGGTAAATAAAAAAGGTGAGAACCTGACTTGGGAAGAAGTCATTTTCGAAAAGTGGTCGTTTTTCATGTTTATAATTCCTGCTGTATATTATATTCTGTTTACACTTCCCTACCGATTTTGGTTTGTTTGTTTTTGTTTTTTGTTTTTTGTTTGTTTGTTTGTTTTGTATCTTTTAACGTTATAATTTGTGATAAAACATTGCAATTAACACCGCACATATACTACGTATACACTTTCCAAAAAAGAAAAAGAAACGTAAAATCAATATTTTTTTCAATCAATGGCCTTCATTTTGTTACCATGGCAACTGACACTTTCATAACATCTGCCATTGGATTCGTAATACCAAAATACCCCTAATTATTATTTTGTTTCAGAAAAATCCGACATAATCAAAATGTTACCAATCACAGGCATTTATTTTCATGAAACTCAATCGCCAAAATACCTTTATATACCAATTTTCAAAATTCGAACAATGTTAAACAAGCTTTTATTTTGTTGCCATGGCCACCGACACCTTTATACATTGAATTCATAATATCTGCATACCTCTAAAAACTGTTTTGTTTATGAACATACCTATCCGTCTGCCGTCTTGTGAGTCGAACGTTCTATCACTCGACCACCACAAGCGGTTCCATGTGGAAGGATATGAAAAATGAGGGCAAAACATTTACTTTTCAAAATGAAATTATTGAAATTAAATGAAATCATTGAATTCTGTAGTTGATGAAACCGATGAAGACCAAACTTTGCTAAGTTGCTCATACTTTACAACCGCATACAGTAATATATTCCGACTTTTTGATTTACCTGGGGAGGAATGCCAAATAAAAATGAGATAACTTTTAAATGGGTAAATCAAAACGTGAGAACATGATGATAGTACTTAGACGAAGATGTTACATTGATTTTTGATAATTGACAAGTAACATATATATCATCAGCTGTTTAGTTTTACACATAACATCATGTCCATAAACACTTGTTTACACCATAATGCATACATGTACCATGACCATGTTTGTATGTAAATAAATATACACATATGTAGACATGTATTACAACATGCATGTACATCCAGTGACAGTGTTAGAACGCCTATGTTCTAATTATAATCACATTACATCTTGTAGACAGAGGTAAACACGACGCCATCATATTTTAGTTTATAAAATTGTATCCGTTGTTTTCTCTTGCAAAAGTAAAACGAGAGAGAGAGAGAGAGAGAGTTTACTTTTGCGCACATGCAATTAATGTCAATGGCGTAACATTTTTCTAACATCTTTATTATCATTTCCAATGGGAATGGAAACATTGATTCGATCTCCTACCTAGGCCGACATTCTGACTCGATTTTAAGATATCTTCTTTTTCTGTTTTTTTTTTTATTAATCAATACTTTATTCATTTTGTAAGAGTATAAAAAGTTTTTAAAAGAAACATGATACATACATACATACATACATAGAATGGTAGATATGCGATAGATGTGAAATAGACAGATAGATAGATAGATAGATAGATACATAGATAGACAGACAGACAGACAGACTGATAGATAGATAAATAGATAGATAGATAGAGCGACATATGTGATTAGCATACAACTGTTTTATAGAATTCTAAACAGAATGAGATTACTATAAGACAAATGGTACAACATATGACAAAATGATTGTAAAAATGTAATTTATAGATATTTTAGGATTGACACAATGATTTTATGACCTGGCGAGTGAAGTTATACAAATTGTGACACGAAAAATGACTTCATACACGTTTCACGCTTTGTTTTACAGCAATAATTTACAATATTTTATCGGCATACTCTGCTAAACACCCTACTAAACCATTCAAAAGACAAACTATACTTATCGTATCAACAAAACAACAACAACAACAACAACAAAAAGATCCTAAAGCTATCCGCAAGATATAAAACAATATTTTATATAGTTGACACGATCAAGGATAAGGAATTAAAAAACGATCTTGTTTTATCTTAAATCACATCTAATAATCAATCAATCCGAAATGTTGACATTAATATGGCGGATCGAAGCCTATATGCCTGCAAGATCTAATGGCATCAATTTCTTTTACTGATATAAAACAAGAAATGGTGGCCAGAAGATAAATGTGTTGACTATTGCAGAGTTGACCACCCGCCATACCCAAAGGCGGGACTAGAATTGCAATCCGGGTTCCTACACGATTCCTATACAATTGATATATCGTCCGATCAATAGAATTATGACGGGTCAAAATAGAAAATGATTCGCCTGGTTAAACGTTCTTTATATCTATTTGCCTTCAGAGAATGTGCAGACTAATTTTGCGTACCGGAAAAATCCTTACATAAAAAGACAGCTTCCAAGTGAAGGTCCATCACTCACAACAGTGACCTTCATCTGGAGTACATAGCATGTTCTATTGTTGGAATTATTTATATTTATACATTTGGAATTATTGATAAATACATATAAACATGTCACTAGGAACATCTATCAGATCAGATCACTTGGTAAGTTTTTTTTTCTGGAATTATACATTTTTATTTTATAGTATAATTGTTTATTTATTTTTCTTAATAGTATTTACTAGATTTATTTTAATTAATTTTTAACTTAATAATTTTTATTTATGTATCTATTTCTTTCTTTATCAAATTATGTAGTTCTACATATTAATTAATTAATTAATTAATTAATTTATGTATTTATTTATTTATTTATTTATTTATTTACAAGCCATATGTTTCTCTTTATATTTTTATTTATTTTTGTAATTTTAATATACTTTTTTTATATTCATCAATTCAAATAATTTAATTTTTTTTATCTTCAATTTTCAATTTGAACTGGTAATTAGAATTACCACAGGATATTCTCTAAATTAACATTACTTAAGGTCTCCGAAATTTCATGAACAATAATCTGATTTCTCCAAATTTATAATTTGTTTTACCAGTACCTGTAATTAAAATCAGTAAAATTTTACATGTATATAATTGTCATGATGTAAATTTTGAACTGACCAGGCTAGTGTAAATAAAAGGATTACATCAAACACGATTTTGAATAATTACACCCACGCGGTAAATTCAAAATTTACAACATGACATAATGAATGAGATAAAATCAGCACAGGTAAAACTGAAACTTTCATCCGCAAAATTTCGACAATTTTTTAAAGATGTGAATTTTTTTTAAAAAAAGGATGCTATTTGCCAAAGTGTACGTAAAACTATGTAAGCTAATGTTTACAGTTATTCCAAAGTCGTTTATCGCTCACTATGATTGTGGTTTCTTTTGTAGGTGTGTGCGGATCCGTTATGTCCGACTGTCCCAGATACGTACACAGGTCGGATCATGTGTCGCTGTTACCAGCACTTGGATTCCCGAGGGTACCAACCAAACGGCCAGTTAACCTCACCCCCAGCATACTCCAGCGTGTATCCTCATGGATATTCTCTGGACCCACCAACTACAACCTATAATGCTTTGGTAGGTAACATCTCATTAAGTCCCCAGAGCCCGTGTACATACAATTTCTTTAAAAGTCCCTTTTGTCAATTTAATAGATAATATTAACTTGTATTTTAACCCCCCCTCTCGAAATAAACTTCAAATGTATTGACAAATATTTCATGTACATTCTTAATTTTAAGTATTTTCAGGTCAGACTATTGCACGATTAAAATCAATAAAGCATATATTTTCGATTTGGTAATAATTCTTACGAAAATCTTTTTTTTTTAACAGCAATCAACTACGAATATGCGACTTGAGAATTCAATATATCCCTCTATTCCATCCAGTACATTGACGCCCCAGTTCCAGACGACACTATCACCCACTCTCACAACGACCACGTCAAATATAGGGAACGTTGACTCAGTGCTCAAGTCTCAAGTTTACAATTATATGAACATGCAGTAAGTTCTTACACACCATACAACGTAATACGAACACATGTACATCCCAGCATTTAAATCGTACTTTATCTATTTTTCAAATTTTATTAAAAAAATGTCTTTTGATCAGTGTGTAGATAAACGAATTAGATATATATTTTTCATTTTAATTACCCTGTTTTGGACTCGTAATAAAACGATAATGAACAAACAACAAAATGAAATCTTTTGCCTCATAACTCTAATTTTCTTTTTTTACAGATATTCAGGTCTTGATACAAATGGGGGCAGGAGGAAGAACGCCACCCGGGAAACCACAGCCGCTCTTAAAGGATGGCTGAAAGATCATAAGAAAAACCCATACCCGACAAAAGCAGAAAAAATTATGTTGGCCATTGTAACCAAAATGAGTTTAACTCAAGTATCTACTTGGTTTGCCAATGCCAGGAGGCGTTTGAAAAAGGAAAACAAAGGCGAATGGACATCAGATAATTCTAATAACTCGAGTGATGATGACAACTCGAATGACGGAAGTTTGTCTCAAATATCCCTGGATCACCACGACAGTGCATCAAACGATACCAATGGTGTTAATCATTTGCCAAAGTCTTTGCCCGATGCAAAGGGCATTGCAAACGACCAAAAGGACAGTCCAATCACTTTCACCACTCAGAGACTCCAAGATGGTAAGTTCAGATTTGTTTGTTTGTTTTGTTTTTTTAACAATATTGTATCAGTTCTTTTCAAACAGTCTAGGTTTCAAGCGAAAGATTGCGCACATTGTGTTCTAAAGCTTTAGACCAAACTTGTTTTGTTGTTCTTTGACTTAAAATTTTGCCATCTTATTAGCAGAGGACCAGCATAGATCTGAAAAATTGTTATGTATGGCATAAACATCCGAAAAATTAATATACCATTTGACCTGAAAAATGAGGGAAAAAAATCTCCCCACACATATTTTCTTTTCAATTGATGATCGTTTATGTAAATAGGCGTTTCTTTTCATTTACTGCAAAAGAAATCAAACTTCATTATAACAAATCATGTATGGTAATATTGACCCATGTTGTGACTAGCAGAATTATAACTACTAATGTAATATACACATGCTGACCGGATAAAAATAGTGAGACCACCATCTATAACTTATTTAGAAATGCGTAAATAGAATCCTTCTTCGCCTTCTTCATTTTTGATATTTGAGTTCCATTTTAATTTCTAGTGTATATTTTAACTTCAGATTCAAGACTACATCACCAGGAACAGCCTCAGCATCAGCAACATCTTCCTCAGTATCACAATCACCACCACCACCAACAACAACAAATGGCAAATGGTCTTGAAATGGCGTCATCAACATCACCCGCCGATCTACATTCTCAGTCATCGCTTCCGTCTTTCAACACAACCTTCGCTGCAGGAAACCCTAGACAACCTGTCCCGACAATGGATAACTTTCAATATTACCCAGGGAATGGGTTGCCAGCGTTATCACCTTCAAACAATTATTCACAGCCCATGGCATCATCTTCTGACCTCATGTCTCCATATCTAGCATCACCAAATTACCCAGCTTATAATTATGATTCAGTTAGCAACTACTTCAAACAACATCCACAGTTTGCTCATGAATACAACACCGGGGCGGAAAAGGAAAACATAGACGTTTTAGGCAACCACAGTAGTTTACAAACTGACTTTCTCACGGATTCATCCGCCGAAAAATTAAGTGACACTGAAAGCAATGGACAGAAAAGTACAGACAGTAGTCCGTCTTCTGTGAAGTCTAAAATTTGGTCCATCACGGAAATAATTGGGTCCAGCATGTCAAAGATAAATGATGTAAATGAATTACAGATTGGTTCCGTAGTGCAATCTATACTATCTGAAAAGTAAAATTGACCAATCAAAATTTGTTATCGTATGCCTTACTAACCTTGTATACAATTATATATAAAACTTACAGAGCTTGATATAAAGAATGCCAGCAAATGCATGTTGTTTTGTTATGGACGTGTTCGAAGTATGTTTCCAGATGATTTTCATTTGGAGGGCATAAACATCACGTGATCTAATTGCGAATTTAATTTATTGTTATAATAACTCAAAGTTATGGAATAAAGTAATGAAATTGATGAAGTTGTTTATTACATGTTGTATATTCATTCCGTTGGTCACAAAAAGTGTCACATGATATGAAAGCAATGTGAAGTTTTTGCAGAAAGAGAGAGAGAGGGGGGGTACTTATCCTCATCGTCCTGGGTGGGACATAAGGTCACAACGCGTTTTGTCCATATGGTTCTGTCTTGAACTGCGTATTGTGCCTCTCCCCACGACATTCCCATTTCCTTCAGTTCTATTGTCACTGTTTGGTGTCATGTGATTTTTATTCTTTCAGGTTATCCTAGTGGTTGTCCAGTGTAGGACTGCCTTTGGTATTTGATTAGGTGCCATTCGGAAGACATAGTCCAGCAACTTCAGTAGTCTTTTTCTAATTTATTGGACAGCGGTCTGGTGGACAGTCTACTTTCTATACCAGTCCTCGTCCTCAGGACCCAGTTGTTCATCTACTGGTTAAATTTTAATCCTCGGTTAAATATCATAACCAAGGATTAAAATTTAATTTTTGGTTAACTTCTGTTGCTCAATAATTGGTTAAATTCAACTATGGTTAAACCATTGGCAAAATATGGGAAATTTAGCCAAACTTTGAGCTTTGGATGAATATTTTAACCAATTAAGGTTTCTTATTTCAAACTGGCTGAAGATTGACACTGTTTTCAAGATTTTAATCTTAGGTTATATAACCCTTGGTTGCCATATTTAAAAGGGGGTTATATTTAACAGTTGGTTAAATTTAACAAAAGGATGAACAACTGGGTCCAGAGGAATAATGGAATTTACCCCTACCTTGAGGGTATGACAAATAAATCTCAATCCGAGGGTAAGATTTTTGAATGACGAACTCGGGGCTTGCCGAGGGTTTGTCATTCAAGAATCTTATCCAGAGGATTGAGATTCCTTTGTCATACAATCAAGGTTGGGGTTGATTATTTTTCTCCCATGTTTAAAATACATGTTGGCCCCTATATGTAGATCTACGCAAATAAAATCTGACATTATGCACTGCATTCTAGACGCCACAGACACCATGCATCATTGAAATTGTATTGTGACGTCATAGCGCGTGTAGCTTGTCAATACCCTAGGGGTTGACAAGGAAATCTTACCCCGTTAAAATGGAGGAAAAGTCTGTGAACAATTGGAGAAAAATCATTCTGAGACACCCGTTGTGGAATGCGTCAATTTTACCGATGTCTGTTTTAGTGGTCACCAGCATTCAGAGCATACAACAGTACGAGCTTGTCATTGCTATTGTAAAATGAAGGAGAGGTTTCCTATTCACAAAAGAAGTGACTAAACAGTAGTGTAGCGTTTGTCTTAAATGTGTGTTAGTACGAAGCAAGAAAGTAACACGATGTGTGAAAAATATATTTTATCTCTGAAATATTAAAAGTTACTAAATTTATGTGTAACATGATCATTATATGGGTTCAGTTAAATACTCCAATGCATATCAGATACCGGTAGTATTTAAGACAATCGTTTGTTTCCTTATTTTCAAGTTTACAGTTTAACTCATCAACCCTGAAAAGCAATAGACTCTTCTGTAAAGCAATGCGTTGGACCAGCCCAAATGTGTCTTTGTGGGATGGGGAATGAGTTAACTAGCTACATTCCCCGAACCCTTTCACTCCTTGAATATTTGAGTGGTTTGCTCTTTTTTCTTGTTTAAAACCATTCTATTGTGGTGTGAAGATTGAAAGGGGAGTTAATATTTGCTTGTTTATTACTTTTACATGATCCGATTAGCTCGTGTCTGATCCGCGTAGAGGCAAACTGCTGACTGAGAAGTAGTCACAAGGACTCAAGAAATCGATTTTCAAAGTCGATACTTATGAAATAATGTCCATGTTTTTCATACTTTTTATAAATGTTTGGTAACTCCCTGTAAAGCTCTTACATCGATGCAAATCCATGGCGGATGGGTCAGGTCGACAGGGAAAGCTCGACACTCCTTTATCACACCTGATTTAGCATATCTAGTATTGATTTTCTACATTGTATTTGCATATTACCCCCTATACTTTGCTACTGTTCACTCTTTGGTACGTATCCATATTACACTCTGAGCATGTAAAATTATAAAGTCGAGATCCATACAATATACAGTACAAACAATATATGAGCTGGTAGGGTGGTGGAGTTTCTAAGTCGATGAACATTTTATTCATTGTCATTTAAAGTGTAAGTAAATAATTTTGGGATACAATGTATGTGTCACTAATTATAAAGAACATTTCTGATTCACATACTACCGGGTATTTGTTCTATTATTTGATTATGAATAGAGTTTCAGGCCAAACTCAACAATTTTTCAATATATGTGGCGGTGTTCAGTATTTAATGGTGGAGAAGAGAACCCGGCTACAACGCACCTGGGAAGAGACCACCGGTCTTCAAGCAAGTAAACCAACAAACTTTCTCGCAAAATCAGCTTAGTTTCCAGCAGGGCTTGAACTCATGTTGACAAGAAGTGAGGGACTTCGTGGATAAAAGCGCCATGCTGTAACAACATGACAACGGATGCCGTTTGTGTCCGTCAAATGTCACACCTCTTACATCTGACAAATAAGTTAATTTACACTTTTATATAAAGACTTCTGCTGAAAATGTCAACAACACATTTTATACAAAAAGTTTTAAATTCATATGCAATGTACAAAAACTATAGCTGCGATAAAAGAATGTGTTTCCTATCAGAGTTGACGAGAAAAAATGTCCAGTAGAATACAATACTATATATACATGCGTTATAATGGAACATTTCGCGCGTGGTTACGTTCGTCATTTTATATTACAACACTTGTATTTGCCTTATATTTGCTTCAAAAGATAACGCCCTTACATTTGAGAGCGTAAATGAAGACATGTAAACAGGAACAATCTTACCAATGTACATAGCAAGAGGGACATTTTTATAGAAGCATATATCGCACATAAACAGAACAAAAGCATCACGGTAACAAAACCTTATTGCCAGTAATATACATTTATAGCAAATAATGAATGTATCAATTTCAATTATCCATGCAAGATAAAATAAAAACAAAAGACATATAAGATTCTGCCGAATGTGTCTGTATATATATATGTAAATGTGTGTGTGTGTTTTGAGTGTGTTCGAATTTTGGTTCTTTATTGAAATAATTTCCAATATTTCACAACATCAAAGATATGTCAAACTAACTATTTCTCTGAGAGACAGTGATTCTTTTTAAAAGATTATAACATTTTATTTACATTACTGCATTTCCTTTAAACAGATCACGGTTTTGCAATTCAATATACTAGGGAGAATTTTAACAAATACTGTTTTGTATGATGCGCGCTATCTGATCATTGTAATTCCATCTGATGCATGCTTTTTATTGAAATAGATTAAGCATATTTAAACCATTCCATAATGAAAATGGAAATTTCGCTACTGTCATTAGTTTAAAATTACAGCTCCAAAATATTATTTCAAATCAATTTCATGCAATTTTTTTGTGGGAAAGTTAAAATTAAATAACTTTATTCCCCATATGATTTTCGATTATAATAAAATTATATCAACAGATTGGGTACAAGCCGTGTAAATTACAATAATTTTTAATGCATCATGATGTTCATTTCAGGCAAGTGAAATTTGAATTACCCCCACTTGAGCTTATATAATAAATCATTAGCCTTATCTATTTCAAATGCAATCATAACAAGATGTACCGCTGTTTTTCAATATCGTAAACAGGCATTTTGCAGCGAATCGCATTTAATCAGATTATATTTTAACACTGTGTAACGGTTGCTACACGAGTAATCGAAAACATTTTATAATCATCATTCCATACTACTGCGTTGTCTCTGGGTTGTCATTACATTGGCGTTTTCAACTGTGTAAAGTGAAAGGTCGGTCCCGGATGGACATCTCACTGTTGCTCCGTCATTGGCTTTGTGCCATTTATCTAATTGATCGTAGATTTACATTAATGTGGCACTGCTCTGTGCTCTTTCAAAGTGTTATTTGGAGGTAACCGAAGTCTCAATACGACGGTCATCAAGAATAAAACAGGATGAGATTGATATTTTCAATCAGATTCAATCCAAAGAGATTTGATTGATAAAAGACATGTTCTGTATCATGATGCTTGGGAGAGAGATGGTGCAAGAAATCATAAAGTATTAGAGATACTCAGTATAATAGCCAAATTCAGAGAATACAGTTATGTATTATTAAGTAATAAAAATACGAAAAGTGAAATATTTTTCAAATGGAAGAATAATGCCTTTGGAAGCAGAGGTATATAATCTCTCTCTCTCTCTCTCTCTCTCTCTCTCTCTCTCTCTCTCTCTCTCTCTCTCTCTCTCTCTCTCTCTCTCTCTCTCTCTCTCTCTCTCTCTCTCTCTCTCTGAAGGCAATGGGACAGACCAGTGAAAGTGAACATTGTTATAACGCCGCAAAATGAATTTGGAAGACTAAATTGTAACTAATATTATCATACTATAATCATTTTCTTGATATAATCTACAAAGAGACAAATTCAATATTAGACAAACACTTGGTATGACAACAATAAAGACATATGAAAAAATAGAGGATGAATTTCGAGAATTCCCCAAAACCCTAAATTTATGGACGGACAATAGACATGCTGTAGCATACTAAACCGTGCCATTACAATTTTCTCCCACGTACATTCACAATAAAATACGTTCCTCTTGCAGACTTTAATTTGAAGACCAGTGAATGATGTCACAATGATAATTTTTGTTCATTGACATATAGTCGAGAATATGATAAAATGTGTGTTCAAATTCATTATCAAACACGTGAAACGTTGTAAAAGATTTTCTTTTCGAAGTTATTTGTTTTATTAGAATTTCAGTTTTCCCGTACCTTAAAAAATTCAACTGTATTTCCGTATGCAATGACCTTTCAGTTAAACTCTTTCGTCATATCAAATGTGCTTCGTAATTCGGACAATAAATGATGTTACGGGTTACGTATAGCATTATTGTTACAATTATACACGTGCATTTGTTCTTCTAATCACCAGATGGTCTCTTTGGGATATATAGGAGATAATAGACATGCTGTAGCATACTAAACTGTGCCATTACAATTTCCTCCCACGTACATTCACAATAAAATATGTTCCTCGTGCAAACTTTAATTTGAAGACCAGTGAATGCACACGACAAATGATGTCACAATGATAATTTTTGTTCATTGACATATAGTCGAAAATATGATAAAATGTGTGTTCAAATACATTATCAAACACGTGAAACGTTGTAAAAGATTTTCTTTTTGAAGTTATTTGTTTTATTAGAATTTCAGTTTTCCCATACCTTAAAAAATTCAGCTGAATTTCCGTATGCAATGACCTTTCAGTTAAACTCTTTCGCCATATCAAATGTGCTTCGTAATTCGGACAATAAATGATGTTACGGGTTACGTATAGCATTATTGTTACAATTATACACGTGCATTTGTTATTCTAATCACCATCTAATCTCTTTGGGATATATAAGAGATAAAATATTATATAAAATGGGCATGTAAAATTTTTCACCCACGAGTTCGCGGAATTTTTCCATAAAACGAACTAAGTCATATAGAAAAAAAGATATGTAAAAAGTCCGGACATCTTATCAAGTTGTGAATGTAAAGGTTGACGAATTCCCAGGGTCTAAGTGAATGTCAAGCCAAGAAATAAGAAGTTCAGGGATTGTACCATAGATATGAAATAATTTTAGTCTATAAAGCAGAGCAAGTTGAGAATAGTTTCAAAATTGAATAAATCCTTAATAGGTTTTCTAGATCAGATGTTGAGTCTATTTTAAAAAGAGAGACCAAATCAGATAAAACATGTGTATTGCTTACTCTAGGCCGATATAATGATAAGGAGTTGTTTCAGGACGTGAAGAATTATATATCGTTATGGTTACGTTACAGACTCACCGCCTATTATGCCAATCGTTTAATCACGCATTTTTATTTATATCGGAAATACTTATTTTGTTTTTCAGTAAATGTTATTTCTCTCATTCAGAAGACGTTTTCTTACGTTTTGTTTCTGAGATATCCCTATACAGAGTAGAATGAACGACAGGTTAACAAACACATAAAGACAAAACGAAGAAAATTATGATATACAGTAGAACTATAAATCCAATTTACTTGTAATCAAACACAGAAGAATATCCAGTGAGGAATAAAACGGGTTTTCAGTGCAACTTGCCACAACCGAAAAATGAGTTGAATTATCCGTATGATAGTCAAAAACTTACTCCTCCCCGCCATCTTATGTGACTCGGACAATACACCATACGTGTTAACTAAATTGTTGTTGTTGTATAATGTCCCACAAAAATCTTTCACTAATATGCGTTCACTAACTGAAACCGTAAAGTAGCAAATACAACATGTACAATGAAATATTGATTTTAGTTATTTCCATTCTTTGCAATAATAAAGGTTCGCATTTCTTGTCAACATAAATAAATTTCTCGTGTCAAGTATGTAGAAATATTACAAAAAGAAGTTGTAAGAATAAGAAATACTATGTCTAATACTGCGGATAGAAATGAAATGCTTTGCCACCCTCGTGATCATCATTTTCTGAAAACACGAAAAAGAAAATATATTGTTTAAAAGGACGACAGAATAAACTATGAAACGATGGATTTAAGATTTACTAAAATACATCAAATCTGACGTTATATAAAAGCATTACGGTGTCGTTGTCTAAAATGGTTTCTGACAATATATTGTCGTAAATATAAGGAATTTACCATTAATCTTATGATGTACAACAAAAGACATGAAATTATATAATGATGTATACATAATATCATTTGGGCATTGAGGTATTGATAGTTGTCGCAAATCCTCATAAAACTTCAGATGATGAGATATCCCTATTCTAAATGCTGAAAATCACAAGGGTGATGGCTAGAAATATGATGGTTCAATGTAATGTATTAATTTCAAAGAAGATGTAATGTGTACTTGCATATATATATATATATATATATATATATATATATATATATATATATATATATATATATATATATATATATATATATATATATATATATATATATATGCGTTTTAATTACATTGACAATACATTATGGAATTATACGAATTTAAATAGTTGAATTTGTTTCTATTTGCATAAGTTTTTCTCTATATTTTCATCTCACATCGAAAGAAATATTTTATTTTTCACTATTTTGACAAGGTCTAAAGAGAGATAACGGAAAATTCCGTTTTATCTCCAGTGTCAAATCCTTATCATTCTGTAAATTTGTTTTTCATATTGCCGGTGACACAGGTTTTCAACAGCTTTAAGATAGTATATGTATCAATTAACTGTCATGATCATACATACGCATTGGATGTTTCCGTAATACTTCAGAACACGTGTCAGTTACGATATGTGTCCCCATGTGGTCCTAAGGGACATAATGACCTTTTCACCGAGCTTGACTTTTTCACCGAACATTTCCAATTTGTTCATAAGGAGTCCCCTATTTGCACTCCATGCAAATGTTCAATGTAAACATTGAAAAAGTCAAGCTCTGTGAAAAGGTCACCTTTTTAGATCTGAAGGGTGTCACTTTATATGACAGTGCTCCAGAATACATTCATGAGAGGGGGACTTCACATTGTTTAACAAGATCCTCGAATCCCATAAAGAATGAATATAAGTTGTATGCGTATTGCATTTTTACAGAGATCTCATTTCACGTCATTTTTTTTACTGTCGGTTGTTTGCAATTATTATATTCCACTAATATAAAATAATCTCAGATAACAAAGTATAAATCTTTAGAATGTCCAGGACAAAGGTACAAATCTGGTAAAAATAATGTACAAAGACGGACCTCTTGCAATCAAGAGGTGGGATTAGAGTAAGCATCCTCTGTCGGTGCTGACATGGTGAGTTACCTGTTACTGTACGGAAGTTGTTGCTTAGACGTTTATACCGATTGTGACGAGTATTTATTTCTCACTTATTACATTGTAATTTTACTGTGTCTCGGTCAACTCCTCCTTAGCGCCTGGTTTCATCTGTTTTTTTCCAGAGAAGATTAATATATTGTCTGCTGAACCTCCATACGATTAACACTTTGGTATCTGGTATTTTTATATATGACTGGGTTTATAGAGGGGGTCATTGATGATTTGTAATAACAACATCAATTTTAAAGAATATAGATAACCAAAACAGTTAATAGCATAGGTTTATATCTATAGATAAAAGCTATATTATATTAAACCGTGCAAACTTAAAGGTACTCTTCCAGAAATTGTGTTTATGAACAAATTTCTTATTTTTCGCGTAAACTTATATTTTTGGTAATTTTTGATAAATTGAAAATAACTCCATTGACTTTATACATTATAACTGTCATTTTGTTCTAATTAAGATTAACTTAGTTTAAACTGTATTTATTTATTTTAAGGATCAAATCTGGGTCGCATAAGTGAGAAGCGAGTGCGCTAACCACTCCATTATCCGGACACCCATCACCCCAGGAGTCTTGATTCGGGTTGCAGTTTTTCAAACTGAGATACACTAAGACAACATTTTATTATAAAACATACGATGAGTTTAAAATCTCAGATACCAAAGTATAAGTCTTCAGGATGTCCAGGATAAATATACTAATCTGGGGAATATTGGACAAGACTCTGGGAATCAGGTGCCATGGAACATGAAAAAAATAAAAAATAAAACGTAAATTAATCCGTATATCAGAGTTGTAAGAGTAGGCTCCCTTTCCTTGGAAATGGAGAATAGTGTTTTTTAGCATAAAACTTTAGCATCTTAAACGCAATATACCTGTTATAGATAAAACAAACAAATGAATAAATATATAGGTAGAAACGTACTCTTCATCTAGTACAATGATGAATTCTCATTTCCAGCAGTTTAACGTTTCTACTATCTCGGAGGAATAATGCTTCATTAACATCCAAGACCGAGTCGCTTTTCAATAGTGGTTCTCTGTTAAATCATTTCTTAGGCTTGTTTTATTAATGTATTTACACTACTGAAGCCACCTCGAGAGACAATTTACTTTTTGAACAGTGTATCTGAACTTAGTATTAAAAATTAAATATTTTTATATAAGTTTATTAGCTTAGTAAATCAAACGGTCGTTAAACATTGCATTCAACTTTACGAAACATAATTTCAAATAACTACAATATCTTTGCATACATTTACATTATGTCAGTATAATTTTTTTCTAAGTTTTTTTGACAGAATATCCCATCTTTGTTAATTTGAATAAAAGCAGAAATGGACATGGATTGTACACGTCGTAAGGATACACTTGAACAACATTATCAGAGCAGCACTTACATGGACACCAGATGGTAGAAGAAAGAGGAGACACTCAAAAGTATAGTAAAACTGTTGAGAAGGCCAAAGGCATCAAGTTCTGCACAGGAAAAGAAACAAATGGAGAGAGCATATGCAAGTTCCTATTCACTACGAGGAGAGAGAGGGGATATTAAGTCAAGTAAGTTCAAGTTGTTAATTTTGTTTTCAGTCCTTATTTCCGTCAACAGCGCGACAAGTAAATATTATCAATACTCTGTAAACACAACAACTTTATTACTCATCTTGGTAAGACACATCACCCTTCTAATGTGTTCAGACTGTTCTTTGTTGCCTTAACATGTACGTATAAACCAGAGGTATTCGAATGAAAATGTTACGAAATTCAACGTAAATCTAGATTTCAATTCTTTCTGTCAATTTTAGAAAGCAAGTTGGAAACGGACATGCATTTGAATAACATAAACATTAGTATGTGTGTTTATACTTATTATTTAAATAAAATTATTTCTCGCACACCTGGTAAATGTTTACTCATTCACAACGCATTTGTTGGTATCTGAGGTTTTTATATTTATACTATTGCACTGGCGAAATCACCCCTGTGTAGAGTGCTAACAGGGATAAAGGTAAGCATCAAGGAGACAGACGGATCTCTTTTTTTAACTAGTTCTGCAAAATTCTATCTGGAATTGCTAATCCAGAAAACTTTGTATCCCTACACACGACGTTTGCTTTGTTTGTAAACATGGTTAATTAAGGACATTTTCCTGTTGGTACTATACATTGTTGAAATTTAATATTAATTACAGAAAAAATCTGTTTGATTTGTTTGAAAGAAATGAGTATATATGTGTATAATATGAGCTTATATTTGTTTGTGGACAGTGGGTGAAGAAGCGTGAGTTATGCAGTTACTAAAATGAATGAAACTGATAAATACATGAATATGTAAACAAACGGGATTTCAAGCAATCCATGTGCGAGAAAAATAATAGAATCCTGCACCACATTTGAGTACCAGATAGAAAAAAATATCAGTTTCGGATGTGATGACGCTAACGCTTCGGTTGGGACTTTCATCCCACACTTGACTGATATTTCTCCATCTAGAAACTCAAAGTGGAGCTAGATTCTATTGATCCAGAATCAGGTCCAAGATGACACAGACAATAAACACAACTTATTGGGCAGGTTCCTTTCACATGACAAGACGAACCCTGCCCTGTCTAACTTACTCACTGCAATGACTCTAGAGTACAGGTACATCACACAAACAGGTTATCACCTCTTTCTCAGCTCATAGACTTGCTTTTCAGCTTCATCAAGAAGCAAAAACACTTTATATATCAGGATGCATGGCATCACTTTCATTGGTTGAAGGAGATGAAACCAGTAAGGGAAAATATTTCATAATTTATGTAATATAAAAAATTTCAGATACCAAAGTATAAATCATAAGAATGTCCAGGACATAGATATAATCCGGTAAAAATGGACAAGCACGGACCCCTGAAAACCAAGAGGTGGGATCAGGTGCCATTGAGGAGTAAGCATCCCCTGTCGACCGGTAATACCCGCCGTGAGTCCACAGTCAAGTCCAATGAAATACCTGAGGAGTGTGTCCTCGTCACAATTGGTACAGACGTCTCAAAAACCGCCAACAAAAAGGCAACTCAACATTTCACTAAGTCAAACAGAGTAATCGCCAATAAGACTACAACACCGACCGTAAAATTTGCGGAATGTTGACATTAAATCCCTGTGTCAATTATTTGTCAGTGAGTAGTTTACCCCTGTATATGAAATCTTCATATGTTGTACACACCTGGAATATCGGATCATTTGTGAAATATTAACTCCATATGCGGGTGACTGAGGGATATTACTACTTAAATGTGGAAAATTTACGATGGGAAACCGAAATCGTCGCGTTTGTCGTATAGTTTAGTTGCTAATTTCCCATCTGTGTTTATATTACGTAAAATGTCTAAGTATGAAGCGTTTGTGCTTGATTCTGAGTATCTTTAATTTCTAGTTCGCTGGGATATATCGCATTGACATATGTATGAAATTTGTCATTATTAATTGACAAAACGTTGTCGATATATCTAAATGTCAAATTAAAGGATATCGCTAACGTTTTCTTCTTTTGATGCAGCAGTATCTAAATGAAGTCTGCTTCGAATGAATAAAGGAACAGGTCGGCCAATAAAGGGGCACAATTGGTTTTCATAGGAATGCCGACAGTTTGTTGAAAGACCACGTCTCCGAACATTACAAATATATTGTCTAGTAGAAATTCCAGCAGGTGTTTCATATCAACTTCGGTGTACTTATGTGTAGAATCTGAGTGGTGTGTGACGAAATAAATATCCTGATAGCCAATCACTAGATATTTAAATTTTCGGGTACCACCTTTAGTGAAAAAAAGCAGTTGTCTGATGGTTGAAAGTCTTTCTTTTAATTGTTTATGTGGAATACTTGTGTAAAGAGTAGAGAAGTCATAAGTTTTGATACTGTGAATTCGAGAAAAATTGGGTGCCTTCAAATTTTCTAAAAGCTGTTTAGAATTTTTAAGTAGCCACATCTGATGTACACCGCTTCTGGAATAAGCAAGTGTACAGTATTGTTGAAGTTTCACCTTAACGGCTGTCAATATCTTGGTAAGGAGTAAAGATAAGGTTTTGGTAGAACATTTGATGGATCCTGCTATGTATCTTTGCTTATATGGGGTTTCATGAAGTTTAAGTATCTAATATAAATGTGGTAGCTCGATATCGGTATCCATTGTAGGTATATTAAATGAGCGTAATAGGGACACGTGATTTTGAAGGATATCGTCCTTTGAAAGTGTGTATGTAGGATTTCCAGAATTCGTATTAAACTCAAGTTCTTCTAATAAACAATTATAGTAATGTGCCTTACAAATAAAAACTATATAATTTGAGGCTTTGTCTGCTGGTACCAGTACATATTGGTCATGTAATCTATCCAGTTCAGTTACTACTTCTGGATCACTAAATACAGAGGGATAATGTGTTTTCATTGTCCCTTTAAGTTTTCGAATACGAGATTTTAGCAACCATCGTATGGCTTTTAGCCATTCAGACAAAGTGTCTGGTTCTACATCTTCATGTTTAGCCCATCGTCTGGCATAATCTTCGACAGAATTCATAACTAAACTGAAATTCTGACGTCAATTAAAGGAACGGACTTCCCGGTATTTAGGGCCCTTAAAATAAGATTTATGAGGCTTTCATTTTCAACAATAGAAACGTCGCCGGTGATGACATGCCCGATAGGATTGTATTTGAAAGGAGATGAAGTACATGAACATGTAACCGTAAATTACAAATATGTAGTTTACAATCATTATTTGGAATAATACGGGATGCAAAACTATTTCCCATCGTTAAATTACATAGCTATTACATAATTTGTTATCTATAATTATGTTACGCCTTTAGTTAATGTTTTGTATATTGCCTTACGTTACTATTACGCCTTTGGTAAATGTTTTGTTTATTGCCTTACGTTACTGTTATGCCTTTAATAAATGTTTAGTATATTGCCTAACGTTATTCTTATCACTTTGATATATTGTTTTGAATTCTGCCTTACACTACTGTTATCACTTTGTTATAATTATGTCCTGTATATTGCTTTACATTTTTCTTCTAACTAGATCCTTCATGCGATGTATTATACACTCAGCCATGGATATATCAATTTTTGTATAATTACAAGACGTCTCCATATATGTGAAAGATTCTTGAGTGGGACGTTAATCAACAATAAACAAACATTGTATAATTACAATTTTATTTAAAATTTCAAGTTTACACAATTTTACACACCCTTTTACAGTAATGTATAGGCCTACAAAGGTAAAGTGGCACATCCGGGTTCTGTCAGATACCGAAGCAATACTTTATTTCCAAAAGGGTGTATAGATAAAACATTTTGCTTTGTTCAGATTCCATACGAATAGGGAACTTCCGAATTAGCCTGGTTTACCGTTATAATTCTGCTTTTATTATTGCCAGTCACGTGATTCTTGAAAAATGTTCCTCAACTTTATTTCCGGGTCGTTAACATACATATAGCGCAATTGTTAAGAACGCCCTGCTAGTGTTCGAAAGGTCCTGGGTTCGATTCCAAGTCTGTCCACACACTCTGGTATATTTTAAGAGTCTCTTGGATTTCTTTACAAATAATGACGTTGAGTAGTCATGTAACGAAAATTAGTCATATGTTTGGTCTATACAAATTTAGCTTCAGTATTTTTCCGCAATATTTTATTGAAACATTACATGTATTTTGAAGTTAGAAGTATAATATTAAAATATATTATCGTTATCTCTCTCACATCATCTTTCTGCTTTAATTCTTAATTTTCTTGAATCGTCTCTGGTTCACTGTATGGTTTGTCTACAAAAGGACACAAAGATTTAGAACAAAACTCATGTACTTACATCTATTTTACAGCACACGTTTGATATACTGAATAATAATAGGGTCATGTAATATTCCTCTGTGCTCTACTTTAGGGAATTCCTGATGGAATATTTTCTGTGACTGTTTGCCCTGCCACGTAAGACATTTTGACAAGCTTCGGATATTTACGGAACCATCGCCGTTGTCTGGTATGACCTTTGGAGGAGCTGTATCAGGCCAAGTCTTGCTGTTGTAGACAAGAACTCCAGGAGTGTCCAGATCTGAGCCGTGCAGACAATGAACTTCAACACCTGGAGCTGTGAGATCATGTATTAAGTCTTTAGTGTCTTCTCTCATGTACCAACCGTCTATAAACCCAATATCGTGGAAGAATTGTTGGTAGTCTTTCACGGTATAATTCCTAGATGGGCTTACTACTAAGACTTCATCTGCACGCCAGTCTATTTCAGATGGAAGTAGCCATGCGGAACTAGACATGGATCTTTGTTGTCTCCTTAGACCAAAACCATGTACAGGACCAAGTGGCTCACCTATAATGCAAGAAGATTGGCAAGCACAAGTAAGAAATGTTCCCGGAATTTTTTAGTTACATTCATTGATATTTGACAATAAGAATTCTTCTGTAAAATTTCAGAGGAATATATTTTGATAATTTATCCAACAAACAGATCGATTCTTAATTGAAATCGTAAAATACAAAACCGCCAAAACATTGTGAACCGGATTTCACACTAAAATATACATTCAAAGAAAAATTATGTTATCTTTCTGAATTCTGAGTATTCTGAATTTTAAACTATTCTTATTCTTTTTGAAAAGTGAAGTTTTAAAGTACAGTAGCAGTTTGAAAAGTATAAAAAAAATCTAAACCTGAAGCAAACAATCGCAAAAGTTTAACCGATCCGGCCCATACGCCTGCCAATCCGATATGAGTTTGAATATACTTGTCTTTCCATGCCTGCTCAATATGGTTATAGAAGTACAACATGACAGGATTTCCCATACTATGAGCGATTATAATAACTTTTGTGTTGTTGTTTTGTTTGTATGTTGTCTCAACCAGTTGCTTCAAGTTCTTGTAATAGTCTGCCATTTCATCTAAACAAAATTACATAACTGTCAATCATAATTAATCATGGTTAACCCTTTCAACCCTACAGACCATAATAGACTGATCTGGAATAATGAAAAGGATACCATTCGGATATTCGGGGGTGAACGGGTTAACATCGCTTCTCTCATGTATAAAACTGCATTCACACTTGCCCCCACACCGACATATATTTACATTATGATAGTATAAAGAATTATATTTCAACACATACCTAGACTTACGTTAATCACACACAGATTTATTTATTTTAAATACACATACATTTGTATATTTTACATTTTAACACGTGAACATGTTTACATTTAAACACATATACAGAGATATATGTTTCAACACATGTACATATTTACACATACACATATTTTCATTTAAACACAGATGTACATTTAAATACACAGATTTTTATTTAGATTCTTACACTAATTTAAATTTAAACACATACACAGATCTACATATAAACACATATACATACATGGGTATTTCATCAAACACATGATAAAGACATTGAAATAGTACAAATACATGAATTTATGATAATCCTATTATTATAATTTAATATTCCAGAAGTGATGAATTAAAACAAATGTGTATATTATTGATTGTTTCGAGTTTTAATTAATTAGTCAAAATATGCAGGTGTGCATTTATTGAAATACCGAGCAGGAAGTTAAAATAAAGTAATACCAGGAAGAACGTAAATAATGCCAACATAACTGTGTAAATTTGCCTATTGAGTAAAGAACTTCTTTTTAGAATTTTCTCAATTTAAACTGGCTTACACATCGAAATAAGAGTTTATAGTACGAATTGTTTATATACCAAAATGAACAAATATTTGAAGAATGTCAACAGGTATTTGGGAGACAAAAGCGAACCTGAATTAAACATTCTGTCAACGCTAACTGCAGACCTATTGTATTGGTGAGCTAATATAAGTGCCTTTACAGCAAAATGACGTGATATTCAGTAAGTTTTTATTGTGACGTCAGTTAATAATAATAATAAAATGATAATAATAATAATAATTAATTAATTAATTAATTAATTAATTATTATTATTATTATTATTATTATTTGTTGACTTAAAAAACGTTAATCCCACAGTGATCGAGAAAATAAATTCATCAGTACAAATTCAAACATTTATTACCATATACATACTTGGAGCTTTCCGAAAGTCGTACGGAGCAGCTCTGACTGTCGCATTCCGTTTATAACCCAATTTTACCAAACTGTCCACTATGGTATTGAAATTAGAAACTGCAAGAAAAAAATTTAAACAAATGTATGCATTTTTGTATCCTGTACACCATAATCACAGTAAACAAATAGGAGCAAAACGTGTTGCTCTGTCCCATCTACAGCTACTGGTCTAGTTGTCTTGCCATTCTCATTGTCATTTACTTATACCCTAAATATACTTACATCAAATATGAGGATAATGTATCGATGTTTTTTTTGTTTTTGTTTTTGTTTTTGTTTTTTTTTTTTTAGAAGAAATTGAAAATGATTATACTTGACGCACAGATGCACGAAAACGTTAAAGTCTTCCTAATAAGTAAGTCAGTAATTAAAATTAACATCGCTCTCATTCAGGGGAAAACGACCCCTCCCTAGCACCTAAACATTTTTCATAGGTCATATATCCAGTACTTACTATGCATATATGTACGTATATCTGTTTGTATGTATGTCTATCTGTTTGCCTTTATATCTATCTGTATGTCTGTCTGCTTGTAGGTCTCACTATATGTATGTAAGTATGTTTGTATTTATGTATGTGTCTGTATGTAAGTATGTCTGTCCGGCTGTATATAAGTATGTCTGTTTGTCTATGTATGTATGCCTGTATGTATGTATGTATGTCCATCTGAGTATGTTTATCTGTATGTAAGTATGACTATGTATGTAAACATGTCTGTCCGTCTATATGTAAGTATGTCTGTCTACGTATGTCTGCATGTATTTAGCTTTTCTTACAAATAACACATAAGTATCCGATTTATGTTCAGATACTAATCGAGTTCGCTGGAACTATTTTAATCAAAGTTTGCATTCTTGACAACAAAATGATGAAAATATTATAAACCTAATATCAAAGTTATAATACTATATAATATATATATATATATATATATATATATATATATATATATATATATATATATATATATATATATATATATATATATATATATATAAACTTCCGGGTAAATGTGATATAATGTCACATGTGAACAACAAGTTTTTATCGGTTTTGACATCCATGCATCTTTTATTTTGTTACTTTAAACTGACATTAAAATGTCATTTTTCTTCTATTACAATACATCAGAGACAATTATATATCTTTTCAACTCCAGCGTCTTGGGGATGTGATGTGATTTTTGTACAGTTTATAATGCATTTCATCATAAAAAAACATAGGTATCTTCTGAAATTCGGATAATTCATCAACCCCTGAAAAACAATGAACTCTTCTGTAACTCAATGACTCAGACCAGTCCAAATATCTCTTTAGCGGTAAATGGGTTTATAGCAACAACAACAAAAAAGATACATACAGTATTAAAAATTGAGACTGCTCACCAAAGAGTTCAGCATAAAATCATTCTTAAGACATTTGTTAGACATACATGTTGTTATACTAAAGAAATTAAATATATGGAAAGATAGTATCTTACCAAACGACAATTTCTCTGGTAGTATATGGTGAGGGACAAGCCATTCTACTGTATGTGTATCACCAAATCCCGGTACCCGGATTTCTACACCCGGTGAATTGTTTGTTGTGTGTTTTGTTCTATTGTAAACAAGCCTGAGAATTAAAATGAGTAGATGATCAGTGTTAACTAAGTCATACCTACTATTTTTACCGTAAGGAATATGAACATTGTGATACTTTTTATGACTTAAAGATAGAAAGAGAGATATAACGGTAGAGATGAAGAAGCTTGGATATTGTTAGAGAGAGAGAGAGAGAGAGAGAGAGAGAGAGAGAGAGAGAGAGAGAGAGAGAGAGAGAGAGAGAGAGAGAGAGAGAGAGAGAGAGAGAGAGAGAGAGAGAAGAGAGAGAGAGAGAGAGAGAGAGAGAGAGAGAGAGAGAGAGAGAGAGATACCTGATGTTGTCTGCCCAACAGTCAATTACTCCCGGTAACATGTATGCTTCATTTAACCAGAGTGTTGTATATGTCTTTTCCACTGTACTGCAAAATAAATGTGGTGGTTTTGAGGGTTTGTTCCATTTTCCCTCAATCTGACTCCCTGCATCACCTGGGACTGAAATCATCATAATGCCGCCATGATATATCTATATACAGGTCAACCCACCATTAAAAACAATTATTTGGAAATCCGTTTATTTGAAAGAATGTTGTTATATGCGACTTAATATATATAAACTGTACTATTTGATATCAATTTAGCACATGTGTATCGGAAATAAGAATTAAAGTTACATATAATATCATATTTAAGGGCGTAGCGTCACTAAACATATCTAATATTCAAGCTCAGCTTTTGACTATATAGTCGTTTGTTAAACTTAACATAAAATAAAACTGTGTCACACTGACGATTTCGCCGTGACAAATGAATAAATACATTGAGTGAGCTATAACAATTTTAGTTTGTACTCTGTAGTTTTCTTCAATTCATACAATTGTATGTCATCTATATAAAACATGTGCATTTTCAACATAAATTGTGTGTTTTTACTTTAAAAAATACTTCAGCATAAATACTGAGTATATATGGTGACGTCGAGCTTCAGGTAACAGGTTTAATATTTTACCGATAGATACATCAGCAAACCTACCTAAAATGACAGGATACTGTACCTTCAGCTCAGCTATACGAAGAACACCGAAAATGACAGCACAGCAAACAGCAGCTGATACACACCTTTCCATGGTATTTTTATGTATGTTTTACAAAAGCTCTTAAAATCAATTTCGACGTTCATCTGATGACTCACAGATCATACTAAATCAGTTTCAATATTTTAAACTTCCTCAAACTAGCGAACGTAAGATAATGCGTTTTGAATCCTTGACCAATATAACAGGTTATTTAATCAACGCACGATTTGTCACCCTTCTGCAGCTTGGCAAGTGCTACAGGAAACACTAGTTTAAGCTTTATACATACGTTTACCACAATTTACTAACGTATAGTCTTCCTTGTATAAATCTGTAATATCAGTTAATGTTTACACATACATACTAGAAATCCATGTATATGTCAGTCATCTCTGACCATAATAGTATAAATTTCATGCTTGAGAACATTCACTTATACACTTTAGACACGTGATTTATTAATTGAAATGGTTGAAATCATAATTATCCTGACGTGAGATAGGTGCATTCAATTAACGGGAGATATATATCATATATTTTGAGTCTGTCATTGTGTTTTAATGCACATGATTATCAGTAATTCATAAGTGTCGTTATAACCGATCAGCGATAGCTCTACCTTGTTCAGTTATTATGATAACGGGTGTATAGAATCAAACTACATAGCAAATGTCTGACACTTGGCTCTCAATGTGCATTTGACGTCATTCAATTGTGACGTCATAAATACACAAATGTCCGAGGGGCTATTTTTAATTGTGAAGTTATATAGGAAAAGTCTGTCAAAAAGGTGTCTGTGTCGAGTCTTCTGCGAAAGGTCACGGCCCGAAGTCACCAATTTTAATCAAACTCAACTTAAATTTGATTATTTTGACTATATAATTATTTGTAAAATTTTAAGATTGAGAAAACATATTTACATCATTCACATATAAAGTTTGGCGTCACACTGATGATTTTCCTGTGAAAATGAACAAGAGGCCGGATGGGCCTTGACGGTAATCTGAGCACAACATAATTAGCTCCTACAAGTACTGACATGACAATAACTGTCCTGTGGACTTTTATTGTAGATCTTTGCTGAGCATTTCTGCTTCTTTTACTTTGTCAAAAAAGTCCAAAACATGAATTATACACTTAAAAGGGGAAATAACTCCCATAAGGGGCAGCCTAAAAATTTCGGCCCTTTTGACTTTTTGTAGATCTTTGCGTGCTGAATATTTTACTTCTTTCACTTTCTCTCTATCTATTATATTTTACAAGATAATAAGACAAAATTGTCCAAAACACCAGACATTTAAAAAAAGAGGCAATAACTCCCATAACGGTCGGCCAGGCAATTTCGTCCCCATTGACTTTTCAACCTGACAATTTAGGCTCTATTGACTTTTTTGTATATCTTTGCTTGCAGAAAATTTTGCTTCTTTCACTTTCTCTCTATCTATTATACTTTTCAAGATAATAGGACAAAACTGTCAAAAACATGAGAAATCTACTAAAACACGGGGAAATAACTCCCAAAAGGAGCGACCTGACAATTTCAGCCCTATTGACATTTTTGTAGATTATTGTAAGCTGAACATCTTTGCTTCTTTCACTTTTACTTTAGCTATTATACTTTTCAAAATGATGTCAAAAAACATCCAAAAACATGAAAAAATCAACTTAAAAGGGGAAATAACACCCATAAAGGGGTGATCTGACAATTTCAGTCAATATTGACTTTTTGTAGATCTTTGCATGCAAAACATTTTTGCTTCTTTTACTCAAGCTATTATACTATTCAAGATAATAAGACAAAACTGTCAAAACATGAAAAATCCACTAATATGGAAAGTAACTTCAGTAAGGGGCCACCTGACAATTTCGGCCCTATTGCCTTTTTGTAGACTTTTGCGTGCTTAACCGTTTTGCTTCTTTAACTTTTACACTAGCTATGATACTTTTCAAGATAAAGTAAAAAAAACATCAAAAAACCTTACAAATTAACAAAAAGAGGAAATAACTCGCATGAGGGTCGACTCGACAATTTCAACCACAATAAAATTTTTGGTAGATTTTTTGCAAGCCGCTCATTTTAAGGTTTAAGATTTTTTTCTAGCTTTAATAACTTTGGAAACCATGTATTAAATAAAAAAGAACTGCTGACTCATTCATTCTTTATTTAGCCATGACAGTCATGTTTGGTCCTGGCTCCTTTTCATCCGCAAACTTTATGCGGCTTTACATGGTTATATTTTCTTCAAGTTTGGTTCAAATTGGCCCAATGGTTCTGGAGTAGTCAAAATTTTACAAAACAAAATATGTTTTCCATTTACTTAGGTTCCTGTGACCTTGACCTTTGACCTTGAAATTTTATCTAAATGATCCCATTCAATTCAATTCATTTATTTCTCATAAACCATGGTATTTGGTACAGAGATATACTAATGCATCATTTCATATATATACAAATGTAGTACATGTCATGTCAAGATTAACCCAATACAAAACAATATTAAGTGTTTTCTATGGAGAACACACATGCGTTAATATGTTTAATAAATTTGCAAATATTTTTCAAAAACGTCAATGATTTTTTTTTAAATAAGTTTTTATATTTTATTGTATTTACCCTTTCGCAAAAGTATTTACCTAAATATTTTTTTCTTTCTACCCGAAGTGAAGAGCATTCTAAGATATAATGGAATTCATCCCCTAGCTTGTTTTCATTACATAGCTTACAAAATCTTTCATTTCTAGTGATGTTTGACCAACGTCCTGTCTCGATTGGAAGTTTATGGTTACATGTTCGAAATCTACACATATTAATTCTTTGAATATTATCCAACTTATCTAAATACTCCTCAAATTCAAAATTTTCTTTAAACAGTTTGTAACAAATACTCTTAGGGGATTTTTCAACTTCCGATTTCCATTTTTGCAAAAACTGATCATGTAATATAATTTTAACATTACTGTTCACCCAATTTTTTTCAAATAATCCTTGAAATTCCCACACATTACTTAAACCACAGTTATCTAGTGTTCTTTTAATAAAATTTAACCATGGACTTTGAGAAGAATCATTTTCATTGATATGTTTGTAATAAGTCATTCTATATAAAATATTAGAATACTTATTATCTTTAGATAGAAGGTTACTTAACCAATAACTCACCATTCTCAACTGAATACTTATATTCAAAGGTAAGGCACCTAACTCTCCATAGACCATAAAACTTGTGTGGTTTTTCTTTAAACATAAAAGTAATTTACAAAACTTCAGGTGAACTCTTTCGATAATATCTAAATTAGTAAACCCCCATATTTCACATCCGTACAACAGTATAGGCTTAACAATTTTATCAAAAAGATCATATTGTGAACTAACAGGTAAATTCAGTAGACGGCCTTTTTTTAAAATTTCATACATAGCAATATTTGCTTTTTTAACATTATTTTTCTTTGTTTCAGAATAAGAACCGTTTCTCGAAAAACATTACACCCAAGTAATTAAAATTTTTAGCATATTCAATACGTTGCTCTCCAAAATAGAGATACCGATTTTGTGGTATCTGTGTTCTTGAAAAAATGACAGCTTTAGTTTTATCTGTATTAACTCTAAGCTTCCAGAATGAGCAATATTCCTTAAAAACATTTAGCTGGGTCTGGATGTCCTCAAAATTTTCTGAGAAAAGTATGGTATCATCTGCATATAACAGGATAAATAGCTTTAAGTAAATATTTAGTTTCTCTTCTATTTCGTCTGTAATACTTTTGAGACCCTTTATATCTCCTGAACATAAAAATTGTTCGATGTCGTTTAAATATAAAGAAAATAAAAAAGGGGATAAATTTTCTCCCTGCCTTAGGCCGTTATTACACCAGAAAAAATTTGATTTCTCGCCATTTAAAACAATTCTTGATTTAATACCTTGGTACATTTGATGAACTATATTATACATTTTCCCATCAATGTTATTTAAAAGCATTTTGTACCATAAACCTTCTCTCCAGACTTTGTCAAATGCCTTTTCGAAATCTATGAAAACAGCATATAGTTTCTTTTTTTTAGTTTTAATTAAACTTATTATAGAATGTAGTACAAATATATTATCTATTGTTGAATATTTTTTTTCGGAATCCTGCTTGATTTTCACAAATGAGAGAAAATTCCTCTGAAAATTTATTTAACCTTGAATTTAGGATAGCTGTAAATAATTTACCAAAGCAACTCACTATTGTAATTGGTCTATAATTTTTAGGATCTTTTGGATTCCCCTTCTTATAAATGGGTATTATTTCCCCTACCGACCATTGTTCCGGAAATAGCCACGGTCAAATATCAAATTGAAAAGTTTAACATATATATCAATCATTTTACTTTTGGAATGTTTAATGTATTCATTTACAATTGCATCTTCTGCACTTGATTTATCATTCTTTAAATTAGAAATTGCCTTTTCAATTTCGTCTTTTGTAATAACTTCATTCAAAATTTCATTAGACCTATTATTATTTAAGTCAAACATATTTTCGACATTATCGTTTATAACTGGATCATTAATACTTTTGAAGAAGTCGTGTAAAATATCAATGGAAATAGTCACATTTTTATTTTTATTTTCACAGTTAATCAATTTCCAAAATTCTTTGGGATTTTTTGATTTCAGATTTTTTATTTTATTTTTCATAAGAGTCCTGTGATTTTTTATGCTTGAATTCATTATGGTTTTATAGTTTCTTTCTGCTTCTTTCATCTCCCTGTAAATCTCATACCTTTTAATCAATTTATATTTACGTTTTTTCTTTCTGTATGTACTTCTAGCTGCTTTACATTTATAATCAAACCAAGGTTTTGACTTATGCTTATTATCCTCATTTTTAGAATTTGGTTTATATCTGTTAGTTCCAAAAGTATTGGTTGCTGATTCAAGCATGGTTTCTGATATTCGTTCTACAATTTGGTTAATATTTATGTCTAATGGGTCACTGCTGCTAAGTTCATTTAGAATATCAGATATTTTATCATCACTGAGATTATTTATGAAGTCAGGTATTTTATCATTATTCCACCTTTTAATTTTCACTACATCATTATATTTTGTATTCTTCGGCTCATTATCATTTATTTTAGATGTATT